>CM017557.1:61023910-61136410 GCA_007844125.1 Sinonovacula constricta
AAATCACCCAAAACCGGAGTTAAACATTTAAACATCTTTTTCTCGAAGCAACTTATCGGATACCACCTTTAAGGCCGAATAGAAAAATAAAACCGGTCGCAATAGGTCGTAGGTGGTAGAGCGTCGGCTTGCGGATCGGGAGGTCGCGGGTTCGAATCCCGGCCGGGTCAAACCAAAGACTTTAAAGTTGGTAGTAGTGGCTTCCCTCCTAACGCTCGGGGCTAAGGGAACAGCATTGCGCCTGACTCGTTAGTGTCAGTATAATGGACTGGCCGGGTTCAGTCCCTGGGCACATCATAAGTGCCCCTGTGCTATAATGATAGAAATGTCGCTGCGCAGTATCGGCAAAGATGTCGGCAAATTCCAAATCCCAAGAAAAATAAAAGCTATTATAATGGCACCATCTGTTTAGAATGTTCTTCTATGTCTTGCAGTTTCTGTTCGGAGGATTAGCTGCATTCATGTTACAACGACATGCTGCTCGGTACGAAGATTCTGACCAGGCGAAACAACTAACCCAATGCGACGTAAGTTTCCGAATAGACTTATCGATACTGATTCTTGCATAATAAATGAATAGCTTACTTGCTGATTAAATAAATACAATGTGGGACAAGAGAGTATTGATGCAAATCACCAAAGGTTGCCGTCGAGGTTCTGTACATCAATGAATTTTTTGCCAACGAACAATTCGACCAAGAAACAGCCAAACATCGTTGCAATTTAAAAATTTACAATATCATCAAATGTTCATAACTTAAAATCACATGCAGTAACGTTTTGTCTTTGGGCGCGTGGGAAAAGGTTCGAATACAAACAACAGAATAGAGCATAACATTTGACTGGAACATAGTACATCATTGTAACAAATGTAATTATAATTTATGCATTCACATATGGAACATTGACAATTACAAGTGAGTGATGTGTCGGCGACATTAAGATTTGATTGAGAATTAAAAGGCTAGGTATTTGTCGAGGTGGTGGAATGATTTTTATGATTCCTAATGCTAATCGCGTGGGTTCGAGTCCCAGCTGGGTAAAAAAGCGTTTTTTTTTGTGATGAGGTCTTTTCTCCGATTCACCAGCCAACCCATTCAGGCCAATGTTTTTCGGGCTCTATCTTGTTCTCATGTCTTGAATTGTCCGAACCCAAGATATTTTATAGCCTCGTTACTGAGTCTGGTGATAGGGTTAATGTTTAATTCTTTCGCTATCATTTTCTTCCTCTATAAAGAATAACGCATTTTACCACGAAAAAATCTACGATATATAGCGCTGTCCGTCTTGTTTCTACTTCTCTTTTTTTTTTGTTTTCAACGAATCTTTTCTTTTGAAGGCACTGTTTTAATATGATGGCCATTTTTTATCAAAAGTTGCGGCGCGCACTGGTATGATAGCAACAACACTAACTAAGCAGATTTACCTAAATTTTCAGATCGCAATTAAATCTTGAAAATGTTGAAGACAGGTTTCAAATTTATAAAATTCGTTCGCCGTATGATTAGAAGTTAAAAAAAAATCATAACTAGTATTTACTATTTTCTTAGTTAATATTTTTGGCTGAATGACAAAATCCAACCCGCATACCCTGCTGAAATCACTTTTGTTCATTTCGGTAGACCCCCCCCCACCCCCCCACTCCCCCACTGCCTCTAGGATTTTTCAAGAGGGACATAATACCACTTCCTTGATACTACGGTTTCTTTCTAGCATTTACTTCTAAATAAATGAAAATATGTGTGGTAATGTTGCGATTTATGAAAATAGTGCATTACTATAAAAATGTTTGCATTACAAAATATTGGGGGCAGTGGTGCAATCTGTCCTCTTTGGAATTTTTTCTGTATTTTTTTATAAACATTTATTGTGAACTTTGCTTACTCACTCTGGAATGTCGTGCATACTATTCGATTTGCATGCTCAAACATTTGCTATCATCATATTATTCTATGAAATTAATCATATTATTTTTTTTCTATGGCATCATAGATTGTGTAACTGTCTATAACTGTTTGTGTAAATTTGTGTACATGATTTATGTATGCTGTTAATTTTGTTGTAGAATGCCGCATTGAAACAAGATTTTGGTGCAACAACATTATGATTATATGTCTTTATGTGTTAACGTCTTGAAATAAAGCTTATTATTATTATTATTATCATTATTATTATTACTGTTATTATTATTATTATTATCATTATTATTAGTAGTAGTAGTACTGTTATTATTTTCATATTTTCTTTAAATAAAGACATATACTCGTAAGGGATATCATCCGGGGGGTCACCGGTCGCAATAGCTCAAGTGGTAGAGCGTCGGCTTGCGGATCGTCGCGGGTTCAAACTCCGGCCCGGTTAAACCAAATACTTCAAAGTTGGTAGTAGTGGCCTCCCTCCTTACGCTCAGGGCTAAGGAAACAGCATTGCGCCTGACTCGTCGGTGTCAGTATAATTAACCGACCGGGTTCAGTCCCTAGGCACCACATAAGTGCCCCTATGCTGTAATGATAAAATGTCACTGCAGAGTTTCGGCAAAAATGCCGGCAAATCCAATCCCAATCCCTCGTCCGGTGGGGATTTTGTCTAGCCCCCCCCCCCCCCTCCTCGCCACCCACCCACTATGGTCAGATGAAAACACATCGTAATTAGAATGCAAACCGTGATATATTGGACACAAATATTAAATCTGTATTTATTAAACAAAATCTTTGCCTCTGTAGTTGTGTCAAATCGCTGACAATAACACAAAATTTAAGCGTTTAATTTTATCTTTTAAAAGCCAAACACTCACATCAGATCTAACAATCAACATCTTGTAAACGACGACCTCTTCACTAGTTCATCACACAAATTCAAAGAAAAAATAATTTTACCATCGTTTTTACCAGATGGTGGGAGTCCTTGTCACAACCGTCTTTACATTCGTTGGTTGCTTTATGGGTTTCGCCATGCTGGGCATCTCTGGAGTTTTTTCTAACGGCAACGACTGCTTCACCTGCGAAGAGGATCCGCACAAGGAATTAAACAAGACACTTGCAACTGCCATTTGTGCCATGTTGGCTGCTGCCGTCCTGTTATTAGTCATCAACATTTATGTCTTGGTAACTACGATGGGATCGTTTTGCGCCACTACCCAAAACAGGCCTACTACGAGGTTACAGCAACGTCAGATATTAGTAACCCAGATGGCGTTAAATCAGCCGACAACGTCGCGCCAGCAGCAAATGGAAAATCCGGATGCCGCTGGATTGTTTGCGCCAAATCCTATGGCAGCGTATCCGCCCATGGTAACTCCAACGGCACCGCCTCTTTTCGGAAACGCTAGCGCTCACAGGAAACAGGGAATGTCTGATTTGCAGAGGCAGAACCAACTTCTACAGCAACAGATTCAACTTATGCAGCAACAGCAACAGCAACAGCAGCAATATGGTTTTGGTCCGCCACCTCAACCGCCAAGCTATGAATCTGTGGTAGGTTTTCGATAGTTAAGGTTTTGTTAAAGTAATATCGGAGAAATTTGCACTGTGATTTGTCATATTTTTTTCATAAAAATACAACGGAAACAACAAGAATCAAATAATGAAAAATCGGACAAACTGAAACTATTTTATATATGGAGAGTTGTCAATTATAAAAATTGGATTTTTGCTGATCATTTTTCAAATACAAAACCTGCTATATCCCTTCTAGGTGATGAAAACGTTTAACTTCGTGTTTGTTGATTTAGCTTTAAATTAAGTATATAATAAGTATAATGCTCCAAATACGTCGTGCTTTTAAGAAACCATTATATTATCTTTTTGTCTAACCATTTTGACATTACAATGAAACTAAAACATCGTGCTTATTTTTTTTGGAAAGTGGTTTTGAATGTTTTGATTTTTTCTACTTGCTACGCATTTTTATTTTTTTTGACCGAAAACACTAGTAATATCCGGAATGTTTATACTTGGGACCAATTACTAAATTTTAAAAAGCTGAAATTGTATTTGTAATGTTCATACATAAGTTGATTCTCACCATATCTGGTATTTGAAAATATGCACGTATCTGGGCCGTTTTTGAAGTTACGCACTATTACAAGGGAAATAACTTTTGTAGTAATACTTTTGAATATAATCGGTTCTTTTCTAATGAATAACAGCTTAAATGCGGACATGCGACGAACTTAACGCAAAATACGAACGACTAAAATCCTGACGTGTATAATTTATATTTAATCATTCTTAACCTTTTCAACGTGATTGGTGTGGTAGTAAGATTTTTAACATAGAAACTACGGAAATAAAATACCTAATTCATAACCTGGATTAGGCATCGACTTTCTGGGTGTTTTTGGTACTTTTAATTCTCCGATTTTTCGAACGGAGATTACAGACGTGTGTAAAGTGCGTAACGTGCGTTATGGCAAAAACGCGCCTGTTTGAAAAGTCATACCGATATAACACAATGATTGGTATGTTTTGCGATGCTGTGACTTAGCGGTTAAACTGCATATCGGTTTTGCATCTGTTTTGTTTTGTAACATTGCTTTAATTGGCCCGTGCCAAAAAAGGAGTGATTGAAGTTTAACCTGGAATTTACCTGGTTCAATTTTATGTAATGTTATCTTTATATTTATTTAAAGTTTATAATGATAAAAATCTCTCGACCTTTTATATACTGCTTTTTCGTTTATTGTAAAGAAAATGTGTTTGTTTTCATTTGTTGTAAAGTTTAGTTATACAGACTTCATCACAATAATATCTTAGTTCGTGAAAAAAAATAACATGATCTAAGGAAATAATTATAGATACAAAGTCTAAGTGGTAACATCTCATTTAGTTAACTTTGAATTCATCTACACTTTTAAATGTAATATCCGACAATGGACCTAGGGTATAGTAGCGTTTTGTTTGTATATTTTAGTGGTATTATAAATGAGCAATTTCAAATGAAGTTTAAGCAGACACATATATATTTTAAAAGTTGAAATCTGCTCGTACATTCAGAAGCAAATACGTCATACGAACTTAGATTTCATAAATGTCCTTATTACGTGAATGTATAGTGTAGGGCCCAATCAAAGTTAAAATAAATCGCCAAAAACATATTTAATTAAAATATTGTTAACAATTTACACGTAGTAAAGAGTCTAAATATTAGTTAAATATCAAAATCTAAAAAGTATGATTTTTGCATCTCGGTAACTAAAAAAAAAGACTGTACACTGATTTTGATTTGGGTAATCAACTTTACAGTTTTAATCAACACATTTGTATATATACAATTATATATACAATAATATATATAACTCTGTAACTTAATGAGTTTTTTTTAATATGGTTTATAAATTCAATTCAAATCTTTATTACATTAATCATTTTCATGCTTGTAGCACATTTTAACAATCACAGTTAAGTGAAGCAATGTTAACACAAATACACTCAATAGGCAGGTGCTTGCCTGAATAATAAATGTTATAGAAAACCATGCCAGTTAGATAAAGGGACAAAATTACAGGTGAATATAAGATGGACAAAAACAGAAATTGTAGAAAGTGGAATGTTAATGGCGGAGGAATATAAATACTTAGATACCATAGGAAGAAAAAGAAGAAAGAAGAAAATGTGAAATTAAATATAAATATCATTTATTTGAATAGGATATTTTAGGCGCTGAACATTACTATCTACTCCATTCCTATTGAAAAAAAAAACAGCAACAACTTGACAAGTAGATAATGAGACATTCTGACTTGCATACTGCATTCCACAAGATGTGATAACACTAGCTAAAGCTGATGTCATCATTCAACAAAATGTAGATTTTTCAATTCAAATCGACCAACTAAGGAAGAGTATATATGAACGCAGAAAAAGCTAATATAGTTATAAAAAATACATAAAATAAATAAAACTACAATAGGTTGAAACAAATTTGGTGCATTATTAATTATTTTGCATACATGGTGGTGCCTAATAAAAGAATTTTGGTATACAATGTGTGGATTTTATTATTTTGCAACAAAAAGTCATGGTAAAGCCCCCATGTTGTTGGTAAAAATGTTAACAATGCACCAGCTTTTTTGTCAACCTATTTTAGTTGTATTTTTATTTAGATGATTTAAGCTATTTTATGATAATGTTTGTACATTCCTAGTGAGTCCTGATCATTTTTAACATTTTTTATCTGAGAAAGTCCCTTAGTTATCAGATTCAAGTCACTAATACTACATATTTTATAACGTGATATCGATTAGAGCTGACAGAAATTTCGTGTTGCATATCTCGATTTTATTACATATTACATATCTGGCTAGCATGGTCGCCAGAAAATGTAACAACGCGAAATATTATAACTGTACGAAACATCATGTTGTTATTGCATATACATACTCGTACCAAGTTGCAATACGGCATTGTAAGATATATTTAGAACCCGCCGCCTGGCGGTTTAAGCCGCTTTGTCGCAAACATCTAATTAAGTTACATTATAATGTTTTTCTTATTTTGGTAGGTTAATATCGCAAAACAATAATCTTGTCGCAAAATTCTCTCATTGAAAAAATACTATTTATCGTCAGAGACTATATTAAGCAGAACCCTATTGAATTGTACTGTACTTTGGGTTTTACGGTATACCGACACTTGATAGGTCACACGGCGCTGAATACAATTTAATTAGGGATGGAGAGAACCCCATTCCCATTGCGTCTATAGTAGAGACAATGATGATGTCAGATTCATTTTTTTCTACTTGCGCCAAAGACATAGATTATGGTAATTATTGATTATGTTGTGATGTTGATTATGCTACGATATAGGTTATTTTTAAGATATTGGTAATATTGGGATGTTGATTATGTTAAGATATTGATAATGTTAAGATATTGATTTTGTTGAGATTTTTTTATGATGTTGAGATATTGATTATGTTAAGATATTTGATTATAATAAGATATTGATTATGTTAAGATATTAATTATGTACAGATATTGATTATGTTAAGATATTAATTATGTAAATATATTGATTATTTTAAGATATTGATTATGTTGAGATTTTTTTATTATGTTGAGATATTGATTATGTTAAGATATTTGATTATAATAAAATATTGATTATGTTAAGAATTAAGATATTGATCATGTTAAGATATTGATTATATTAAGATATTGATTATGTTAAGATATTGATTATATTGAGATATTGATTTTATTAAGATACTGATTATGTTGAAATACTTATTAATATATATGATTGTCTCATTATTCCTATCCGTCCATTCACGCATAAGCCATGAATATTTATGATCATTTACTGTATTACATATATGAAGTATATGCCAAAATAAATTCCTTACTCAATAATGTAAAATAAAACATGCTTTGCTATTGATATTTGTAAGTGTAATTCTATGCATTACTATGAAAAAGAAAAGCATGTTAAAACACTACAAATTATAATACTGTACATAATTTCAATCATGTTGAACGCATAACATCACCATTTCTGTTATTTAAACCCGATAGGCAGATCGTTTTGTTTCTTCTTCTGTCAGATTTCATAGAATATCACAGACTTTTTAATCATACTTTTCACAACTACTACGTTTAAGATCTTTCTTTTACTGCAAGACTTGTACAATATTTATCAATTTTAAGCAAACATAGCAATACTTTGCTTATTGGGTTTTCTTATCTATTATTGCTTATAAGTTTTCTCTTTAACAGTATATGTTGCAACCTTTTGTATAATGAAAATGTGTAACAGCTGTTCTATAACATAATTTAATTTGCTATGTCACCTTATAAACTTGTTTTTAGAAACTATATTATCTTGTGTGTCCCCACATCCACCCCACACCCACCCTCACGAACTGCCCTACTAACAAAATATCCCTACTTCCATTAACATCACCTGTATTCTAGAATTTCACTGGTTTGACCGAACTTAAGATTGTAATATATAAAACTTATGGTACATATCCTCATTTTTTACATTTATGTACATGAGTGTTAAGAAAATATTTGTCTTTCTGTCTGTCTCTCTATTAATTATGTTGAGATACTGATTTTGTTTAAATGTTTCTTGTGTTAAAATACTGATTGTATTGAAATACTGATTATGATGAAATGCTGATTTTGTTCAAATACTGGTTATGTTAAAATACTGATTATATTGCAATACTGATTACGTTAAGATATTTATTATGCTGAAGTATTGATTATGTTGATTTTCTGACTATGTTGAGAATTATGTTGAAAAAAATGATTGTGTTGAAATAATGATTATGAAGAAATACTGATTAATTTGAAATATTGATTATGTTGAAATATTGATTATGTTGAAATATTCATTATGTTGAAATACTGATTATGTTGAAATACTGATTATGTTGAAATACTGATTATAAATACATATTGATTATGTTGAAATATTGATTATGTTGAAATACTGATTATGTTAAAATACTGATTATAATAAAATGCTGATTATGTTGAAATACTAATTATGTTGAAATACTGATTATAAATACATATTGATTATGTTGAAATATTCATTATGTTGATATACTGATTATGTTGAAATACTCATTATGTTAAAATATTGATTATGCTGCAAAACCGATTATGATGAATAACAGATTATGTTTAGGTATTTTTGTCATAAATAATGTTGAGATATTGCCTTTGCTGATATTATGTGCAGACTGGTAATGGAATCTTTTTAAAACTAACAGAAAATGTTATCAAGATATTGTTGTTATCTGAACTGGATTAAATTGTGTATGCTATATACATTTAGAATATAATAAGGGAACAGTTCGTTTTCAGCATTTTAGAGTTGCTCACACATATGATAGGTAAGGGAAGACAAGGATTTATACTTGTGACTTGTGCCATTGGTTCTTCACGAACATTTGTCTTGCGTGTCCTTCTACCAATTATAATATAAAGGCTTTCAGTATGTCATTGCGATGAGAGAGAGAGAGAGAGAGAGAGAGAGAGAGAGAGAGAGAGAGAGAGAGAGAGAGAGAGACACACACACACAGAAGGACGGTAAGACAAAGGGACACAGACAGACTGGCAGACAGACAGACAGACACACAGACAGACACACAGACAGACACACATTCAGACACACAGACATACAGAGAAAGCGAGAAAGAAAGATATTTAAAAAAACTCTCTTTACTTTATTTTGTAATTTCTATGCACCAACCTCATAAAATTATTTTGTCACATTTCATTGACAATCCTCTTATTATATATATATTACATAATATTTTTATATTTTGATATAGTGCCATCCGATTTACAATGAATGTTTTGCACATTTTGCTTAGTTTTATATATTTTTTAATATAACCAAATGACACAAATAAAAAAGATGATTATTATTGTTCTTTTGCGATGTCTTATTGTGTTTACGCCATTAAAATATAATCAGCACCACAAACATTGAAAAAACAAAAACAAACAATTTCTTGTTGCTCATTCAATAACCTTTTTGGTAAATACTTATATTGCCCTCATTTCAGACTTTAAACGGGCATCTGTGCAAAATGGTTTGGATTAAATACTAGTGGATATATATGACACACTTACACTGATGATACTTTTTGTATTTGCACCTCAAATGATCACGAACGCCACGATAATATATTTATTAATCCTAAGATACCGCCAGTTGGGAATGTCTCATTGGAAATTACCTTCTTTAAAGACCGCCCCATTCACTCCCCCCACTTCAACACACCTTCACACACAAGCAGATAATGCCATGTTATAAAATCACAGCTGGAATAGTTCATTTGTGAGTTGTATCGAGGTATGTCATGTTGAAAAGGTTATAAAACTTTAAGTCACAATGTACTTGCGCTCACTGTACTGCCATTAGACCATTAGAAAACAAGAATCTAATCTTCACCCATTTCATGATTCCATCGCAGCATGGGGCTGTGTTTAACCACTATCTGTTAAGTATAAACTTCAGACAACTGGGAATGCATCTGTTAATAATAAACTTTAATAAAACATCTTCAGACGTCACCTCTGAGCCAAAATAACCTCTTAGCGGCAACACGTGAATTTTCCGCCACCGGCATTAGTTTTATTTGCAAATAATTGTAATACTTTATATAAATGTAAGTAAAATTTGTGTCAGTCATGACCTCTACACAGCATCACCTCTCAGCAACAACAACGTTTGAACACGCTTTCGACATATGACATTGTGGAGAGGTTGGACTGTATTATCAACTGGCGCTGCCTCGGTAAATGTAAATATTACACTATGTAAACTTGTGGTGTATCTGCAAACAATACACTGTCATTAACTGGAAATTTAGGCCAGATGTCAATTTTATATCACAAAGAATCAGGCATCTTATGTTTTTTGTTCAAGCGATGTCTTCGTATCATGCATTTTTAAAACAATTAACGCACATAAAACATTTCTATTTTGTTTTGTTATTTTACGCATATTTTCATTTGGCGTCACAATTACATACGATTAATCAATTGAGAGTCAAAAAATTAAATAGATGTAAAATAAAACATCGGTAATTTTATCTTGAGCCGAAAAAAATGCAAAAATCATTTAAAAGACAGAGCTATTGATAGGGTAATATATTATATTCTTTTATAGGTGTCAACCATTTGTATGTTCTGTAACCGTCAAGTTTGAAAGTTGGAGTTCAAAGGGAAGTAATTGCAACAAGAATAAAATACACTAAAGTAATGTCCCTTCGATTAGCATTTTTATTTTACCGATGAGTGCGAGCATCGATGCATGAAAGACGTACATGCAGAAACATGGGCATTTTTTTTTAATGTTTAGAAATTTATGAAATATTTTTGTGCATGTCTGTGTGCTTGATGTAAACACGAACCACCATGAATTATAAAAATCTCATAATCAACTCACCAAATGTGGATTTTATTATGAAAGATTTGTGAAAGTACTGGAATAAAACAGCAACTGCCAATCGACATCGACATCAATAACACCAGCACCCAACCGTCCAAAAACATTCTTAAAATCTTATTTTTGAAAGCTTTAGTGCAGCTTTATATCCATGATGACTTTTACAAGTGTAGTAGTGATCAGTGAAAATAATTTTAAAATTCGTAATACATTTTCTACAAACATTTTACGTTTTCAAGTACCAAACACATAATTTCAATTATATACAAAAAATATAATAACATTTAGTTTCTTTATTAATTATAAATATTGTGAGTTACAAAAACTCCTTATAGTGCAGTTCGGACATTTTCATAACTTGTTTAATGATTTATATAATTTGATAGAATAAAACATAATAATTGTTCAAAATATATATTTGTTACTCTTGAAATAACATTGAAAGTGATAAATATAAAACTATTTTAAAAGAAGTATTTTATCATACATAAAAACAAGTTACAAGAGTACATTCTACACACACACACACACACACCACACAAAACACACACACACACACACACACACACACACACACACACACACACACACACACACACACACACACACACACACACAAACACAGAGAAGAGAGAGAGAGAGAGAGAGAGAGAGAGAAAACACACACACAGAGACCTACACCTACACGCACGCACGCACGCACGCACACAACCACACACACACACACACACACACACACACACACAGACCTTCATCTACATGCACACGCACGCACACACCACACAAAACACACACAAAAACACACACACAGACCTACACACGAACGCACACACACACACGCATACACACACACACCACACAAAACACACACACACACAGACCTTCACCTACACGGACGCACGCACACGCTCGCACACACACACTTTATTGTAATTATTATTAAAAGAGTTGATAAACGCCATCATTCGCAGAACAGCTGTATCAGAAACTGCCACTGGAGCAGAACTGTTTAACAGATTTACATGTAATGTTTGAAGAAATCTTATCTTTTATCCACAAACCGCCATAAAATCTACAAGACCATTGACAAAGGTGTCACTTAAGTAGCCTTGTTTCTTGTTTACCCAGTCATTCTGTATTGACAATTTAAGTGGGGTATAATAACGAAAGTAAACATATTTCACGTGCTTACTTATACACAATATCTACACCTGCCGCGTGATTTATCCGGGTCGCAAGCCGGTATCTTTATGTCCTTATCAAGCGCATTTTATGATGCTCTGACCAAATATAGAAATGTCAAGATGGACATGAAATGGTTGCTTCTTGTCTCGGTTTCACGCACAACAAAGGCCAGTGTTTACCTATCTGATATAGACAGTCTTAAAAGTTCATGTAACATGTTTTCTAACAGGTAACTTGTCACAAGGGATTAACGTCCATGGTCTGTAATAAATAATCCAGCTACGATCTTATTCAGATCGGGGCAATGTGCGGAACAAAAAAAATGAGGAGAGTGAAAATTCGCTGAATGCAATGCTGCAAGAAAACTAGCATTTAGGGTATTCGTTTCAAAAATTGTTTCAGTTAGTAAAGAAAGGATTTTAACTCGGATGGATACAACGTAAGTAGATGTTTTATTGTTTTATTGTTATTGAATACATGAAAAGTATAAGAAATGGAATTTTATATGCATCATCATCATCATCATCATCATCATCATCATCATTATCACCATCATCATCATCATCACCATCACTTTCATAACCACCACCACTATTACAAAAATCACTACCGCCATCATCATCACAACCTTCATTACCATCATCATCACCACTACCACTTCTACTACTACTACTACTACCACTACTACTACTACTACTAATACTACTACTACCACCACCACCACCACCACTACTACAACTATTACTATTACTGCTAGTAGTAGTAGAAGTATAAGTAGCAGTAGTAATAGTAGTAATATCATCAGAAAAACACCATCAACATGTCGATTAATAATGATCTATCGGACTGCTTCTGTTCCTTCTCCTCCTCATCATCGTCAATTCATCATCATCTGAAGCAGGAACCATATCGTCATCATTGAAACAATCACGTTCATTATCATCCTCCTCCTCCTCCTCATCATCATCATTATCAGCAGCAGCGGCAGCAGCAGTGACATCGTCGCCATCATTTTAACAACAACCTTATCATTGTCATGTTAAAATTTCATCAGAAGTGTCTGTACTTTAATTGATTCAATTATAATGACATCATGGTCGTAATCCAATACAACAGGGTAACATGACCTTTAAATAAACTATACTTCTACATGTATATAAAAGTATATTAAACGTATAACAGTTATATCTACATGTACGGCGAATTTTATGTTTGATATTATTTTCTAGTTATTTAACACTCATTCCATTCTGTTTTTTGATTATGTTAAAACTGCAAAATATTGACATCTTGAAGACGGTAAGTTAATTTTTTAAAGAAAAATAAAACCGAAATGAAAACAAACAAGCTGTCAAGTACGTGTTTGTGTATCTCAAACTGCTGTAGTCTTTTAGCTAATGCTAATCGCTACTATTCAATGAATAGACTGAAACTGTGAATCAATCGAAACATATTGTCATCGAGCAGGGGCGTGCCTAGACGACTTTTGTGTATACGCACTCCTGCTAGGGGGGTCCGGGGGCATGCTCCCCCTGAAAATTTTTGTTACTACATAACGCCGTAGGTGCATTCTGGGGCGTTTTTAAACATAAAAAATGCCAATAACTATCACTTGAAATAGAAAATACGTCATACTTTTTCAGGTGTCTTTATAACGCTTCATGATGTATACAAAACATTTTTTCCCGAAAACAAGTAATGGTAGTAAAATTAAGACTATATATGTATATAGTCAAACAAGAAAAAGATGGATGTAAGTTAGACATTTGTAATTTAACCGTCATCAAATATCTAAATTAATGGTAGTTACATAATCAGAACAATAGACATGTTTAGAATGAACAGCGATGAAAAAAGTTTCAAACGTATGTTCATATATACACGCACTCATGGATGCGAAATTATAAAAGAACACTGTCAAGATTCAATAATGAATACATGCAAGTCAAAGGCGAAGAGTGCACAGAACTGTTTTACAGTAGAAGACCAAAATACCTCATTGATTACAGAAGAAGTTGTACAAAATCTTAAACTACAATATTTATTTGAATGATGAAATGATGAAAACCACTAGATCTTACAGGTAGTGCCTAACCCGGGTTAGGCGACGATTTTTATTCGCTTTTTGGCGTTTTTATTTTTTCAATTTCTGGAAGCCACTGTACGCACGTGCGTAAGTGCGTAACGGTAGGCACGCCCCTGTCGAGGGTAAAGACTATGCTTTTATTACTTGGGTGGCATGATTTCTTGATTAAGCGTTATGCTTACTTTATTAAGGTATTATGTTGTCTTTATTAAGGTAGAATACTACATTGATTAAGGTAGTGTGCTACATTGATTAAGGTGGTGTGCTTCATTGATTTAGTTAGTGCGCTACATTGATTAAGGTATTGTGCTTCATTGATTTAGGTAGTGTGCTTCATTGATTTAGGTAGTTTGTTACAATTTCAATTTCAATTCAATTCAACAGTTTATTGCATTAAAGCACAGTGTTTTACAGCAAGTCAAATTATGTAAAAATACAGTGACAAAAGAAAGGACATGGTGTTATCTTAAGAGCATGTTGAAGAAATGGTAATTACGATCTCATTTTGTTAGCAAAATATATGTATCTCGAAACTTTTCTTTTTATATCTTTTGATTTGGCTTTCATTAAATTAATAAACTTGTGATTAGTAGGCCATGTGTAGTAGCATCATTTTAAGTACAGTTTGTTACATTGATTAAGAAAGTTTGCTACATTGAATAAGGTTGTGTGCTACATTGATTAAGGTATTGTGCTACATTGATTAAGGTATTGTGCTACACTGATTAAGGTGGTGTGCTACATTGATTAAACTAGTGCGCTACACTTATTAAGGTATTGTGCTACATTGATTAAGGAATTGTGCTACATTGATTAAGGTATTGTGCTACAATGATTAAGGTTGTGTGCTACATTGATTAAGGTATTGTGCTACATTGATTAAGGTATTGTGCTACACTGATTAAGGTGGTGTGCTACATTGATTAAGGTAGTGCGCTACATTGATTAAGAGGGTGTGCAACATTGATTAAGGTGGTGTGCTACATTGATTAAAGGAGTGTGCCACATTGATTAAGGTATTGTGCTACATAGATTAAGGTATTGTGCTACATAGATTAAGGCAGGCGCGTATCTGTGCCGTTTTTGAAGTAACGCACAATTTCGATTTTTCGAACGGAAGTTACGCTAGTGCGTAAAGTGCGTAATGGCAGAAACGCGCCTGGATTAAGGTGGTGTGCTTCATTGATTAAGGTATTGTGCTACATTGATTAAGGTTGTGTGCTACATTGATTAAGGTATTGTGCTACATTGATTAAGGTAGTGTGTTACATTGATTAAGGTATTGTGCTATATTGATTAAGGTAGTGTGCTACATTGATTAAGGTATTGTGCTACATTGATTAATGTAGTGTGCTAGATTGATTACGGTGATGTGCTACATTGATTAAGGTATTGTGCTACATTGATTAATGTAATGTGCTACATTGATTAAGATTGTGTGCTACATTGATTAAGGTTGTGTGCTACATTAATTAAGGTCGTGTGCTACATGATTAATGTAGTGTGCTACATTGACTAAGGTGATGTGCGACATTGATTAAGGTATTGTGCTACATTGATTAAGATATGAAAGTCAACACAGATACATTTCAACACGTTTATATAGTGATGAGAATACATATATTAACCCCGCCTATAGGTGAAAGTTAAAGCAATGTTAGTAAACCTTTTGTTTGAGTTGATTAAAGGTGGGTTGTTTTTATTCTTTTTGAAAACAAAGAAAGTTGTTTTGTCGTTCAAATGAATGTTGAGCTGAAGAATCCGACCTAAGCTAGTCGTCAAAAAGCGTCTTGGTCAATGTCATATAACGTATCTCACTATGAAGCTGTTGTTTATTGTTTATATTGTACTTGTATTTTAGGAACTTACACTTGATAATAGAGTGTGTACAGTCTATTCAAAACGACGTTAACCTATGAAACATTATTTAGATGAAATAACCGAACCAAGATAGAGAGTTGCGTTAACAAAGTTTACAGTTTCGTCGCATCAACTTGCCATAGAAAAGGGTTGCCATAGTAATACAGCTAGAAGTGAACGATTATGTAGAAATTGTAATATGAACCAAATCGAAACAGAATACCGCTTTTTACTAATTTGTCCAAAATTTTCTCAACTAATGTACGCTCCCTATACTTTAAAGATACTATTATACATGGCCAACTAAACGGAAATTTGCTTTATTAATGAGAACAAGATCAAATAATATTATTAGAAACGTTTAAAAATTTATATACTTTGCAAACAATTTGAGAAACTAATATTTTTATGTTGCTCTTCAAATAAACTAATGTATCTAACCGTGTATCCTATCATTTGTCACAATTACATGTATGTTTATATTGCCTTGCTATAAAACATGTATGTTTTAATGCAATAAAAAATTCTATTATTGTATTGTATTGTATACTTATATGAAACATGTCGAAATGAAAGTGTTGCAATTTATATTGTGTTCGATGGTCTCTGTGACAAAAACAGAGTTTAAGATAATTACGTTTAATGTACTAGTTTATTCGACATTTTGACGTTACTGCTTTATAGTGAATAGCCGCACGCAAATTGACACAGAAAATATATAAATAAGCAATTAACTACATGGTATTATAAAAAAAATCTCAAATTCTCAAAAAAAAGTGTCCGAAAGCCCTTTTGTCATGTCTCAGTCTATATGTTTTCAGATATTGTGTTTCTGTTGTTGTTGTTTTTTATTAACGAACTAACGATGTCGTTGGGCTCAATACTGAAATAAAAAGAAATAACAATGTCAAATATACAACCATTCAGCCATAGACTTTCAAATAAGGTAGTATTTATGCAAAGAACACAGCTTGTATGACTTTCTTTAGTGTTGTCGATGATAATAATGGAACAAGTTCATTAAAATTATTGTTCCTTTATAAACACAGAATAAGTACTGGCGATAATAATTTAAAGGCTGGCTAGTAGGGTTTGAAAGAAAATATAACAAGTAGTTAAATACGAGCATTTAAATGTATTAAAATTTTAATTGAGCTATATTTTTTATCATTTATATTTTCTACTACGACAAATAACTTGATATAACTTCTTACATTGTGGAAATACGATTAAAGAGGGAGAAGTGGTTAATTAAGTATTTTGGCTAATTGTTGATCGTAATCATAACGTCCGTAATCCCAGCTAGAATTTAGAAGCTAGAAGATTTTAACTGTATAATATATTTAGATTTTTTTAATTCATTTTAGTAATATTGATAATATTCTATGTATTCGCATATTTCTCTGTCTTACTGCTTTCATCACTATATACTTAGATTTGCAAGTAAAAACATCTGGAAAACATGAACACATCCAATGACAATCTGATTGGACTTGTCCTATATAAGTATCGAAACGTTTTTTTTGTTGTTGTTGTTGTTGTTTAAAAACGCTTCGAAATGTTCTGAAACTTTCGCCATACAATAAGCCGCGTGATTCGAAAAAAAAAATCATAATTTCAACAGGTGACTTTTGCGGCACAGGTCCAAAAAAAAGCTCAAAACATGATTTTGTTTTTATTGGAAAACATTCAATCTGCTACAAAAGAATGCTCCCATAGGGAATAGCGTATCTTTACTTCACTGTTGTAGTCGCCGTTTGGCTTCTACTTTAATTTGGAACAGGAGACTGACTAATAACAGTTCGAAAATCAACTTGAAAAATTTACCCCCGCAGCTAGGACTCAAACCGCTGGCTTCTTGATTAGCGTGCTCGACCGGTATTCAAGAGACTCTCAGTTCGAGCCTTGGCTGCGACGGTCAATAATATAAGCCTGGAAAATAAGAACTTTAAGAACTTTCAAAGAGTAATAATGCGAAATACTTGAAACTTAAGACGTGTAATTAGAAATAGTTTCAAGAAATAATTTCAATAATTCTAAAATCTTTGCCCTTATTTTGACATGGAAATCCGATCTATCATCGGTTTGCTATGGCGATAAACGTGATTATAATAACATAATAGATACAATAAAATCATTACAATACAATACAAAATCTTTATTATTAATACTTTCAATTTTAAGATACTGATTTTACTCAGCTCTAAAATAGGTTTAAACAACATAAAAGGAATACAATTTATAGCAATAATAACCGATTTTATTACAACAAAAGCTGTTACTTCATCGTCCGTAAAGTTCAAATATATACATATACTTTTACTATTTAATGGGGTACATTAGTGAAATGTAAATTGTCTCCCTTGTTAGTTAATATCCGAGGTATTCCAAACAGTAGGTAGGGCCTTTTAGTTGGTATTCTTGGAATTTATCGCCTGTTCTTTTGTAGATATTGCAATAACAAACAGTGAATTTCTTAACTTTTGCGTCAACAATACCTCAACCTGACACAAATTTTTGTATCACATATTTCTAAATTAGTTGTTTCTTTTTTTTGTATGTTTGTGACCGGCCGTTAAAAACCTTGCTTTTCTTTCGTCAAGATTTTCAAACATAGCCGATGCTCTAATTACAGCTGCGTACATATATATTACGTGTTACTTGTCTGCCTAGCTATCACTTTTAATTTTTCGAGATAAGTACACTCATCTAAGCGTTAATTTTAAGTTTGTCAGGATTAAGATAGAACTCATCACGTACTATCTTCTTTGTTGCATACTACATTATTTTACATCAAAAGTGATAATTTACACAGGGTGATCACTATAGGTTTTGTAAGTAGTCAATAAATGGTAATGCAACTGTAAATATTGTCTGCATTACATATGTACGTTCGCTCTTTTCACTTTTTATTTTGATAATATTTTCAATGAGTATGCATTGTACATGTAAATATCATTTTCTTTCATTCTCTCTGTTTATTTACTTATTTATTTATTTTGCATTGTTTTCACTGATCTTTGTAAATCTTCAATACTGGAGGAAATAAAGATATATTTAGGCATTATAAAGGGGAGACTATTCAATAATGTGTCTCATTTTAAGGACGATTACGTAACAACTTCTGTATATATACAGTTAAAGAAATCATTAAACTTGAATTACTTTCTTAACAGGTATAAATGATATTTTAATTTTTGACATCTACAACCGTCTGATAAACAGACTAACTAAAGAGAGGTTGTATCAAAAGATAAGCCTTATGACTAAACAAAACACGCTTTAGATGCCAGATCCACGAGTTTACGGCAGCTTTAAGATTTAAGATATTCTATATTGCACGATAAATATATGAAGAAGTTGTATCAAAAGTTAAGCCCTTTAAATGAAAATACACACAACAGATCTCTTGTCAGATCTATGAGTTTACTGCACGTTAAAAATAAAGATGTTCTTTATTGCAAGAGTATTTAAATAATTTAAAAGTACATAATATAGTAATCATTTTATCCCAACGGACAGACCAGTCGTGCGTCAAGTTGCGGTTAAATAACCATTTAAATGATGCAATATAGTCTCTATCATATGGTTGCATCCTTAGGAAAACTTGTCTTATTTCCCTGTAAATATGATTGGTTATGAATATGGCTAACGTAGTTTAACTCACCATCCGATTCAATAGGAACACCTCGGATAATTCACGAATCATCTCTCGATTGTATGTAGGTAGTCGGATCATCTCGGCTATTTCCCTATATGGGACTACTTTTGTGATAGACGTCAAAACAAAGATGACAGCTCGAATGACAGCTCACTACAGTGCGATGCCTGTAAAACTCCAATTTGTAGCTCCCATGCAATCGCTCAATGAAATATAAGGGTAGTTCCATGATTGGTCGGCCTAGTGTCAGGATAATGTGACTTGGTGTGGTATTATGCCAGGTGTTCAAGGCATGCTACACACAGTGAAGGCATCATTGTTTCTGCAACAATTTGTCTACGTCTTTAAATAACTTTAATACTTCTGGTGCGACGATAAACCTTATCTAACAAATGCATATAAGTAGAATTGAGCCATTTTTTTAATTTGGAGAGCAAAATTTGCATCAATGGAAACGTCGAGCAAGTCTCATAAAGTGTTTTGAATCTATTTTTGTAAGTTCAAACAGCACAACAAACTCGGACAATAGCCACCCACATGCTTGTAATAAATTTACTAAAAAAGCCGGTAAAGTGTATAATTGTTTAACTGTGACTATACCCCCATATTTCATTGCAATTTGATAAAAATGTCCGTTCTATTTTGTTGTGTTTAATTACAAAACCACCAATCTACGATTGTGTGCGTATCTACTCACGTAATCGTGATTGCTAGGCAATCGATTGAGGAATTTAACATTGATTTATTTATTGATAAACTGATACGATAACATGGAAAGCAGTGTTCTGAGAAAACCTCCACGAACAATGCTGTTTAATCAGTATAAAATTTCAAAAAAGGATTTTAATACAAAAGTCATATTACTCTTCATGATATAATGAATTCTGTGGGTGTCTGATATTAACGGCACTTTTGCATTAAAATTCTTTTTTGAAATTTACTTTACACCGGAGAAAAGTGCCAACATTATGTGGATGAGAGATAGTGTAGAAAAGTTGCGACATTCTAATTATTTCACGCAATCAAATTAACCGAATAGTGCAAGGGAATCAAATGAATTAGAAAGCAGCCAAGCTGTAAACTTATTTTGAATCGACTAATACAAAGTATCAAATCCCTGGATAAGAACTAAAGTAGAAGAAATATTGTTAGAACTTGAGTGAATTACTCTTGTTTACGGTAAATGCTTATCATATTTTTTATTTATTGGGTTTATCGTCCCACCAACAGTATTTCAGTTATCAGGAGACGGTGTCCACTTGAAGCAGATATACAAATGTAGTGCTGTCTTCACTGCGTATAGCATGCCATGAACACCTGGCATGATACCACTCCCAGTCACATTATCCTGACAATGGGCCAACCAGTTGTGAAACTACCCTTATATTTCCTTGAGCGTTAGCAAGGACTACCACTACCATTTTTAACGACAATGGTATGTCGCAGTCCGGGATCGAACTCGGGGTTTCCCGTACCTGGTGTCGATGCTCTACCGATTGCGCTACCAGGACCGGACTCATTTGTCTTTTTTATTGTTTCAATAAATATAAAATGTTTTATTTTATTTCAAAGAATGACACGATCGTGTTATAATTCCTAATTAAAACTTATGCTTTTGTTTATCTTTTCGAATATTGTACATGTTATAAAATGTAGTTTAGCTGTTAGGTTTCGACCAATTGTCAGTATTGATAATCTGAAATCTATGCACGCCGTCCAAAAGGGTAGCAACCCACATCATTGTGGTAAACAACTATGCTTTTTTATGTTTTTGATGTGTGCATTTTTCGCCGTACGCCCAATTTAACAGCATGCTGAATCAGGGATGAATCCAGGGAAAACGGGGGATGCATCCCCTGACCTCCACCAACCAGGTAAAACAGTAGAGTTGTGGAAACAAACAAATCTAGTATTTACTGCGATAAAGTTGAATGTATCTTGATTCATACACCACCCTCCAAAATTTCCTCGATCCGTCCTTGTGCTGAAGGTTTGAATAAGCTAGCTTCTGTTAATGATCATATTTTGGTGCAATGTGCCAACAAGATGTGCTAACAGGAATGGGATAATGACCACTTATATGCCATTAATCCTCGTTTGACCTTGTGGCTCTAAAAAATTGAAAACCACTTCACAATGACAAAAGCAACAATGTCCAAATACGCGCCAAGACAACAACACGTCATCTGCCGCAACCTTGAACAACATGTTCGAAAAGTCTAATTGGCATTTTAGTTTTTGCATCGGAAGGATTTTTTTTACATAATATGGTTAATAAACGAATTAGGAACTGTTTAAAATGCGATGCATTTTCTAAATTATGTAAAACAGTAATATTGGTAAATGATAACTATATGAGAATTCCTGTTATTTTTTTTTTAACTTTAAGTGCGTTTTCCGGAAAATGCAGAATGCAGAATGGTCATGAGGTTTGACAACTTATGACATTTATACCTTTCGAGGTGTAGGCTTGGGATTGTTCGGTGCCGAGTTCGAAACGAAATGCCGACACGTGTCCGTGGGCAGGACTTTTTTTAAACATCGCTCCGTGTCCTGCTGTTCCTTTCGGCTGTACTGAAATATGCCATTGATTCAGCAACGATCTTTGGTATAGCTTTGAAGGTGACCCAGCATTTTTTTGATAATATAATTCCATATTGATATAACTTGAAATTAACATTATTTTTATTAATAAAATGACTTTTAACAGATTAGTTTTACCTGGACACGCATGATATTCTGAGTAATAAACAGAGGATTAGCAAGTGTGCAAAAATCTCTCTTTGCCCACACGGATTTCAGGGCAAAACATACATAATGGGCAGCGTACACACGTTCACAAGAATAAACAAGTTCACAAGAATATGATACGGACAGTGCTGTTTACGGAATTTGTATTTCGTCTATTTCTGATATTGTTATTCCTGCTAACACTGGCCTTGGTAAGGTGGTTTAAGAGTATCCAGGCTTTTGACGGTAGATCAGTGTAAACAGTTAGTGAAAGCAATTAGCTGATGAGCGCAATGGTCAACACACTATACACATATTGTAACCCGATATTCCAGTTTTGTTTTCGTAACAAAAGATCCCTTTATGTACAGCAATAGTGTACGCTAAGACCTTCTCACATTCGAGTACCTGTTATATATATATAACAATAGTATATTAGAAATAACAAGCCTTAATTGAGAATAAAGCCACTATCTGGTATGTTGATAACAGCTTGCATGTCATATTGCACTAAAACTATCACTTTCGTTTGTAGAATGTATGTTCTGCGAACTAATTGTGTGTTGTGTTGATTTGTATTGATATACAAGGTACATTGTATGTTTTCAATTAAAAATAGTCCTTATCGCCGAGGAATCGCTATGACAGGCTGACGTAAGTAGGTGTTTCATTGTTTTATCGCTATTGAATATATGAAAAATGAAATCGTATACGCATTTTTACCATCATCATCATCATCATCATCATTATCATCATCATCATCATCATCATCATCAAATTAATAATCATATTCATCGTCAACATCATCCTCATCATCACCACCACCAACACACCACCATCATCATCATCACCATCATTATCAACATCATGCCGCTGATCTTGATAAAATTCTAATGGTCCAGATGCCTTTATATTCAAAGCTAATAACATACAAAAAAACAATTAGTGCATTTGATGAAATACAGATATTTTGTCTTTATTGATGTGCTGTTTATTTTAAGAATAATATATGCATGTACTATTTTAACAGCAAAAACGTTTCATAAACCATATACTTCAACCGCTCTGTTTTAAATCTAGGATGCGGTTCTATCGCTTGGAAAAAATATTATGTCCTATTATTGTGTAAAAACGATCACACTGCTATTGGAAGTAAGGGGTTCCTATTTAAAACCACATCATAAATGAAAGGTAGTAATACGGTGTAGTGTTATCGATTTAATGAATTAATTACAGTCATATTATCATTTAATTACATTCATAATAGTTAGATACAGTTAATTACAATGTTATTATGATTGATTTAAAATACGATCTAGCTCGATATAAAGCGACATCTAGATTGCAGTTGCTTTAGTAGGAAAAATGGTTTGCATTGCTATCCAAAAAGTGTCGGCCACGTTAATGAGAGTAAAACAGCTTTAGCTTATCTTGTATATGTGCATGAGAATATTTGTCGACAAGGTGATACCGTGACAGGAGCATATTTGATCGTACGTTTGCACGTACGTCAGTACACAGAGGGTAAAAGGAAACATATACAAAACAATGTGTTGTTTCGATTCACATAATCGTAATATCCAGGAATAATCGATTATGGCGATTGATGAATGCAATTAGTAGGCAATATTGATGTGGAGGGCGGTGAAAGTTCAAACTGGCTTAGCATGAACCGATTCCATTGGGGAAAAAATCGGTTACTAGGATGTTAAAACAATGGTTAATTACAAACTAGTTTGGTTATTTGGAAGACAACAAGGAAGAAAAAAAAAATGATAATATTGACGACGCATTTAGTTATAACTGGTGAAGTAAGACCAGAACATATAATTATAGAAGAACCACGTGTACAATGATTTCACTTAGTTAAAAATGGATTCTGTTGACTTTGAGATAAATTAAATAAAGAAGAATATAATATAAAAAAATATAATACGGAAAATAGGAATCCACGAAGTAAAATTACATATAATTCTAAATAAAATAAAAAGAATTCATGGAAATTCAGTAAAACTGTTAAAAATCATATTAAATGCAAACTACCCGACTTTCAAAATGTTTTCGGCACAAACAAATAAAACAGACCGCAATAATGTCAGCACATGTTCAATTTAGCCCATAGGCTATGTTATTATTATAATGACAGCGTTGTATGTTTTATATTGCAAATATTGTTTTCCGTCACACACTTATTGATAGGACATGGAGATACTGATGTACGTTTGATCTTATTGATAATCATCGATTAATGAAGTACGTTAATAGGTGCATCATGCATGTACAAATCAGTTATTGATTTCAGTAAATTTCAATGAATGTCTAAATGACACATTACATTAGATTACATGTCTAAAAAGACATATTACGTTAGGTTACATGTCTAAATAGACACATAACATAAGATTAAATGTCTAAATAGGCACATCACATTAGATTTCATGTCTAAACAAATTATTTACATTAGATAACATGTCTAAAAAGACCATTTATATTAGATTACATGTCTAAATAGCCATTTACATTCTATAACATGTCTAAATAGACAAATTACAAATGGGGTCATTTGCTACTTTTGTGTTTTCGTAATTATCATTAGCACTGGGGTGGATCCAGGGTATGGGATACACCCCCCTCAATCAGGTAAAAGAGTAGAATTATGAAAAGACATACATGTAAGCTTAAAATACTAAGCTTTTAAAGTAAATTTTGTATGTTGACTGCTTAGGTCGAAGTTAAGGTATTTTACTGTGTGTATATATCTCATATTTACTGCGATAAACTTGAATGGATCTTGACCCCCCACTCCCACCAAGATTTTCTGGATCCGCCCCTGCATTAGCATCTTTGGTTATCAATCCAATTAAACAGTTGGTGTTGATTTTTTCAACGGATTGACCGAAACTCGATAACGTATCCTCACACCGATTACATTATCCGAGTATCGGTAAAATTAATAAACGGCTCTTTACAATGTTGTCTGAAGGTTAAATATAACTGTTGATTCATCTTGGCCAACTACATTTTTATAAAACGACTCATTTCGGAGACAAAGTTGTTTTGCCAATTGCAATAATTCCGTCTTGATCATGAAAAAATAGCAAGCTCATCTTGTATTAATAAATGTTATGTATTTTCATATGCCTATTAATAATTCATATGCATATTAAAGTTAATAAAAAAAACACAAACTATTAAAACTTGAAACAAAAAAAAGAAGAAAAAAAAACTAAAGAAGAATAAAAGATCAAGTATAACATGCATATCGAAACAATCGTTTAGCTATTCGTGTGGAATTTCATTTAATCGGATGAAGACTGATTTGCTGTCAATAGTAATAGACGAGATATTTCTTTCAGGCTGGACACATTTTCAAGACGCCTAGGCATACATGTAACTGATGTCTTGACAAAGCAGCGTTGGCAGTTGATGAAAAGCAGATATATTAATTGGATTTATTTGATTTGTCTACAACATTGAAAATTAAGTTACAATATCCACATGTTATTTTACTGATATCCAGAGGAAATGATATGATTGGCATGATCTTACTTTCGCATGATTTTATCCTAATACTTAAATCTGGCTCTATCGGTCTTATTAAGCTGCATATTGTTTGTCTTTATCGTATTCTTGCATGGTTTATCATGACTAATACTGATACTTTAATATGACTTTATCAATTTTATAAAGATGCAAATTGTTTGTCTTGATCATATTTTTGCCGATTTTATCATTATACTTAAATATGGCTTTATCGGTTGTATAAAGACGCATATAGTTGGTCTTTATCGTACTCTCTCATGGTTTATCCTGATACTTAAATATGGCTTTATCGGTTTTATGAGGATGCATATTGGTTGTCTTGCTTTTGCTTTCGCATTATTTTATCCTGATACTTAAATATCTATCTATCTATAGCTGGTTTATTTAAGGGTCAGCACATACATTTGTATTTTATCGTGACCCCATACTTAAATATGTCTATATCAGTTTTATAAAGATGTTATATGTAAATTTGTTGCCTTGATCGTATTCTCGCATTATTTGTTCCTGATACTTAAATATGGTTTTAACGGTTTTATAAAAATGTTTTTTGTTGCTGTCTTGGTCGTATTTCTAGCATGATTTTATCTTGATACTTGAAAATTGCTTTGTCGTTTTTATAAAGATGTATGTTTCTACAGGAAACCATCAATAGACTGATCATATACTTTGCCAGGAAAAAAAGAACTCCAGGTTTAAGTCGGTTCTTTTGCCAATTGACCGTTCGGTAAATGCTGGTTTTTCTTTGTGTGCGTAATGTCTCGTCTCTGCGCTTTTGTCACTTTAACAATTACTCTGTGTGTCTTTTTTGTCTAGAAGTAGTATAGGTTTTAACATGTGTTGTGATTCTTGCATGACTTTTCTTATTTTCCTATTGATTATTTATAATGTCATTGTTTTTCACCATATCTCTAAGGGTAGAAATCTAGTAATATGGTGAAATGTAAATATTGTTTGCTAATCACAAGGTTTCATTAGGACATTGGGTCTCGAGATTGTCTTCTACTAATAGTCTGTTGCGTCGTTTGGAAAACATTTATTTTTCCTCTGGAAATGTTAATGTAAGTAAAAAGAGAAAAGGTCTTACGAGAATTATCACAGAAATTTAAATCTAAACTACCCCCAGACAAATGCAAACAGGGTAAATATAAAAGTGACAAAAAAACAGAGACGGACATAACACACACAAAAGAAAACAAAGCAGTTACCGACTTGGAACGGTCTGTCGGCAATAGGACCGACTGGGGTGCTTTAACTATACATGAGGCAAATTTAACAATCAAACGGATTTTATTCACCGTAAGGCTATCAAAAATGTATGTGCTTGTAAAATATTGTCTTCCCGACATAGTGGTTTGACTAAAAAATACAATCTACATTATTGTCATATCTCTAAACTCCGAAGAACAACCGAAAGGCACGACAGATCAAAACAATGCGGAAGGTGATGAATAACATGTTTGTTTTGTATGTGATGTACTTCAAACATATTGTGATTATTCAACTCTAATTAAAAAAAAGTAAATAATTTAATTTTATCAATT
Source organism: Sinonovacula constricta (assembly GCA_007844125.1). Classification (NCBI taxonomy): domain Eukaryota; kingdom Metazoa; phylum Mollusca; class Bivalvia; order Cardiida; family Solecurtidae; genus Sinonovacula; species Sinonovacula constricta. The sequence goes on from CM017557.1 coordinate 61,051,436, forward strand.
TAATAAAATTAAAAATTCCGATTTACTGTCATGGTTTAAATGATTTAAACATGTTCACTTTAAAAACTGTGACACACAATTGTAAGACAATTTATTTTACCAATTTAATGCTGTTTCTGAAGTGAGTGCCGCACAATGTTTGGAAATGATTTTGAAAGAAACAAAACCTGAAGTTATATAAATCGGACCACGAATCCGAAATAAGCCAAAAGCAACACTAATGTTCTATAAACACGAATTTCTAACAACAAAAACATCCAGTATTGTAATCATTTTAATGTTTGGGCATTTTTAAGTATTTCATGAAATCAGTCAATGTGACGAGGCTTGTTTCTAGTGTGTTTCTTTTTGGTTATGGCGAGGTGCAAAATGGTGTTAATAATATAATGTGCACATCGATACCGCCATCTTTAGTCGTTGTTTTTCAAAGGACTTAATCTCAAGATAATTACACGAAAACCATTCATACGAAACATCTAAGGCGACCCAAACTATCAAAATAATTTTTGACATACATTTAAAAAAATAAAAATAAATAAACAAATGTTGACATACATTATAAATAAATAGAAAAAAATAAAAATAAATAAATAAATAAATAAACAAATAAATAAATAAATAAATAAATAAATAAATAATAAAATCACACATGAATATGAAACAACACAAATAAACGTCAATAAAAACAACAAAAACTAAAAGCAATAGGATTTCCATCTTTAATCAAATGTCAATAATTAACAGTTTCAACATTATTTTGCAGAAGACATGTTTATCTTGAAAGTCTTTTCAGCAAAGAAAATCCATTTTCAGGTATTTTCCTGACTTCTTCAATTGCCAAGCTGGCGTCATTGCACATCTTTGCGAAAATTTAATGAAGAGCTTTACTTTCAATTGTTTTGCTAGATTTGTTTTAAATCAGTAATGTGTGCGATGATGAAATGTTTATTGAGTTTTAAACCTACTGTTTTAGGCCATTAATGAGGCTAATATTTTTAGAATGTGCTTAATCGATTAGTTAAAACGCTGTCTTTTGACACCACAATACACCTTTTTGATTAATTTATGTTTACGAGATTGGTCCATTAAATGCTTTACGATGAGTTTTATCATTCACCAGATTTATAATTACAGACTGCCACCTACAGACAAATCAAATATTTAGCCTGTCCTTCTCTTTGTCTTTCAAATATCGCTTTAATCAGTTTTGGGAAACGTGTACTGGCTTGGGAAAACCGAAAAAAACAACAACCTTTAACAGGATAGTTTAAGGATTTTCAATACGTATATTGGGACGGTTATTAATATATGGCGCATTTGTTTTGCACTTATAGTCCATTCGTATGCCAAACATTGCAACCAAGCAAACATAGAGAAAGTCAAAATAATCGTGCTCAACGCAATTTGTTGTTCGGGTAAAAAAACGTCAGCATTAATATCAGTGACGTGTTTCTTTTCTTCCCATCGACGCCATAACTAGCAGAGTTCAATGAGGGTATTATTGCTTTCTCTGAAAATAACGACCGTGTCCTTGAAAGTTAAAAAAGAGTCCGTCTGAAATACAATAAAATTATAAAAAAAAGGAAATGTTCTTTCTCATACTCTGCATGCTAATTACAAGGCAACTTTACTGTTTAATTATAATATCCTATATTCAGACGCTTGATATGATTGTTTTGTTCATCAAATTCTCATCCCGAATTGCTCCTTTGTCATATTTTCGTGTCGTTTAGTTGTTTCCCAGACATTATTAATATTATTCTTTCAATACCGTATTCGAAAATGTAAAGAAACAGTAATTGCTGAAAACAGCTTGGGTTATTTTGCTCTTCCTTTCTATCAGACCTTCATTAAAATAGCATTATTTTCCTCATACGAAACGAATGTTTTCGCTTAATTATCACTCTTTGACGCTTTGTGTGCAAATCACAGACCCACAAAACGATTTGTTCTATGCATTAAACTGATGGTATTTATTACATAAAAAAGCTATACATTTAGACAATGTCTCCTCGCTTAGCCTTGCAGCAGTTGACATTTACTGAAACAATAACAACTTAACCAATGACAGAGTATTTTTAAAATACTTCTAGCTGAATTTTTTTTTCTAAAGAATTCAAAATATAAACTTTAATAACCATACAAATATGTATGTGACAATATTTTAGCCCCTAATAATTGTTCTTATTTTTTCTAACAATAACAATAACAATTTAAATGGCGGCCAGAAATAAGTGTGCGTTCATTCGTCTTTACTGGCGTTGATATTATTTGGTACTGTTTCTGGCCGCCATTGAAACTTGTGTCTCTAGTCATGCTAGTTACTTCCCTTGCCTGGCCAAGCGATCGCAGCGCCACTTGTTTTTCGTTTCGTGAAACGATAAACGCTAAACGGTTAGAGTTCTCTTTTTTAATCTACATGTTTACGTTCGGAAAACGGCTTGGAATACATATATGTATTTATTTTTAAGTTCGATATAGAAAAACAATACAAGAACATTCTGCATCTTTTCCGTTTTTCTTACTAGACAAACAAAAATACTAGACAAACAAAAATAAAAAAGAAAAGATGATATATACACGGACCATGTAGACTAGAGGTTTAGAAACTTTCCTATAACACTGAATCGTGTTTGCTTTGTTTCAATCTCATTAAAATCATATCCTAATTTCCCTCATCTACTGTCCGTGATTAGGATCTGACTACATCGCATAAGAGGTCGTGTCAAAATGACCTTTGTGTAATTGAATATGCATAGACAAGTGCCCGTATTTCGACCAATGCAATCGCTCCTTTCAAAACTACTATAGAATCCTTCCCGATACACCAGTCAACACATACCACTTTTTAAACCGCTGAATCAGCCATCCTTTCTATTGGCATGCATTAATTTTTACACATTTTGTTCAATCAACAATTTATCTATCGGTATCTACCATAACATTTCATAATTCCATTTTTAAGTAGAATACGAAAGGATTTTCAACGCAACCCACTGCGAAAACGCTTTCGTTATCCGCCATGACAATTGCAGCGGGCGAGTTGTGAATGTATTTACCAGTGTTACTAAAATAAGGATTTCTAGTTCAAAACTTCTTTTTGTTGGATGGTTTATACATATTTGTAGAGGTTATATATGTCTCTTTTGAAATATGTAAAGTTAAGTTTAAGAATGTGTGTAGATTGCATGCAATCACGAGTTAAACGCGACCCTTTACCATTAAAATTTTATAGCGTGTAGAACGTTGCTCGCAGTATACCACAAGATTTTGTTGCCGAGAATTTCATTGGCTACTGAAAAGGTCAATTTGAGGTGAACCGTAATGGGAAGTCATCAGATCCTATTACGCGTAATACTGGAGCTGATTTTAATGAGATTGGCTTTGTTTATACGTCTGAGCTTCAGATGTCCTAAAATTAGGCCAGAATGTATCGCACCCTTCCTCAAAACCGCTATGTCATGATAGCATTATTGTCGGATAAGCAATGGTACTAGTTTACTCGCATTATAAACATACCATTGATGTTGTCGGATCAACGGGTGACCTTTTGTATATATCTAGTATTATTAAACATGTCGTGGATGTCTGACATATGGTACAAATTGAGTCGTTCGTTGACTTGTATCTCCTTTGACTGCTTAGCCTCTCACCGCGTGGGTTCGAGTCCTGTCCGGGGTGAATGACTTCATATGGGAAGGTCTTTCAGCTGGCTGACCTACAGTGCACCGGTGGTTCTACCTTGCAAATTTGTCTGGGGTCTTCCTTCACCCAAAAAAATAAATAAATAGCTGGACGTCGCTATAATGATCATAATTTGTCGCTGCGAAGTATATAAAATCCCACTCCAAACAACAATAACAAACAAACACAGTCTAATCGAGGTAATTACTGACATAGACTTTTCCTGATTGTTTACATTTATATGATGACATACACTGCATGTTCTCAGCCAAGTTATTTTTACATTTGTTATTTCTGTAATTTGTGGTTTTACAAACTAACAAAATATCGGTTAAGTTATCTATTTTTTTGTATTTTGCTAGTAAAAAAAGAGTTACAAAGGCTTATAAATAATAATTCACAACTGTCATGTATACAAAAAAAAAAATCACAGATGTTTTCTAACCTTTCAACTTCGAAGCAGACTACCTGCTCCCATATGCATATTAAAATATAGCTATTGTCAACATACCACTAAAATTCCAACAAAGCAGTTGACAATTGCAATTTGGCATGTTAATGTCCTTATCAAATGCGTTTTATGATGCTAAATATAAAAATGTCAAGATTTATGTAAAAAACTGGCTAATTGTCCCGGTATCCTGACGACAAAGGCTAGTATTTATCTGAAAAAGAAAGTGTTTTAAATTCAAGATGATGATGATGATAATGATGATAATGGGTTGGAGGAGGAGGAGAAGAAGAAGAAGGAAGAGGATGATGATGATGATGATGCTGCTGATGATGATGTTGATGATGATGATGATGATGATGATGATAATATTTTCTATACGACCAAGTCCCAAGGGGCGCTCGTGGACATAGTGTGAGTGTCTCCGACTTGGTAACGAAGTAAATCATACTGTAAATGGATTGCAAGGGGGAAGTTATTATTACATATTTCGAATAATTTGAGCCAAATTAATCATTTAAACTGCTATTCTGTCTTACCATATGTGATTATTTTACATCAATAGTAAACCATTACGAGAAAATGAAATACTACTTAGCTTTTATAGATAGATAGATAGATAGATAGATAGATAGATGGATGGATGGATGGATGGATGGATGGATGGATGGATGGATGGATGGATGGATGGATGGATGGGCGGGCGGGCGGGCGGGCGGGCGGGTGGGTGGGTGGGTGGGTGGGTAGGTAGGTAGGTAGGTAGGTAGGTAGGTAGGTAGGTAGGTAGATAGGTAGGTAGGGAGGTAGGGAGGCAGGCAGGCAGGCAGGCAGGCAGGCAGGCAGGCAGGCAGGCAGGCAGGCAGGCACATAACAACAAATAATTATAAGATTCGTCAAGCCAATGACACGCAGTTGAAAATACCTGCAGCAATTATACAGCAGGACCCTGTTAAGATTATGATCATGTTACTCAGATAGAGTAGAATTCACATTGAAATAATAATGCATTTAGAAAAACAAAAACAAAACAATAATAACATAAAGAACACAATTGCTGTCATTGTTATCATTAATATCCTTACTATTACTATTATTCTAGAAAAAATTCACATGATTGTCGAATATATTGGCGATTTCTTTTTTTTTGTTTGTTAAATCTTTCTCACTCTCATGTTAACCTATAATCGACCAACATAACGTTGAGATTTGAAGGTCAATGATTTGTACTATCAGACTATTAGTCCTTCAATAAACAATCCAAAGCCATAACCATTTAGATTTGAGGTCTAAAATAACTCTGAACTAAAACTTGTATACAAGGGAACTAATGTACGGTTGGCGTGACCTTTCCAATGCATATATATTTATTTTATTTAGTTTCAATCAAATTATGTTTCCATTACAATGCTGATAAAGAACATAGGATAATTAACAGAAAAGATTGCAAGTAGAACATGTTCTGCAAGATAACATCTTTCCCATCAAAGTTCCATGCATTCAAAAGTATCAAAGCAACTTTAAAAATGGAAGTATGAATTTCTGTTAATTGATATTGTGTTATCACTCACAATTAATAAGGCTACTATAACTTGACATATCTAAGCTAATTGTATGTAGGCGATCAAAGTGAAAAATCTAATTTTATATCTTGTCAATAATTTTACGACGTCAGAAGTATAAGATATAAGTGTAGTGTTTATTCATAGTGTTAACTGTATAATTTGATTTTGTAGATGTTTATAAAATTAAGTCTTATTGTTCATGTTTTATTTATGTTTTGTATATTTTGCCCCGTTTCATTTCTGCTCACATTATATTTTGTTGTGCGAAAACACATTATTATTTTAAAAATTTAAGGAACCTTAAAACGTGAAAAAATATTGGATCGGCTATAATCTGTTTTTGATTTTTTAACGAAGACGTTTGATGGTAACTCAATATCTTGAAACATCACTCGTGCAATAGATAACCGGAAATTAAGAACGATCAAGTTGTTTTTTGAAATCCCAGAGTTAGAACAGTATGGATTTATTGACACATGCAAAATGATTCATGCATATATATAAAATCTTGCGGGGAGCAGGGAATTTGTCCTGGAATATTAATAGGTGTATTAGATCTTATTGCTTCTTTTTGAAGACATGTACACTCTTTAGATTTTCAATTAAAATGTAAAACTCAGCTGCAGTACGTAAGCATATTTGTAAATCATCATCCACATTTGTAAATGTTATGAATTACACACTTCTTAAATCTCTCTCTCTCTCTCTTTCTCTCTCTCTTTCTCTCTCTCTCTCTTTCTCTCTTTCTCTCTCTCTCTTTGTCTCTCTCTCTTTCTCTCTCTCTTTGTCTCTCTCTCTTTCTCTCTCTCTTTCTCTCTCTCTTTCTCTCTCTCTCTTTCTCTCTCTCTCTCTCTCTCTCTCTCTCTCTCTCTCTCTCTCTCTCTCTCTCTCTCTCTCTCTCTCTCTCTCTCTCTCTCTCTCTCTCTCTCTCTCTCTCTCTCTCTCTCTCTCTCTCTATATATATATATATATATATTATAAAGTCATCATATGTTTTAGGTTTTGCCATTGAATACTTGCCTGGAAAAGTCTTTTAAAATTTGATATTGTGAAGCATCTTGGAATATTGAATACCCAATAGCCAATTCCCAGCCATCTTCGCAAACCTATATCAATCTATATTGTTAACAACTATTTGGTAAGTTTCATTTGGAATAGTTGAAGCACCGCGTATTTAAGAATCGCGTCTGAAATTTGTCACTGGGCTGTTGTTATAGTAATCAGGACACTTCTCGGCGGTAACGGGACAAGTCTAATTCGTAGAATTGGCCGAGGTGTTTCGAGTGGTTAAAATCTCTTAGTACCAATTCCACGTCTGAAAGGTACCAATTTAGCAACTTCCTACAACGTAAGTTAATCAGGTTTTAGTACAGAACAGAACAGAACATATTTTTATTCAGATTTGTACATATGTACATCATCGTTTTGGAATAACAATGTAAAATCTAGTATCCGGTTTCTTACTATCATAAAAGTCTGAAATACAAATGAGACTATTTTCAGCTGCGCATGTAATAATTTCATTATAATAAATATAAAGAATATAAGAAACAGCAATAGAGAATAAACTTTATGTATTAAGTACACACATTGTCCTTCTAAGTGAGATTGCTTTCTTGATAAATAGAGCGAGATTGGTAAGTATGGTTTTATCTTTCGAATCAAATAGCAAACACATTTTATATACGGATGGTCTACTATACATAGTTGGATTAAGGTACCTTCTTCTTAAATCATTGTAAATTGGACATATACAAATAAAATGAAAAACGTCTTCAATATCTCTATTATTGCAAAACAAACAGCATTAGTCTGACATGTACCTGTTACCAGTGCGGTACTTAGGTTTTTACATTGCCGTTCATTCAATATTCCATACATGGGTTCAATAAAAGGTTTGGTTACATTTTATAAATAGATTGACATTTCGACGGTTTGCAATAACATGCGAAGGCCAATTGTTTGAGCATATTTTCAGCCCACTTTAAATTAGATTTTCTCCAATGTTATTGTGCGTCAGATAACGCAATTTAATGTTCAAATATAAATTGGGAGCCCTTTGATGATTTGCATCAATGCCTTTCTTGCTGGAATCATTAATCTTGGATCACTTTCATGACAGATATAAATGATATATCAACTGGAAACTACAATTTAGACAAGTTTGGAACACTTTATCTAAAGATACGCCCGACGAATATAGAGACACGTAGCAGATACAATATCACATCCACAAACAATTTTAGATTTTACGGCGCGTTTTTAACATTCAATCAGATCCTGCGTATTCCTAAAGGTGGTATTCAACAGTTTAGACCATTTTTTTCTCAAATAAGCAAAAAAGTTATTGTTACCAGAAAATGTCTCACAAAATGCTTCTTTTTGCTGCCCTAGATCAGTGTGAACAGTGAAAAATACATTCCTTACTGCAAACAGGTATTTCCTATCAGAGCCACGCTTCAGAGATAGCTTTTTTTAACTAGGAAAAACCTCGTGATAACTCACTTTTGAGATTACATTATATCGTCATCCGGGTTATCCGCTCTGACGTCGGTATCTATTTTTAGCAGAGATCACTATCAGGCATATATATAGATTTGGAATTATTGAACTTTAAGAGTGTTTTTATCGCGATTTGTACTCTCTATCAATGTAGACCGTGTTCAAATCGTCTTTATTTATTCTAAAGTATGAGTTTGTGCAGAAATTATGCCCTAATTTCCCCATGCAATGGTATGGTTGGATGGGATCGGGATTTGCCGGCATTTTTGCCGATACTGTGCAGCGACATTTCTATCATAATAGCACAGGGGTATTTCTGAGGTGCCCAGGGACTGAACCCGGCCGGTCCATTATACTGACACCGACTAGTCACGCGTAATGCTGTCCCCTTAGCCCAGAGTGTTAAGATGGAAGCCGCTACTACCAACTTTAATGTCTTTGGTTTGACCCGGCCGGGGTTTCAACCCGCGACCTCCCGATCCGCAAGCCAATGTAAGGTATTGTTACATGGCTTTGATACAGGTAAACTGCCGGATACCACTTTATATGCTTTTGAGAAAAAAGGGAACAGACCCATTCTGAAACTCGACAAAGAATATCTAGCATGTGTAAACTCTATCTTAAAAACATTTCCGCCCACCCGCAGACGATAACCATTTGATAATTTTGAAATGTAAGAAGTAAAAATTTATGCAATTAAAAAGTAGTAAAAATCTATGTAAATAAGTAGTAAAAGACCATGTAAATGAGAAGTAGTAAAAATTATGTAAATAAGAAGTAGTAAAAATCTATGTAAATAAGTAGTAAAAGTCCATGTAAATGAGAAGTAGTAAACAATATGTAAATAAGAAGAAGTAAAATCCCTGTAGTCAAAATCTATTTAAAACAGCAGTGGTCAAATCTATGTTAAAAAATAAGTGATCAAAATCTACGTAAATAGGAAGTTCTCAAAATCTCTTATGTTAAAGCAGTGTGGAATAGTTTAATTATTTTGTATTTTTAGTCTTTCTAGTTGCAACATGTTTGGTTTGTTAAGCCATCTTAGATAATTAGATAATATGCACGTAACCGTTGATTGCTAGCTTATAATTTATGTAAACTTTTTAGCATCCAAAATATGGCTTTCTTTACAGAAAATGAAAAGAATATATGTATGTCAGTCATAAAAATAAATTTATTTAGAGACCTACTTTTTAAAGTAACGTGTTGCTCGTTGATTCGGAAATATAACAGTCCTATAAGCATTGCAACAGATACCAAAATAGGGAAAGGATCAAGGCAAAGGTATTGACATGCAACCAAAATGTAAAAGAAAGAACAAATCTGGGACAACTCTTTAACAAAAGAGCAAACCCTACAGTTACCACATTGAAACGGTCAGTCGGCAATATGGATAAGACCTCTTGCATCTGTCCATATTTTACAGGCACCGATGTGTTTTTCAGAATGTTTCATTAAAAACAACCGAATTTTAAATCATATTTCACGCGACACATTGACATTCAGCCTAACCTTTAGGATATAGCACAAGTTTTGGTTTTAAGGCTACGTGGTATAACTTTGTGGTTGATATGTTACCATCCAATTGTTCGGTCCGGATTCGCTAGCTTAAATCTGTAGCGCTGTTTCGTCTGGAGGTATTTTGCCAGTTTAAAGAACTTGCCATTTTCGTATTTTATACAAGTTGCCCAAATCAACTTTCTATATGTCCACTGATACCCTGACGTAAAATTTAAATTTACGCGGCCTTTGAAATTAAGTTGATTTAAACTAATTTAAGTTTGATAATTTATTTGATTTTAAAGTAACATTAGAATAGCAGAAACGACGTGTATTTTACATTCTTTTCCAAATCAGCATGATAGTGATGATAAAGATCAGTATATATACTAGGAGTAAAAAGAAACTCAACTACCGACCTATACTCAATTATTTCATGAAGTAAGAAGCGCTGCAAGTGCAACACGTGCATTATGAAACTCTGTTTCTGGTGGCTCAATCGGAACTCCTCGGGTAATTCCGTCCTCGGGACAATCATCCTTCGGATTATCTGGTGCAATGATACTTACTGAAATCACGATCGTTTTGTTCGCCGGAAGCCGGAAGAAGAATATGCCTTAAATGTAGTTCGCACAAAACATAAACAATGTTATCGTTTGACAGCTGCGTGTCTGCTGCGCTGGGTAAATTAAAATTGGATGATTTCAATTTGAAGCCGCCACAAAGTGAAGTTTAACAGGCATCGTACTGTAGTGAGCTGTCATCCGAGCTGCCATCTTTATTTTGACGTCTGTCACAAAAGTAGTCCCATTTAGGGAAATGGCCGAGGTGATCCGACTACCTACATACATCCGAGAGATGATTCGTAAATTATCCGACGTGTTCCGATTGCTGGTGGCTCTGTACTTGTTTTTTTTCTCGGACACTGTTAAGCGGATCATGTTCCCTAGCGATTGTGACTCATATTTTAGTAGAGGTTTGCACAGTTTAAACAAAATTAACATTTATTTGTATCGACTAAAAGTTGCGTTTCTTTTTCCCCTGGTATATAAGAACATTACAATGAGCTTTGTGAAGGATTTCAGTTCGTGTGTCTTAGTTAATATGAACTTGTTGTGTTCATTCTCATACATGTTTTACGATCTTACATGTTTCACTTGTAATTATGTGTTATACTGTTAATTTATAACTATCACATGACATTACTATATTTGTAATATTGTATATGGAGAAGACAATGTACTTTGTTCACGTCTTAAATAAATCATATTCTGTTCTGTTCTTAATGTAGCTTAAAAGGTACGTAGTCTTAAATCGATCAAAAGATGTGTAGTGAACCACAAGTTAAAAAAATACTTTACTTTACAAAATACATTATTGGTCACATAGCTTACGTCGTCAATAACAAAAATACAAGTATTAACTTTCAAACGAACAATATATTCACAAGAAAGAAACATTTTATGTTAGGTTTTTCTTTCGTTGTCCACATTGCATATATTGACGATGTATTAAAACTATTTTAGAATAAATTCCTTTTTAAGGAGAAAGACAGTTCTTTTCTTTCATTTCTATGATACCACCTTTTGACAGCTTGTCTCAGCGTACAGACCATTCTCGCGGTTTGGTGCTATTAAATTACGAGTAAATTACTATTATTAAGCCAACTTTGACATAAAAATACTTTCTAGCATACGATGGCATCATTAGGAAATTGAGGTCTAATTTCCCTCTGGTAATGGTAGATTATAAATAAGGCGAATGGGGTTTACTTCAACATTTGATTAGCAAGAACGGCAAATACAAGCAATCTATTTACATACCGACATAGTGTGAGGGACGATGCATGTGTATAACAAATTGTAAAAAAACCCAAACAATTTAATATCGTGTAAGTTATGTGTCCTTGCTTGAGTCCATTTTAACTTGTGTGACAAAAATATTTAAACTTTTAGTCATTTTAAGCACTAATCAAACAACACCGTATATTACAACTGCTCGATTTGCTTCATAGGTTACATGTTCAATTGTAAGACAATTAAAAAACCTTTGTTTGGGACATACACCATAATCAGAGTTCGGATATAATGGTGCGAAATAGATAATTTTCATTTATTTTCTAGTATATTTATAATTCAATTATGTAACAATTTGAAGTTTTTAAGTCATAAAACTTATGCCAGCAACAGTAGAATTATATTCTTCTACAAACGATTCAGATCGAAGTGAATGACAGACATGCAACACACACCGGCCGCAATAGCTCAGTTGGTAAAGCGTCGGCTTGCGGATCGGGAGGTCGCGGGTTCAAACCTCGGCCGGGTCAAACCAAAGACTTTTAAATTGGTAGTAGTTGCTTCCCTCCTAACGCTTGTGGCTAAGGGGACAGCATTACGCCTGACATGTCAGTGTCAGTATAATGGACCGGCCGGGTTCAGTCCCTGGGCAAATGTCGCTGTACAGTATTCGCTGCACAGTATTGGCAAAATGCCGGCAAATCCCAAATCCCGAAGTTGTTCTTATAGTGTTAAATATTAAATGTGTTTGATTAGGAAAATGACCATCAGCATACTCGCAAATAATAAACTAGGATGTAATTGTTATAATTAACTGAGAAATTCACTGAAGGAACTTATTGTTAAACTTGTGAATATAAGGACATATTTCGGAAATAAAAAAGCGTTTGTCCTAATTTATTGTGTTAAAATTACAAAACAATCCTTAAAGCGTTATGTGTTTCTATTCACGTAAGAGTAATTGCTACACGGTCAATTAAAGAAATTAGACAGTGATGAACTAATGTCACACTGACCTTAAAACTATACGAATTTACAGGAGAAATCAGTCACGACTAGTGTTTAATCAGACTACAATTTAATTAATACAACTTAAATTAAAAGTCACACCACAGTTCCCAAAGAACAGATTCTTTGTGTGTCTTTCAAGACAAGAAAGAGTTCATGTCGCGACAGAATTATTAAAATAGCAGAAAAAGTGTACTGCTAAGAAAAGTTCAAACATCAAGCGGACAAGATATGAGATAGTCAGCGAAATTCAGATGATCGGATCTTAATGTGGATAATTAAATTCTGAAATGTATAATTAAAATATGTAAAGTTTATGTTCACAAACGGAATACTGATAACATGGCTTATGTTGTCATTTAATTAATCCTATAGGATTGTTACGTGTATTTCCTTTGATGGACATTGGACTTTGGTTCCTCAATTCCATCTTCACATGAGCAGAATGCTACAACCATTAAATATTCTCTGGAATTTTTTTCCTTGATTCAAAAAGTTGATTTCATTTACTATCAACAAATCTTTGTAGTTAATCTGATCAAAATAATACCCATCTCTCTTCTAAACACTATATGAACATTATTTTTCAATGACGCCACTACTTTTGTCATACCTTATCAAACAAAACGTCGGCGCTTGGACAATCATTCAAATGGTTTTCCTTTCATTGCTTGCATTTGAGGAACCCATCAGGAAGTGCGTGGTTAGAGCTCTGTAAAACTGGATGTAGCTCCCCAGTCGGTCCATATTGCCGACTGACCGTTCCAAGGCGGTAACTGTCGGTTTCCTCTTTTTGTTAGATAAATCATGACATATTTGTTCTTATATTTGCATTTGGCTTGCATGTGAATACCTTTGTCCTGTGTCTTTTTTATTTTTTGACATGTTGCTATGCTCATAGGACTTTGTCATATATATTCTTATTGTTAATTTTCCATCAGTAACAATGTGCTATTCAATTACAGATCATAGCATGCTAGCGTTGTTCTTTAATTTCTCAAACATAATCATCCTGATATCTTATCGAGAAATACATTAGACACTTCTTGTATAGCCGTGATGTGCCAACACCTCGTCAATGTTTTAATTAAATTCTGAAATCTATATACGCTCTCAAAACAAGTATTATAACGAATACTTCTGTAATCTGTTAACGTGTTCTCTCTCCATACGTTCAACCAAACAACATACTGGCAGAGATATCAACGGACAAACTCCCCGCAGTGATTACTTCCCTTGACAGTACATTATATCACTGCCACCAGCAAGTTTTTCGCCCAAATATAGGCGGATAGTTTTTTTCTATTTTTATTTTTTTCTGGACTTATCTCCTCAAAATATAGTATCTTTCCTTTAAAAATATTAATTTATCATATTGAAAATAAAAGTAACTTTAAATATGAAAAAATATGAAATTATGAAAGTCTTTCGTGGCGTGTTTATGGAGGCCGCCATGTTTACTTCACGTGATACTCTATCGTCACGTGATCCTTGCTGGGGGCAGAGATTTAAGTAGCAACGCGTGACGTAATCGCTGTGAGGAAATTGATGAACGGACTGATTAAGTGGTCATGGTTTCAAGCGGCAGTGCAAAAAGGTCAACTTAGGAAGAGCCAATAAAGCTATTTTCATCAGACGTTGTTTTGTTTTTTTGGCTTTTGACAAACAATAGTCAATTGACTTTTTAATGAAATATTGATTGACATGTGACCAGTGGAAAATCACTTACATTGCATAAATAATAATCTCGATTTTATTTTCAGTAATAAACAATGTTTTCGAAAGGTACTAAATCGAAGCATTTGTGTGCAACCAGAATTTAATTTTGCTATCGATGTCGTCTAAGTAAACGGTGGTATTCCTAATTCGAGCAGCTTGTCCGGTAAACTTCAAATACAAAAGTTGATATATTCATAACAATACAATATGAACATGAAATTGTGATTCTAAAACAATATTTCACCTCTTTAAATAAAGAAGTTTTCTGTCGTGGTAAAAAAATGATATATCACAGCATAATTAGGGACTATTTTTGCTGCTGTAGAATAGCTGTTCCTTTTACTTTCCCTACCCATTTTTGTATTGTGGACCACTGTTGTGATACGCTGATCTTTTTTTTTTAATTTGACGTTACTAATGACATAGGTATTAAACTGTCTGAACTAGAAACCGTGATATATTGGGCGTTAGATCACGCAAACTTAAAATCTGTTTCCTAAGTAGACACTTTGCTATTCAGTGGACATATGTGGTGTATTTACGTGATAACAACTGGGCTCTTTTCTTATTGCGGTGTACCTTATTCTTAAATATTTAAATCAATTTGAGAGATTTTCTTAGCGTGTCTTATGGACAAGACTGCTATTGTAGAAGACTGTGTACTGAAATGTTTCAAAACGTGTTGAACGATGTTATTGTTACTGATACGTGGTAACAAAATCAGAAAAAAAATAGAAACATGCACGGCTCAATGTTCTTGGATGTACAACTACATGCGTACATGTACGTAAGTGTCACGGATGGCAAATTGGCATTGACATAAAGCAGGTCGCGTACAAAGTAAAAAGCGTATGTCAAACCACCAGAAATCGCCGCGCTACTTCAATCGAAAGACAAAATGCGCTGGTTTTTCTACTTATAGTTTTGACCATGTAAACAAACATGCAAAACACATGACATGCATAATTTATAGAAGGTTTACATTATGTTTGGGGCGCGGGGGATTTTAATGTTTTAGGAATATAAAGTAAAGTAGTATGAGCATGTAAGAAAAAAACAAAACAAGTGAGGTGTGGACAACGTCGCCTGTTGCATGCTGGATACAGTTATGTATGCGTGTATGTATGCGTGCCAGAGTGTGTAGGTGTGTGTGTGTGTGTGTGTGTGTGTGTGTGTGTGTGTGTTTGTGTGTGTGTGTGTGTGTGTGTGTGTGTGTGTGTGTGGTGTGTGTGTGTGCGAGAGAGAGGGAGGGACAGAAAGAAACGGAAAGATTTTAACAGAGGTCGTGCGTGTTTGTTTATTGTAAAAATACTAATATCTAGTCCTTTTTAACAGTAAGAAATAACGCAATGAATATCCAGAAACGTCAATGAAATTCATTTAATAAAAATCATCTTAGCATAGTGGGTTAGTTAAACAATGGATTTTTGCAAGGTTTCAGGTTTAAATCCAGCTTAAGTCATATTTCCTTTTACTCAATATATCCAATAACTTATGCGTTCCTCTAAATAAATATATTGCTGCACGTTTATGTGTCGGTTTGTTTGTGTGTGCGCATGTGTGTACTCATGCAATTTATCGTTTGGGAGAAAATAACATACTAGCACTTTTTTACACAGAAGGAAAACCCGGAAAATTGTTATTCTTTTGAAACTTATTTTGGCTTTTCTTGTGACATTCTTGGACATAATTATCTCCACTTTCCTAACACATACAGCATCAGAAACTAATTGGGTGCATCTATATGGAGAGGTTATGCGTGACAGAAGAGAAAGCATGTTCACTTCAAAGGGAAGTCATACATATTGAAATACCATTAATATAGTTATTAAAATTTAACAATTTTATTAAGTTGCATTATACTGTTTTCAGTCGTTTTATTTAAGAATGCTTAGAAATGGCTTAGACCAGATTTGATCCGCAGGGCTTTGTGTTTAAAATCCGAAGTTTCACCACTGCGCAATTTCCGTAGTGATTGTAATTCTGCAATCAAGTTGTAATGAAATATGCTCCGAACCTGTATTCCTTAATTTGAGTAAATTGAGATTACTGATAATGCAAACCTTATCCAATTATGCTTATAATATGCCACACAATAGTCGGAAAAGTCCGATAAAGATCATTTAAATATGTTTGTGAAACACTTGCAAATAATTTTCTAATGGAAGTGGGTTATCTTATTAATGGTTGTTCTCTACAAGGTTTTAGGTTTGAATCCAGCTTAAATCATGCTACGTTTGACTTAATATACTCAATAATTTAAGCGTTTCTCTAGATGAACATCTTGCTGCACATTTATGTGTCGGATTGTTTGTGTGTGCACGTGTGTGTACTCATCCATTTAATCGCTTGGAGGCAATCACATCGTAGCATTTCTAGTCACTTTATCACGAAAAAAACACAAACAAACACCGAAACGTTTTTTATTCCAGAGAAAAGCTGATTGTTGTTACAATTTTTACAATTTTTAGTACTATTCAGACCACCAGTTCTACTATTTTATTGATTTGTATGTTACACAATACACGTATTTTATAATTTAAAGAAAAGGGTAGATAAAAAAGAAACAACAACAACAGCAAAACAACAACAATAACAACAACAAATGACCTGATTAGCACAGTTTGAAATGTTGTAAACTATGGCATAGGTAATGTTGTAATTGGAATGTTATCACCGTTCCTTTCGCAATGTAAATTAAAACTACATAAAACTAGCATGCACAAAGACTCACGGGTTCAGTCAGTACCAAGATGGTCCTGGTTCGAATCCTACAAAATTAACATTTTGTTGTTGTTTTGTGTGTCTTTTTGTCTTTTTACATTTTTGCCTTGATTTTTCACTTTGCTATTTCTTCAATTTTATCGACGAATTAGGTTTAAATATTTAATGTAAGCCACAGACCATTTAAAGTGCTACATATATTGTTAAACAACGTGACTGCAGGCTGCGTTTTTGGCTTGATATGTTGGGCCTATTACCTTATCAATTATGACATCAAAAGAAATTAATGACGCAAAAAGCGTATCACAGAATAGAATCTAACGTGCGACAGTCAGATCAATGGTACGAGATGTTATTCATTTCACACCTATTCAAACATTCAAACATACAAACAAACAAAAAGAAAAAGGCTGGAATGACTGTTTTTATATAATGGTCATAGGCTTTTTAGCAATTTCAAATTACATGTGTATTTTTGCTGAAGGCACTGTCCGAAAAAAAATATAGAAAAGCCGGTCAATAAAATGTCGTGGCTGTTAATATGACAAAAATAAGAAACAATAAAAAATGTATTAAAAGCAAAAGCATGATTTGTTCATATCTAATTCGGATCAGGCACCTCTCGAGTAACAGTTCGGTGCTCTACTGAGAGTGTACTAGCCAGTAGCGCAAAGGGCTTCCAACCAAGATGTCCCATTTGTTTGTCCGAGAGGTGTAAGCAACTCGGTCGATCCCTTTTTGCCGACTGACCGCCCTATGGCTGTAACTGTTGGGTTTGCTCTTTTTTGTTTGTTAAATAGCTCATCACAAATTTGCTCTTACATTTTAAGTTGGCTTTGCATGTGAGCACGTTTGTCGTGTGCCTTTTCAAATTCTGGAATGTGTTGCAATGCTCATAGGACTTTTTCATATTTTCATATAATGCTGATATTGCAAAAATAGGTTTGCTACATACACGTACGTCTCCTAACTTAACGGCCTTTCGAATATACTTCGTTTGTTTGAAAAGAACGTGTATTGTTTCCCTCCGGACATGGCACACTTCGAACGTAAATGTAACACTCAATCCCTGCATGGAACGACGACGGCCTCTGACGGCAGAATCAATTAAAGAAATTAAAATGAATACAATTAGTTAGGATAATTGATCTTTGGGCTGTACCTAGCTTGAAGGAACCTATTCCATCTGGGAAAAAAAACGAGTTTCAGTGTTGATTAAGACTTTAACTTAATAAAAAATCTCACGCCGCAACTTTCCAATGTTTCTTTAGTCTACTGATCATGTAAAATTGAAGATCGATGCTTTAAAGTAGGTCGCTTTACTATTTAAAGACATATTTAAGTGTGTAAACTTAGAAAAACTTACAACTGGTTACGAAATGCCAGAAACAACTGAATAAAATATGATCGGCACAAGGTTTCTAAATTTAAAATTTCAGGTGCGAATATGTTGTACGTTGCTGGAATAAAATGTTTATCCGAACTATGGACCTGAAATCTACTTGGGCTTTTAATATTTAATGTTTCTTTATTTTCAAAATAATTCTTGTTGGTTTATCCGTAAAAATAAGAATGACTGTTCTAGCTCTTAAAAAAAACTTTGCTCTTCCGAATACAATAGAGACAAACAACAATGTCACCATATACAGTAACAATAGTAATATTTTTTTTCAGGTATTCAACAAAATCTTTGAAAAAGCTGTTTTGAACTTTTATTTGAGCACAAGTATGCAATTTTACTTAACATGTATAAATAGATAATTTGTGAACGGTTTTATGTGCTATACATATTTAACTATTATTATAGCACAAGTATGCAATTTCACGTAACATGTATAAAAAGATAATTTGTGAACGGTTTTATGTGCTATACATATTTAACAATTATTATAGCACAAGTATGCAATTTCACTTAACATGTATAAATGGATGATTAGTGAACGGTTTAAAGTGCTATGCATGCAACAGCTGACTTTCAACTAAAACAAATATTGATTTGGTGTTTTATGGCATATGATGCTTTTGTTCGAAAAAATACATTATAATGTTTCGATGACAGTTTGCTACAAAGCTATGTATGGAACAAAGGTCTTGTCACTTTAGTATAAACATTTTTTTGTTGTTGTTTTTTTTTTGTTTAAATGCACCTTCGTGATTGAAACTGTTGAAGGCAATACTAAATGAACAAAGCCTCTCGTGAACAAACATTTCAAGAAGATAAAATACATCAATTAACATTTTACTTGGATAACTTTCACTTTTTCGTCAAATTTGCGTATGAGCATACAGCCGATAATAAACATGTAAACATTTGGTTTTGTCTAAAAAAATCTCTTCTAGATTAAAGAATGATATTACTATTTGCGAGTTATACTATAAAGACATAATAGGGCTTTTTTGATGTATAATGATGTCCTAAAGCACATCGCACTGCCTTGCAACTGGAAGGCAATTTGATTTTGGGGAGCAATGTATTTTCAGATTGAATATTTCCAGACCCGCTAAAGTACCAACCATGATGTCATAGCAAAACAAATTGGACACTTAATGAATAACAGATGTTTTATTTTGCTTCATTTCATGTGTGTGAATTGTTTGATTCAAAAGATGTGTATAATTAGTTATATTTAATAGAATTTGGAATTATAAATAAGACTATATGACAAATTCCTATAAGCTTTGCAAAATAAATCAAAGTTTGAAAGGCACGGGATAAGGTTACTCACATGCAAGCCAGCTTAAAAGTAGCATCTGTGATGAGTACTTTAACAAAAAGTAGCAAACCCAACAGATAGCGCCTTGGAACGGTCAGTCGGCAAAAGAGACCGACTGGGGTGGTTAAAATGGTTTAACAGGGCTCTAACATCGCACATCCAGATGGGTCTCTCAAATGCAAGCAATAAAAAAACCCATTCTATTCAAATATACAATGTCCAAATGCTGACGTTTTCGTAGATAAGTTATGACGAAAGTTATGATTTCATTAAAAAATAATGTCCACTTAGTATTTATAAAAAAACAACCAGCTGAAGATAAATAGTAATATATTATATCCATTTATACTTTAGTGTTCATGTATGATTGTAAGCACATTGCGAGTCTATTAATGTTGTTTCTATTAAGGCCGCTGCATGAGAAGAAAAGAAAGATGCACGACGCATAAAGCCGGACAAATAATATAATTAATTCGAACGTCTTAAATTCACGAAATATAGAAGGTAGGTTCTCACCAACAGTGATTAAGGGAAGGTGAGTAAGTTTACAAAACCGGTTGAAAGCTTTAGTTGTATGTCTTTCAATGACAAAAACAACATGTAAAATAGCTACATTATTAATGACCATTATAGGGATTTGCAGGGATGGATCCAGGGGGTGGAATGGGGCTGGATGCATCCACTCCCCACCCACCAGGTAGGAGAGCAGAGTTGTGAACACACATACATGTAAGCTTAAAAATACTTAGCTTTTATGGTATTTTTTTCTGTTGACTGCTTCGGTCGAAGTTAGTATCCCTTACTGTGTATATATCTCTAGTATTTACTGCGATAAAGTTGAATGAATCTTGATTCATAACCCCCGCCAAACGCACTAAATTTTTCTGGATCCGATTCTTGGGATTTGTAAATAAAATGGTATGATAGTTTAGTTTAAATAAGTAATTAGCCCTATTGTTTTTCTAAGAGGTTTACGTATGGTCCAGATTTAAAACCACATATTCGGAATAGGAAAAAAAACAACCTATTATAGCTGGTTATTTGACACATTTAACACAGCTGTGTCGACAAGACCCATACAACCCTAAAACATACCTATGCTTTAAATATTTTAAATATATATTAAATATTTTTTCCCCAAAATAACCAAGTAAGTCATTCTCAACTCGAAAAGATCATGCAAAATGCTGTTTATTAATGCCTTAGATCAGTGTGAATAGTGAAACATAAATCAACATTTCTTATTGCAAGCAGGTATGTCCTACCTGACCCACGCTGTGGAGATAGCTATTTTTATGTAAGAAAACCACGTGGCAACTCACTTCTAAAATTACGTTATATCGTCATCCGGGTAATTCGCTCTGAAGTCGATATCTATTTTTAGCAAAGATCAATATGTGACTATTTATAGATTTGGAATATTTAAACTTTTAGAGTGTTTTTAGCGACTTGTACTGTCCAACAATATAATCGGTCTTTAAAACTGTCTTTACTGGTAATTTATTGTTACATATATAATATAGGCAAACTGTGATAAACCTGTCAGATGCAGCCATTCAGTTTACGTAAACATTCCTGATCGTGTCGTGAAAAGTAGTCCGGCTTAGAGCAGGTGCGCGAATATCGGTTGATAAAAAGCTCATCTTTATCGTACTGGTAATATCAACCGATATTTACAGAGATGGTGGGATACCAACTAGAGCCACATTTTATTTTAAGTACTACAGTGTATGCTGTTTGTTTGACTGTTGTTATTGTTGTGTTTTTTTGCGGGGATGGGGGTCAAATTGTTTCCTTATGTTATATATGCTACTGTATATAGGTAACAATTAATTGTGAGACACTAATTACTATTTTTTCCCCAAACTTTGTTAATGTTACCAGTTTCTTAAAATTGTTTTCAAATGTTTCTATGTCTCATCGTGTCAGTTTCGATTTGATTCTATAATAGCAATTTTTAACATGCAAATAGATACATCATCAATTATCATTCAGACCTCTAGCTACCAATTTTAGATTTGTGTTCTCTACACAATGCTTAACTGACAAACAATTCCATCGACAAAAGCAAAATTAGTTAATAATTTTACCCTTATAATAACGTATTACCTTTTCTGGATTTAATCATCAATCATATCTTTGTTGCACATTTTGTCCTGAATCTAAAAAAGGTTAAATCTACAACACATCACTCGCAATGCTTTTAATATTTCGAACCACCTTCATTCATAAAACAAATGTCAACAAACGGGGATTACTTATTGCACAAAAACATGTTAAATTCAACTATGATCATGAGACGCTTTGTTTACACGTTACGTCATAGATGTTATAGTCTTTTTCAGTGATTTCCCGTGTTTTTGTACATGTATTGTATGCTTAATTGCTCATTGACCGCTTAAAGCAGTAACGATTCAATAAAGTTGAGTTGAGTTGAGTTGAATTGGTTGATAAATATAGTTTTAAGCAAGTGCGTGTTAAAAAGACAATTTTATTCATGTCTATTAAACATATATGTAATTATTCAGAGTGAGAATATATTACAAATATTATTTTAAATTAAAACAGCGCACGTATCAAATTATATAAATACAGAATAAACAATAAGACTCTTTCATTGGTGTAGATAATTTTAAACCGTTGTACAAGAATAAAGAATATCTCTTCTTTGTCATTTAGGTAATATCTGTATTAACATAGACAAACATATTAAATGAACAATATGTTATAATTGTTCTACGTATTAGATGGATTTTTTTTTGCATAAAAGTTCAAAATTGGTATTCAACACGTGGTGACTCAGTAGAACGTGAAAGTAATTTATCGACCTGCGGCTAATATAGGAATGTATTATAGGTTTGCGACGTGTGTGTGCTTTACTCAGAACTCTTCACCTAATTAAATTAATTCGTGGAATTGAAACGACAAATGAAATTACAGCAATAGGGGACAAAGTCTACTTTATATTTATTTTGACCAACAACAAGTTTCGAATTCACATGTATTGGTCAATTAACGACAAACTTACGTTGGTCGCATCTTATTTTTTTCCACAATAATATTTTGAAAACAAACAGGTCTTTTGTTTGAAAGAAATACAAGTTAAAAAGAAATAGAAAACATATTTGTCGATGAACTAAGGAGCCGTTCATATCTTAATTAGTTTAAAAGGAAGAACAATATCAAAAAGAATAAAAGCAACGAAACGATTGTTTTGTATGCAAAACAAACCAGAGATCGACTGCGTCACTGCGTTTCGATGTATATAGGTTACTTTTAGAATATTATATATTGCGACCGGCACAACCTTACATGCAACTTTCAAAATAACCTGTGTTATGACTTTAAGGGGTTTAATCGGCTCTGTTCCAGGGATGAATCTAGGGGTGGAGTGTGGGTTTGGGACGCATCCCCTACCATCCAGGTAAAAGAGTTGTAAAAACACATACATGTAAGCTTAAAAATACCAAGCTTTTAATGCAAATTTTGTCTGTTGACTGCTTAGGTCGAAGTTAGGATCCTTAAGCTGCGTTACCGATTACATTTTTATAAGGGTAAGTATCAAATCTGTATGAATTGTATAGAACATCTAAACATGTAAGAATTGTACAGAACGTCTAACCTTGTAATAATTGTACATAACATCTAAACATGTAAGAATTGTAAAGAACATCTAAACATGTAACAATTGTATAGAACATCTAAACATGTAATAATTGTACAGAACATCTAAACATGTAAGAATTGTACAGAAAATCTAAACATGTTAGATTTGTACAGAACATCTAAACATGTAAGAATTGTGCAGAACATCTAAACATGTAATAATTGTACAGAAAATCTAAACATGTAAGAATTGTACAGAACATCTTAACTTGCAAGAATTGCACAGAACATCTAAACATGTAATAATTGTACAGAACATCTAAACATGTAAGAATTATACAGAACATCTAAACATGTAATAATTGTACAGATCATATAAACATGTAATAATTGTACAGATCATCTAAACATGTAATAACTGTACAGAACATCTAAACATGGAATAATTGTACAGAACATCTAAACATGTAATTATTGTAAAGAACATTTAAACATGTCATTATTGTACAGACCATCTAAACATGTAATAATTGTGCAGAACATTTAAACATGTAATTATTGTATAGAACATCTAAACATGTAAGAATTGTACAGAACATCTAAACATGTTAGAATTGTACAGAGTATCTTAACTTGTAAGAATTGTACAGAACATCTAAACATGTTAGAATTGTACAGAACATCTAAACATGTAAGAATTGTACAGAACATCTAAACATGTTAGAATTGTACAGAACATCTAAACATGTTAGAATTGTACAGAGTATCTTAACTTGTAAGAATTGTACAGAACACCTAAACATGTTAGAATTGTACAGAGTATCTTAACTTGTAAGAATTGTACAGAACATGTAAACATGTTAGAATTGTACAGAACATCTAAACTTGTTAGAATTGTACAGAACATCTAAACATGTTAGAATAGTACAGAGTATCTTAACTTGTAAGAATTGTACAGAACATCTAAACATGTTAGAATTGTACAGAACATCTAAACATGTAAGAATTGTACAGAACATCTAAACATGTAAGAATTGTACAGAACATCTAAACATGTAAGAATTGTACAGAACATCTAAACATGTTAGAATTGTACAGAACATCTAAACATGTTAGAATTGTACAGAGTATCTTAACTTGTAAGAATTGTACAGAACATCTAAATATGTTAGAATTGTACAGAGTATCTTAACTTGTAAGAATTGTACAGAACATCTAAACATGTAAGAATTGTACAGAACATCTAAACATGTAAGAATTGTACAGAACATCTTAACTTGTAAGAATTGTACAGAACATGTAAACATGTTAGAATTGTACAGAACATCTAAACTTGTTAGAATTGTACAGAACATCTAAACATGTTAGAATTGTACAGAGTATCTTAACTTGTAAGAATTGTACAGAACATCTAAACATGTTAGAATTGTACAGAGTTTCTTAACTTGTAAGAATTGTACAGAACATCTAAACATGTTAGAATTGTACAGAACATCTAAACATGTAAGAATTATACAGAACATCTAAACATGTAAGAATTGTACAGAACATCTAAACATGTTAGAATTGTACAGAACATCTAAACATGTAAGAATTGTACAGAACATCTAAACATGTTAGAATTGTACAGAACATCTAAACATGTTAGAATTGTACAGAACATCTAAACATGTTAGAATTGTACAGAGTATCTTAACTTGTAAGAATTGTACAGAACATCTAAATATGTTAGAATTGTACAGAACATCTAAACATGTAAGAATTGTACAGAACATCTAAACATGCTAGAATTGTACAGAACATTTAAACATGTAAGAATTGTACAGAACATCTTAACTTGTAAGAATTGTACAGAACATCTAAACATGTTAGAATTGTACAGAACATCTAACCTAGTAAGAATTGTACAGAACATCTAAACATGTTAGAATTGTACAGAACATCTAAACATGTTAGAATTGTACAGAACATCTAAACATGTTAGAATTGTACAGAACATCCTAACTTGTAAGAATTGTACAGAACATCACCACGTGATGCTGTAATAAGTTGTAATGAATCAATTATTTAAAAAATCCCAATGTTGTCACCGAGAGAACAAAATCTGGTTTCGGTAAGATTCCTTGAATATATGTATGTATATGAGAAAATGAGCGATTTAGTCATCTGCTACATGTTTTTAATTGACACTAAGATTGGAAAGGAACTGACGTATTTGTCACTGGATTTCCTTCTCCTGTATTAATGAACTTGAGTATTAAAGAATTCAGCCGAGATGGCACACTGGACATGAACTTTGATTCAAGAATCTCGTTTATAGGTGGTATCCGAGAGTTTGCCTATATCAGGTACATGTTAAAATACCTTTACCGTGAATGGGAGATTCTATGCATAATTTCGGAATGAACTAATAGGTAATAGGTAATACCAAGTTATAGACTACTTTCAAGCTACTGCTCGTTCAGCCGACTTTACAGTTTATCCCTTGGTCATTGGGTATATTCGTCAATCCCGTACAATTGCAGCCGACACATGGCGCTGGGAAGTCATATTACTGACCCGAATAACACTCGCAGGTACCCATTTATACGCCTGGGTGAACTGGAACAATTCGAGGTAAATTTCTTGCTCAAGGAAATTAGCGGTGACCTGACCGGGGTTCGAATCACGGACCCCGTGATCCGGAGTCGTGCGTCCTACCACTGGACTATTTCGCTCTTACTAATATAGTAACTCTAAGTGAAGACGTTTTCTGACAAACCAATCTACGGGAGGCCCCGGGTTCAATCCTGGGCCGCGACATACCAAAGTCGTTAAAAATGGTAGTGGTATAGCTCCCTTGCTAACGCTCAAGCAAATATAAAGGTAGTTCCAAGACTGGTTGGCCTTGTGTCAGGATAATGTGACTGGGTGTGGTATCATGCCAGGTGTTCACGGCATGCTATACACAGTGAAGGCAGCACTATAACTGCTTCAAGTGGACACCGTCTCCAGATAACTGAAATACTGTTGGCGGGACGATAAACTCAACAAACAAACAACAAACAAACAAACAAACAAACAAACCAATCGTAAAATTAAACGCTTTACATGTTTATTCTTTCAAAATCTATAAATAAGCACGATGGGATTTTATTTTTGCTTTAAATAGACATCGACATCACAACTGATTACCCGAAGGATTATATAACCTGATCTCAAAAGTAACTGGTCACGAGTTTTAATTAGGTTAAAAATAGCAATCTGTGCAGCGTTCCTCAGATAGGAAATAAGTGTTTTAATGACACGTTTTATGTTATGCTGTACTTATCATATAGGTGAAGGAAATCAATAAACAACCTTTTCGTGGCTCTTTTCGGGTAACAATAATTAATTTGGTAGTTTGAGAAAAAAAGTAATTGGTCCTTATTTTCGATCATCACCTTTAAACAAACCCGTATTATTTGTTTTTTTGTCTACCGATATGCACTAATCTAAAGTGTTGCCTTGCAATTTTATTCCAGAGAGAATTAGTTACCTGTGTAAAATATTATTGTAAAGTTTGACTTATTTTGCAGATGCCGTAAATGAGTTTTACACAACCATATGGGAATTTAATAAAACGAGCATCCAATATTTCCTTTGGTTTATAATTAGGAATTGTTTACTTTTAGGACATAGACAACTAACACAATTTACCAGCGGGTGTTAAAATCCTGGACATTTATAATACTTAAAAAGAGTTGATTTAATTATACCACGGTCTTAGAATGACATGTCCTTAGATATGAACTGTAATGGGTTTTAAATTTACTTTATGATGTAATATAATGTAAGAAATATTATAATGGTTATTTTGATGACCGTTAAACATACAATGGGATGGAGTAAATAGGTAATTCCCATTATTTTTGCTCTTTCTGCACACAGAAACATACGTGTATTATGTTTAGACGTATACGAGAAATGTACAATATTTGTTACGTACAAGGAGGTTATTACACTCTGTAGAACAGGGCTTCAATTTCACCAGAGATGCATCAATGTTGACCCCAGACAAATTCCTGGATAGAGTAGGTGACACACTACAGTTCAGCGAAAAGACCTCACAACATGAATTGTTCTTTCTGACCATGCGTTCGAACCAACGAGGCGTACGGGCTAAGCCGTCATA
The DNA here is from genome assembly GCA_007844125.1 of Sinonovacula constricta. Taxonomy (NCBI): domain Eukaryota; kingdom Metazoa; phylum Mollusca; class Bivalvia; order Cardiida; family Solecurtidae; genus Sinonovacula; species Sinonovacula constricta. The sequence continues at coordinate 61,078,855 of CM017557.1, forward strand.
GTTTAAAAGAAATGTTTCATTATTGAATGATAATCAAATATACACAAACTCGTGTTTTATTGTCTGGTGTACGCATCGCACTCTGAATTTCATGTTCTGAATTGACACTTTGGGAGCCTTTACATTTTTCATTTGAATAAAGTAGTCACACAATGTAGCGAAATTGCTTCAAAAGCACTAAATGACATAAGATAAAATATAGTAAAGCCTAACAAGAGAAGAAATATTAGTAAACTATGTCAATTTTTCTTAATGTTAACACATTGCGTGCCAATTAATGATATCTCGGTTGCATGTGAGGGTATGATAACGATCCTTTTAACCAGAGGACAGAAAACTCAATTTGATTTTTTGTACAGAAACACGAAATAGTAGAGGTGCGTTCGCACAAAAAAGAACAAACATGGCGTGCGGGTTATTAAATAAAAGGTTTACTAGAAGTATTCTTTTATTGAAGGAAGAAACAAACCAATTTATGTTCCAACTGAAAAGTTAACATAGCGTAACATGAATCGAGACAGCTTTATCAGTAAGGTTGTTGCGTATATTGGCAAGTTCTACCAAAATTTGATAGATTGAAATGCAAATTTAACAAACCAGTCATCCATTCATTCTTTTCGGCTTATTATTTTTATCGACATTCATCATGTGTTTTGAAGTCTGCTAGTAGTATGCACTGTTGCTTAAAATGCAAAATATTGAACGTTTCATACCGTACAATCGTATATATTATTTTCATTAATGTTTGTCCTAACATCCAATATTTGCATGAAATACCCATTATTTTTAATTTATTTACCTCGATAGTTGCAAAACATCGAAATGATAACAGACAGCATGTGCTGATCAAGTAATTATGATCGACTAAGCCACAGAAACTTATTACTTATAGACAAGGATTTGGTTTATAAGGGTTACAGAGCTTTCAGACAATGTACGAGTAGTTTGAGGTTATAGAACTGATTAGAAGCCAGAACTGCATCTTTATGGTTCTAAATATTGAACCTGAGCCCAATGACGTAGCTTTTCTGTATCGTACATACATTAAAAGGCACGTTTCGACTTAACACAACTAAGATTAATTTCAAGGAAAAACATACAGGTACAAGCAAACTTTATATATATGTTCATATATATACCTTCATAAAACTTCTAGACTTCAGCTGCCCCTTTGAGTTCATGTTAAAGATGATGTAGTTACAACACCAACTATTGTAAAGAAATATGACTGTTCGTGGTATGAAGACATTTTCAGGCAGTGGGTTCATGGGTTCATGGGCATCGTCGTTGCATAGCATGCAACGGAGCGTACTTCGAGAAACTTTAAACGTCCCGAAGTTTTAACGTCGACGACGTCGTGGTTTTAAGATTAGCGTGCTCTGTAGGCACGGTTGGTGTATTTATATTTTCTGTTCATGTGCAGGTCACATTTTGTTTTACTGTGTGATATTATATTTATTGTAAAGCAGAATGATTCTACTTTTTATTGATATATGTTTCGTTTATATTAAATAAAATATGTTGACACTGTAAACAAATTCCGGGTTATTTTGGATCATCCCTCGTATATATAACGTTTTCACAAACAACTTGGAAAATTTCAATGTTTTCGTAACAATCTGATCTTCGCACTTTTCACACTTCGCTCTTGTCCTCGCCATGATTAACCACGCTTCGCCCAGAATTTGTTTACATATAATTAGATTGTTATTGCTGCTGTGTGCAGAATATCACAAAGATTCGGCAAGCACAAACCATTGATTTTATAAGCATGATTATTGGTTCACAAGCATAAGTATGAAGTAATTCATTCTGTGTTGTGATAGATGTTCCAGTTACATACAAAAGTGATCATAAACCATCGACACTGACATTTAGCACATTGTAATGTTGCAATATTATGGATACACGTATTCACGTACTACATTGGTTTATTTATTCCATAGTTATATTTTCTAGACGAAAATATACGCGAGAGTGTTACATAATAATCACATTCAACATTGGTACATGTAGTTTACATATGGTAAGTATGGTAAATAGGTATTAGCGATTAGAAGACATTCATCAATATATCCCGAGTATTAGACTGTTCGATGAGACAAATCTGTACGCTTCACGCTTATAGCCTTACTCAATTTATTACCCTCGACAAATGAATTTTTTTGCAAAATTTTACTGATACCTTGCGCCTGTTATGCAAGTAAGCCATCTGCAATTCAACCCGAAATGTGTTTTGATTCTAAGATTTGACGACGTTAAGGAAGAATGTTTTATCGAAGAAGTACTTAACATACATTTTTGAAATTAAAATTTAGTTCGACCGTAATAAACAATTTTAATCTACAACTCACAAAAATATATAAGGTTTGCTGCGTTTTGTTATCAACATCGACAATAGTAGTTAACAGTAGTGAAAATCAACGTTTCACTCTTCTGCATATATAAGTTTGGTTTTTCAAAAACATTCTAACCATAGATTGTAGTTCTTAATATCATTGACTATTAGAAGAGGGAAGTGGGGGAGAGAAAATATTCATATATAATTTATTATATTCGGATACATATGTATACCTAAGTAGACTGTCAGTGATAAGTGTCTCATAATATTAAGGTAACACATAGAGTCTTAGCATTATTGACTATTAGAAGAGGGAAGCATTTCCATTTTATTTAATACAACTTAGTATGTCTGACGTCATAAACACTGTCGACGTTACTTAACAACGGGTAGGTGGTTCTTTGATTAAGTAGAGATGTTAGTCACATTTTATCTATAACTGTATTTTAAATGCAATTTAATAATTTGGGAAATCAACAGCAACCACACTTTAAACAAAGCTTTAAATTTGAACAAATTAAAAATCAACGAAAATATTTTTTAGAAAAACTCTCCAAACCAACGCAATGTGTGTATGTAGAAAAACGCGTATGCAAATCATGTAACATAACCATGTTACTACAATTTATTCCATGCAAGCGTAGTTACATGAAATTATAAAACTGCTGTGAATACATTAGCTTACACGTACTTGTCCACGTGAATTGTATTGCTTTACAAATGACATTTTCTTCGGAGGCTATAACCAGTATTGTCATCTTGAATTATTGTGGAACAAAATATTTGTCGCTATCTTCTGATTGGGCCCCCATTATCACGCCTTTCTTCCTCACTTTTTTTTTTGTGAAAAGCGAGTTTTAACAAATATGAATTGATCAAGAAAAGTAGTTGAATAAACCATGTCCTTTTTCCAACCTCTTTTATCACAGTTTGGCCAGTCTTCAGAGTAATTCACTTTGTATATTTGAATTGTCTTTTCGCCTGTAATTGCAATTGCACACATTGAAATGGAAAAGATGAAAAAACGATTTAAAAGACATGACAAAATCTGCTTTCATATAACAAAAATCTTCATGAAATAAAGCCAAACAACATTCTGTTTTTCATCAATTATTTTGCTTAATTATCATTTTCGACTTGCTTTAAGCATCCGTAAAATGTGTCCTTGAACGAAGTTCGACTTTCAAATTTCAGTGAAACGAAACTCATTTTGACATGCATTTTGATTGTAAACAATTTTGTTTTTCCATATAAATCAGTATTTAAAATTAACGTTAGTTTAAACATTAAACCTTTACTAAAACTGCAGTCGATTGTGAAACCAATTGTTTCTGGTAATGTTAATCCCACTCGACTGTTCACTTGCTGATTAGAGCCAGTTCTTATGTAGAAATGGCAGGATCTGGAAAATCATGTAAGATATAGAAAAGAATGATAACGAACATGTCGTGGTCGGTAAAGGATAAAACGTACGGTGCTATAACATTCTGCAATAATAATATAAAGTCAGCATTGTCCATTATACGGTTATTTATAAGTAGCATTTAAAGGCAACAAGAAACACGTATGATATTCTTTGCACCCAAAGTCTACAAAGCGAGAAATAGCAGTAAGGTATGTCTTTTAACTGTATGTATTTATCGTAAACACATTGCGTGTCAGTTAATGTATTTTCTATTAAGTCAGTTGCAAGTTTATTAATGTCTAAAGATCGGGCAATAGAAGTAAGCGATGCCCATTCAACTGCATGCATTTATCGTAAATATTGTGCGTGTCAATTTTTTACCCATGAAGTCAGTTGCATGTAAGGAAAAGATAACGATCTTTAAAACTGGGCGATGGTAAATTCAATTACAACTTTTTTAAGAATCACGAACACAGGAATGTGTCTTTTCTAGCCTTTAAGTGTGTGCGGTGAATTTATGTAAGTTGAAATAAAGTTATGTTGTAGATGCCACGTTAACTTAGCGTGTTATCAAACCAGCTTGATCAGCAATCTTGTTGCATATGCTAGCAACTTTTATTGATATTTGATTAAATTTTTTACAGATCAATCATTCGTTGCTTCCCTTTTCCTGTAAGTCAGAACATAGTTTTTAAAATCTATATTTTATAACATTTTTTTTTCAAATTTTAAAAATACAACGTATCAACTTATATTAACAATAATAAATCATACGTGCAAGTATTGTTATTATTGTTCTCTTGTTCGCATTTAATTGTAAGAATAATCTTTAATAATAGCATGTACGTTGCAAAGATGATTTTTGTGCCAGATTGACTCTAAAACGCGATATTTCGTTCTAAGAATGACATGAATTTACCTCAATACTCAAGATCGGGACATAATTACTCAGGCTAAGATAACACATATCGCAAACCAGGTAATAAGGCATATTCTTCATCCAATTGAGCTAGTTATTGTTGAATGGGTAGTTTTATATAATTAGCCCGGTTATTAGACAAAAAATAGCTCATCTCGAAACCATACAGTACACCAGTCGAAAAATTAAATGGTTTGAAATAATACAAAACGTAAAATGAACATATAGATTAATGAGGATATTTTTTTTTGTTTCGTTACTTTAACCATTAGATAACTACGTCGTTACTTTAACCATTAGATAACTACGCCGTTACTTCATACATTAGATAACTACGCCGTTAGTTTATACAATAGATAACTACGCCGTTACTTCATACATTAGATAACTACGTCGTTAGTTTATACATTAGATAACCACATCGTTACTTTATACATTAGATAACTACATCGTTAGTTTATACATAAGATAACTACATCGTTACTTTATACATTGCAGTGTAGATAGCACATCGTTACTGTATACATTAGTTAATTACATCGTTACTTCATCCATTAGATAACTACGCCGTTACTTCATACATTAGATAACTACGCCGTTACTTTATAATTAGATAACTACATCGTTACTTTATACATTAGATAACTACATCGTTACTTTATACATTAGATAACTACATCGTTACTTTATACATTAGATAACTACATCGTTGCTTTATGCATTAGATAACTACATTATAAAACTTAAAATAAAACATTGTTCACACTGCTGCTGTTCAATGGATTATTCAAATAAATGAGCACAACTGATGATTGCAGCTACATTACAATGAATGAAAACAAAATCTACCAATATTTCACCATGTATAAGATCACTACAGTACAAGAAAGCGCACCGTATATTTTACACTTACGAACTGGTCTCACCGCGCCAACTTTGACATCGAACGTATTATTGCGATATTAATATCTCCTCATTAGACAATCACTAGATCGCAAGAAGTATTACCGCCTTATATGATCGTAACCCTCTGCAACCTTTGATAACTAACGCTTGTGCAGTCTCAAGATCTAATGTTTATTTTGTTGTTTTTCTTTCTAATATCTTATCAACCATCTTTTGGCTGGTACCCACATGAAGATCATATATGGTGTTAAGACCTAGAAGTAATTGAACTTGCTTTTTAATATAAAAATATACAATTACTCTTTAAATAAACAGCAGAAAAATAGTTAAGTACATTTAATTGATAACTTTCTTAACATACCCAAGGCATGTAAAACGTACTGTTCAACTGCTGTCATGTTCTTTAGCCTATAATAATTATACTTTGCTGATTTAGTTTACTACAGACCTTATGGCGCTCGTGTATGGATTCTTTTCAATCCTTTTAATGCAATAGAAACGTTGAACGATTTCACGTATGGACGGTAAATGTTTATTTAATAAGGTAAATTATCGGATAAAAATATTGTGACAAATTTACTAATGTACATAAATATATTGAGGCGGTAATAATAATTAATAATGAGAACAGTTTTTTACTTTTGAGCAGTTGTTTGGGAAGGATCATTATACAACTTCAGCTGCTTTTTTAAAAATTATAGTAACATGGTTAGTAACAGTAGTTTTCAAAGGCATTCTCCAGTGTAAGATAAGTGTAGTGTGAGTAAAAAGTATATATATATATATATATATATATATATATACAGTCGACTTTCGTTATCTCGATATCGTCGAAATATCAGATTGTCGAGATAACAGTAGCCGTGTTATTTGGGTATGTATATATATATATATATATATATATATATATATATATATATATATATATATATATATATATATATATATATATATATATATATATATATATATATATATATATATATATATATATATATATCAGTAGACGAGACCTTGTCCACTATACTTCTTTAATAACATTCCAACTAGACAGTATTTGGGATTTCGATTTGAGACAATTATAGGCGTTTTACAAATTTTATAATACATGCCAATAAGATTTAGTTGCTTTTAATATGATGAATATAGAATAGTCGGAAAATCCCTAATATAGATAACATGTTTTGCAAACAGGGATCCATTCAGTTAATGAGTACAATCCCTTTTGAGAATTAATCTCAAATACCTTATCAAATATAGACTAGATAAACATGAGACACAACTTGAAAGTTGGGGAAACCAGTTCTGATTTAGTCTGGGTAAGATCAGCTTGATAAACGGCAGGACATTACATAACATCTTGCTGTTTTAACGCCAGAACATCTATATATATGGTACATATAATGATAATATATATTGATTTTTGTTTTTGGGTCATTGAATTATATATCCTCAATAATAAGCTTATTTAATTGTATAATGTTTGTATTGATTTTGGACAACTATGCACGTGTAAAGAATATACAGAACTCATTTCTATGCTAAAAAAGCCACAGAATCATATATAAATATTTGAGAATATGCATCACATTAGTTATTAGTGATTTTTTTCCGGGGTTCTGTGAAAACAAAAGTATGTCGACATTTTTTTTATTAGAAACAATTTCGGATGTATCATTTATTTATGAATTATTAAACACATCATTGCGATAAATTGCTAATTTTTCTTTCTTTAAATGACAACAACGTTGCATTGCAATGGGTAAGTATTCTTAATGTGCCAGCCACCTTTATTTATATATTCGAATAAACTACAATGCTACAAAGTGCAAGATAATAACATGTTATTGTCATTGCATGTGTCATCATATCTAAGCTTATCTAAAATAAATCCCAAATGTTAATATGTCGTCAAATAAAATACAAAACACCTCATCAATATTCTGTTATTTGCTTTATTTAAATACCATATCTATAGACCTTTAAGAGAAAAGCTGCACGTATGTCATTCAAAGTACCTAGCATTAATGATTATTAAATCTTCACATATGGATCATTATTTGCACAATCTTGTTCTGTTGCATACCCACATGACAATAGCACTTAGTCCGACACGTGGATAATATTTGACGTATTGAAAACTGACTACGATAATTAGATATTCAATGCATAATATTATTTTGCTTTTATTTTGGTCGTCAATGAAGAATGGCTACCAATACAGCTCTTTAGAAAAATCTAACAAATCCATGTTTTGTCTTTTGTTACAAAAAGTGTATGTTCTGCATTGTATTTGCTATAAAACATGTTATGTTTTGATGCAATAGAATATTTGTAATGTATATGTATATGGTTAATTGTTTCATCAATTCTATATCTGATAGATCGATGATGTTTTTTTTACCTATCTCAATTAAATCACGTTTCAGTGAATCATTGTAACGACATATAACTTGTAGTTGGTCGGCTGTAATGTTCAATCGATAACAACATTGTGCATCCTGATATCTGGGTAGATCTAATCTACGGCAGCAGTAACAAGCTTCCGTTCCTATTGTGTATGCTTAATTAGTAATGACTACCAACTTACAGTTTCCAGTATCCTTAATTGCAGGTACGTTTACATCTTGAGCAGTAAGGCTTTATTCATTAGAAGGTATCAACTGAATACCAGGTAGGGTGCTTTATATTTATATTCTATAATTCAACCAAAAAAAAAAAGAAAAAAGTAGTTAGTATTATATTTAACCACATATTGTTGTTTCTTATTTGTAGCATCAATGATAAATTCTGAGATATTGAGAAAAAATAAATTGCACTGGCTTTATACAGACAATATGATGTGTAATAAAGGTTGTCATTTTTATATTATGACAATCTTTATTGAAAGCTATGCTTTCCTGGCGGAAAACATCAATGAAACTGGTTACAGATGACGTATTTGTTAGAAAATTCGTACCATTTTTCACAAAATATAGTCTTTTATCAGACACTCCCTTAAGTGCTTGCGTGAGAAGGCCCCTCAATTCTGTCGTGATTTCTTAACGAAGTTGTAATTGAGTTAACTATTGACTGGTTATATGGTCGTTATCTTTGACTCAAATGCAACTGACTTCCCCCGAAAGCAGCACTAATTGGCACGGCATGTGTTTAAATCGATACTAAATAAATGAAAATGTAATTATTTAATTATATTGCATCCAATTTTATCTCCGTGTGTACTTTTTATGTCACAGAAAAGCTAGGATAGCTTGTCATAGTTTTTAAATGCAAGTTATATAAAGGGACATTGATACATTTTTTTCATATGGTTTGTTTTGTGAAATGTCTGATAATCATCAAAAATGTGTAAATATTGGTTTATGTCAATGTCTGGCTGAAAAAAAAACTTGTATTCTCACCTGCAAAATACCTGGGAAAAAAAGGAAAACTTAGTTAAATATTGGTTGACTTATTTATTTCATTGTGTTTCAAATCCCAGGATAAGAAGTTAAGAAACTGAACTTAAATATTACCATTTAAAAAAAACAACATTTAATACAATTTATTACAATTCAGTGTACGTCAAGTTATTCAATCTAACACTTTTTTCTCACCAAAATATTAACCTTAATAAAAACGTAACGATATTTGATAAAGTAAAGCCTTTCAAAATGGTCGAATAGACAATTATTTCCAATATTTATGACACTAAGCTATCACACTACATCTTAAAGGATATGTCCGACCTTCACCGCGGCATAATTGAAATAACGCTTATTAAAACTCATCTATCTTCATTAAGAAATGGTCCTCAAAACGCGTCCCTTCTGGGAAATGTCGGAATAAACTTGATGTACTTTACATTTCATGGCAATAGCTAATTGCATGATGTATCTAAGCTAGTCGAGATTATAAAAGTTTAAATTTAACGATTCATGTTTTTAAAAAACAAAACAAAACAACAAAAAAACAAAAACAACAAAAAACAAACAAAACAATCAAAAACCAATAAAAAACAACAATTGCGGTTAGTGGACAACTGTTAGTTTAACGAAAACCAACTAGATTGTGATTCATTTGTTCTAAAGATATTATTTTCGTTTTAATTCGGTTAGATGTCTTTTTGTGTAAGAAAGGCTTAGTATTTTAAGTCGTTAACACTTAAAGTTAAACAAGAATACAAATACTTATTTTTATTTGGGGTTTCCTGCTGGTTTGTCTGAAACAAAAAAACCTTATAACAGTATTAATACAGTCGTAAATCAAATATAAAAATTATCAAACTTGCAAAAAAAAAATCTTAAATTTTTGTGATTGATCTCTGTCTTAAAACCAACGCAAAAAAAGACGACAAACTAGTTTCATCAAGTTCCAATATTGTTTATTTCCGACAATATCTATCTCTGATAAATTTATATTTGTTTGGCAGGGTGTATGATATGCAAGAAACCTAAATAAAATTTTATTTTGTATTTGTAAACCTAAATTTAATTGACATTATAGGCATAGTGGAATATAAGTGTTTTGTTAGCATATTTATCAACTCCCTTTCTTACACGGGCAAACAGGTTTTAGGAAATAAAAACGTTGTTTTGGAAGACCCGTACAAAAACCCTCAATCTGTTTTCCCTACTCTTACAAAAGCCGTCTCGTCGTTTTTTCTGCCTGTCAAAAATCCTTCCAAAACAAAGGGAGAGTTTTGATTCAGTATATTTTTTCCGCAACTTTATATCTAACTTTATTTTAGTAAATAGAAAATAATAAGATAACGTATCAATCACGCTGTATGCTTTAATAACAACGTCGCTCATTAAATTCGGGGAAATATTCAGTGTGTAAATTCATATATGTTCAGTGCAATAATAAAAGGATAATTCTTTTTATTGACTGTCAATCATTTTGTGTACATACAATTAACTGGCAACCACAGTGAATCTTCATTATAAGGCATCTTCTGCATGGATTAAGTTGAAATGCTTCGTCCTCAGTCCCTGTGTTTCTAATTGAGTTTACTATCCTTCATTTATAATGTCGTTATCTAATCTCTGCACATGCGCCTGATTTCAAAGAACAACATTAATTGAAACGATTTTACACGTTTTTGAACGATACAGAAAAAAGAATGTCGCCATATTTACCATTTATTTTATTCCTTTTCTTGAAGCAATTCAATTAATCATTATCAACCCTATCGAGTTTTCCATGACACAGGAAGACAATGTCGGCATGCTTTCCGATTTGTTTAATTTTGTTTGAAGGTCACTTTAATGATCAAGAAATGGATATGTTGTCGATTGTATGTATCCTTTGCAATAAACATGTACATATTACACATTACTGTTTGATTTTTTTTATTGACTTATTGATTAAATTATAATTTATTAGCATAAGCAAGTATGACATATACATGTATATCTACCAAATCGTTTAATTAAATATTCACATACAGTGCATTCTTTCCGTTATTCTGTATTTTCTACGTTCACTTACAACTAGTTTCGATAAATAGATGTTTCAACATTCTTTTATTTAAAACTTTCAGTATACATGTACATGTAATTGGCCAAATAAAGACGTCGAGGAAAAAACATAAACTCGTTATTGGGGCCTGGACTTATTCAATGGATTTCTGATAGATTGCGGCAAACTCTAGACGGGTAATAATTACTTAATTAACATATCCTCTAGACACAGGAACTAATTGCTGCAGGTAGTAGGTAGTTTAATACAATTAACTTAATTATCAGCAACATTGCTTTTTACAGGAATATCAAGCCGACAAAGTCGCAATTGTTATAGATTGTGCGCTAAAATGTGTTATCTAAAATAAAATATATTTAAATCAAAATTACCTTCTTAACCAAAAGTGAAATAACAAATATTATAATCATTTACACCATTCATTCAAGACATGGCGTCCAAAGAAAAGGATAAACATCACACTGCAATGATAGTTTTTTGTTTATTTATGAAATACTTCGCAGTCGCCAATTATGATCAGTAAAGCGACGTCCAGCTATATGTATTTTGGGAAAGACATAACCTCTAGCATACTGCAGGTCAACAGGATCAACTTTCCACCTTTACTCCTAAGTCCTGAATGGGACTCGAACCCATGCTGTGAGTGACTTAGCAGTCAGAAGGCTTCAATCGGTAACTCTTCTTCTATGCCTCGAGCGCCCCCTGATAATCTCAAGATTCTACATATAATGTTAAATATATGGTATGAAACAACAAAGATTTTCAAAAAGAATATGCACCAACTAAGAGGAAGAAAAGACCATATTGCTACAAAACTGACCTTTGGTGATAATTTATTATATTAAGCATAAAACAGGCTACATAGTGTTTACCGGTGTTGTCACATGATTAATGTTTTATAGAATTAAATGGTAAGAATCTGACAGAAAAGATTCAGCAAAAGTAATTAATATATGGTGATGTAGTAGTTTTGAGTGAGGCCTGTCTCGAATATAAAGCCATGTTAGGAATTCACAGCCTACGCTTCACAGTCGCTTTTAAATTCTATCGTGTCATTATATTGGATTGTACAATATGAGAGGCGTAGTTAAGTGTATTGCATAATGAAAGTTTTGCAATTTATGAGTCAATTAGTTGCACAGGGCACTTAACATCAAAGAAAAAACACAGTTTTTACTTCATGAATATTGGCAATGCCAAACGTCAAAAGAGTTTGCTAGAAAACATATCTGGAAATGGATATAAAATATCTAATATTTTAAGGAATCTTACATTCGAATCTCAGTTGAATCAGTATAAAACAAGATTTATTTTTTACTGTAACGATCAGATTTAAATTTGCAACTCCTTGAAAGAAACAACGGTTTTCTTAATGATCTGTTATATTTCAATAGATTAGAAAATAGCATCTTTGCATTAAAATGTACTGTCAAAGATATTAATATTCATAACAGTATTATTAAGAATTGTTTGTTGAAACTAAATGCAGTTTTACTTATTTCAATGACTTTCTCCAGGCTAGGCCATAAACCAGCGAAAACCATGATCTTTAAGTGGAAGGGACAAACATTTTCTTTTCATTTTTTTTTCTATCTGTGCCACAATTCAATATAATTTTTGGAAATTTAGAATAAATGTTCTACGTATTATGCTGGTCACATAGTTTCGAAGGTCCATTAGACACGTTTTATGTAATTATGTCTGACCTTAATTTGTACATTAGACATGATTGATAAACGGACGTCGAGCCCGGTTCCCAACGGTTACATCAAAGCGTTCTTTATTCCTGTTAATTTTGTAATTCTATGAGTCTTGTGAAAAAGGTTTCCTAATTGACCTAGTATCCTTAACATGATCTTCCAACAGAACTGATTATATAAGGGAAACCTAAGACATTTAAATTAAATATCAATATAATATATAATATATATATATATATATATATTATAGGATATTATATTATATATAACATCTATATATATTACTCTCTCTATCTCTATCTCTCGTCTTTCTACTCTCTCTTCTCCTCTCTATCTATTCTATCTTCTATCTATATATATATATATCTCTCTCATCTATATTTATGTTATGCTATTTATATTATATACTTTTTATGCATCAAAGGCATTGCGTACAAACACATAATATATATCACAATTGTATGCTGACTGATGAACCATAATGAACCATGACCTATATGAAATTAAAATTGACTAGATGCAAATGCAATATTATTAAATACGACGCGAAAGACTGCTCTTAATTCACAAATGTTGATGCTTTATAAATAGCAATTTCTGCCATATTCATAATAAACATCTTCAATAATTGAGTGAAACTGTAAAAATATTCGTACCATTCTACTATTCTGTTTATTGTATGTAGTAAGAATAGTTAATCAAATCAAAGTCACATTGATTTAAAACATCTAGTAGTAGAATCATAGTTCTGCCACCGTTCGAGGTTTAAAGTACTGTAAAAGATGCTGTCTTAAGAGCTTCCACATGTACATCCTTTAATTTATTTTTAATGTAGTCACAGCATTGATTTAGGAAAGGGATTTAATTACATAGCGTTTTCTCAAATATATGTTATTGTTAGTAATTATTAGTTATTATCATTTTCATTGTTATTATTATCATTATTATTGTTTTATTACTATTATTATTACTATTATTATTATCGTCATCGTCAGTAGTAGTAGTACATGTAGCATTAGTAGCAGTAGTAGAAGTAGTAGTAATAGAAGTAGTAGTAGTAGTAGTAGTAGCAGCAGCAGTCGTAGTAGTAGTAGTAGTAGTAGTAGTAGTAGAAGTAGTAGTAGTAAAAGAAGTGTAATAATAGTAGGAGAAATAGAAGTACTAGTAGTAGTAGTAGAGTAGTAGAATCAGAAGTAATGGTAGTAGTAGTAATATTAGTAGTTGTAGTAGTAGTAATAATAGTGGTGATGGTAGTAGTAGTAGACGTAGTAGTACTAGTTGTAGTTGCATTTTCATACTAAATAATGGTTTATATATGGACAATCCCAAACATGCACAAAAGTATCAATTTAGGCCATTATTTAACTTTAATTAAAAACAAAATGGTTTATATAAATACGAAAGAAAAATTGGCTTAGATAAAAGTATGTGCTTAACTTGAGTCTGTAATTGACCTTGATTCATTATATGATCATGTGTATAGAAGTTATCAAAGGTTGCGCCTTGGTGAAAACACAAGTCCTTGTTTGTAGCAGTTGAAATATGAGCTTCTACATAAACCTACTTAAGGAAAAAAAGTTTGGTTTTGAGACATAACTAAAATGACCATTTCCTTTGTAAAAATGGCACTGAATATTTTCTTACTGTGACGTTAACCAATGGATGTTTCAAAACAACTAGACTCGTAACTGAATCAATGTTCACAAACATGCCACAAGCTGTGGATATTTGGCTAAAGAAATACTCGGTAAACAATGTTAAACCTTTCTGAAGAAGTTATTCTAACACAAAATAATTCCGTTGGCAACTGTACCGGGATGACATGATAACAAGACTAGTTTGTTACCATGCTCGAGTTCAATAGATAATGGATACTGTCTTGTTAATATTTTATTTTAAATTAAATGCAGATTAGTCTGTCTAATCTCATTAATGCTCCAGTTGGTTTTAGATTTCTCTCTAGAACTATAAAAGTAAATATAATTATAACTTTCAATGTCCATGTTTTATTGGAATTTAAACATATCATTAGCAATTTTCTAACATTTTTATAGGAAATTTGGAATAAATAAGACTTTTACGGGATAACATACACAGATTTTTTGCCGTTTCCGGTTGATATGTGACGTATGTATATTTAGATCATTGCATTTTAAAAATTATAGGTTGATTTTTAGAGTTATTGTCTGCCGCAGTGCAATAAGTCTGTATCACGTGACAGTGGATGAGCATGCATCTCTCCTATAGCAGATTTAGTTTGATTTTTTATCCGTTTCCACACCCTGACACAATCATGGTCGTGATAATGAAATACTTTTCTTGGTAGAGTTTTTTCTTTATTTACTATTTGCCCCATAGCGCCGAACACATGCAAAACTTCTGCTTTTCTTATGGCATCAACAATAGATTTGAGGATTTATGTTGTATTTAATGCAAGGACATTATTAGCTTAATTGTTCCAGATTAAATATAAATCCAGGTGACATCCTCGAGGCTGATATATATCGATATTTAGGATAACGACATATATATATATATGAATTAGACTAAACTGTTTAGCCTATTTAAATTTGCTTTGGATATGGTAAAACAACATGCTTGTCAACCGTATTATGGCTTTAAATATTGGACGAAAACAATTTTATACAATGTCATTTAAAGAAATTCTTTACACTAAAGCAACATAGATTCCAACCTATGACAGTTATATCAGTGGTACGAGACCTTGTCCATTATGCCCCTTTTAAAACTTTCCAACAATAAATTATTTGGGATTTCGATTTATACAATATTTACAACTTTTAAATTATAAGCCAATAAAATTCATCATCAGCGCCGGCTGGGTATAACGTGTAACCACAAATACTACACTTATAGAATAGTCGGGAATTTCCTAATATAGATAACATGTTTTGCAAACCGGGACACAATCCCTTTTGAGATTTTATCACAATTATTTTATCAAATATAGACTAGATAAACATGAGACACAACACGAAAGTTGGGGAAACCAGTTCTGATTTAGTCTGGTGATGATCAGCTTGATAAACGGAAGAACATCTTGTTAACATCGTGCTGTTTTATAGCCAGAAGATCCTACTATTATTCTGCACTCTTTGTACTTTTGTAATGCTAATGTTAATATGTATATATATATATATATATATATATATACATATATATATATATATATATATATATATATATATATATATATATATATATATATATATATATATATATATATATATATATATATATATATATATATATATATATATATATATATATATATACCGGACCTGGTAGCGCAATCGGTAGAGCGTCGGCTCCAGGTACGGGAGGCCCCGGGTTCGATCCCGGGCCGCGACATACCAAAGTCGTTAAAAAATGGTAGTGGTATAGCTCCCTTGCTAACGCTCAAGCAAATATAAGGGTAGTTCCACGACTGGTTGGCCCGGTGTCAGGATAATGTGACTGGGTGTGGTATCATGCCAGGTGTTCACGGCATGCTATACACAGTGAAGGCAGCACTATAACTGCTTCAAGTGGACACCGTCTCCAGATAACTGAAATACTGTTGGTGGGACGATAAACCCAATAAATAAATAAATAAATAAATAAATAAATAAATATATATATATACATGTGCATTACATACATCCATATAGGATGTATGCTACTCTGTTCAAGCTCGCAACCATGAATGATATAAAATGTGTTGGCCTATAATCGATTTAATATACATTTACATGTACGTACTCTTTGAATGCACACAAAGAATTGCCATTTTGCATTAGCTTTGTAGACACTGGAATCCTCTAAGTAGTTCAGAAGGCTATGGAACCTTTTGGGATTTCTTGCTCTAAATGAACCATCTCTAAACTTAAACAGTATCTAGTTGGCTTCGTTAAAAGAAATTTAAGGTTTCTTTGAATTAACACGTTTTTTGAAGAATAAACAAGACGGTTTTTATGACAATTTACATTGTGTTTTGTGGCAACAATAATTAATTAAATTACGTGCATATAAACAGTTGGAATGTATGTTGAATAATTGTTCAATGCATCAGGCATAAAAAAGAGAAAATAGTATAAAGAAAACCTGACGATATTATAAACAAATAAGTATGGGACATTTCGAACAATGAGTTTATCTTCAAATAAGGTTTTTGGAAATCAGCCCTTTCAAATTCATTTAGTAAAAACAAAAAGAGCTTTAAACAATTGTTGTATAAAACCGTGCCTCCGAGTAATTGGAACTAATTTTTTATCTGCAAGGAGAACCAAACAACAAAGAACAATAAATAAAACAACTACACTCGTAAATGACTGTTTCTATACTTTACAAATGCTTCAAAATATGTTATCATTTATAAAGAGAAAAAAAACGACATTATGTTAGCATCTTCTAATGAAATGTTTCTATCTACAAAAAAGCCTTAAAGGTGAAGTGTACCAAAAAGACAACTTTAGCTAACAAAGTACTTTTGCTATCGCATTTGCGTCCTAGTGGCTTTCTCCATTTAAACTTAATTTAAACCCACACATTTATTTTTATACAACATTATTGTGCCGATGACCTTTGTTGTTGGTGGTGTTCTCTAAAACTCATAGAAAACTGTTGCTGACTTTTCCGTGGATATCTTATCTGTTCTACTGGAAGCACGTATATGCCATTTCGAAATCTGTGTTGAGATCTTATTTAGGAAATGTTTTAAACACGGGTTGACATATTGTAAACGTGTTGTTGTTGTTGTTTATAATATTTACACCGCTCTGAAAGAAGGCGTTAATGGGAAATCCTTTCTTTTAGAAAAAGAAAGTAGTTTTTCTGAAGTTTTATTTTAAAAATCGCAATTACATACTTCACACAGACTATTCTTAAAACCTTAATTATAGATTTGTTTTAAATATACGTTGTACACAATCAACATAAATGTTTTGCCTATCCAAATGTATATAGTTAAGCATGTTTATTTTTTTTAATTTTATCAACGTGTTTCTGCATGCAATATCTAAAATACACTGTGAATTACTGCACCACATTGACAAGTCTCGTGGGCCTACCAACTTTTTTGTTGCTATGCATAAATCAACTTCAACAGAAGTCATAACCACTTAATGTCACATCAAATTAGTGATGGATAACATATTTTAACAAAAAGGATGCCATCCCATCCCAATTTTATTGGCCATCGTCTTTTCTTTTTCTTCAACAGTTATGAGCAGCTTATCTAATCAAATCTAAAACTTTCAAAACAGTCAATAATTGTAGAAGAAAAATATTTCGTTCGGAGTTTTATGCGTGCGTTGTTTAATAAGTTTGATTGAATGTTTCTCCTCATGTGCAAAATTTATTTAGAATTATAATAATATAATATAACATGGTATATATATCTTTGGCAACTGTTATATATATATATATATATATATATATATATATATATATATATATATATATATATATATATATATATATATATATATATATATATATATATATATATATATATATATATATATATATTAGGGATGTTAACGGATATTCGAATATTCGAAAATAAAAAAGCTATTCGAATAGAGATTTTGGGATTCGAATATTTTATCATTTTTATTTCACTTTTGTTAAGTTTGAAGGAAAATTGAAAAGACATTTCTTTTGATCGTATTGTCTCCCAACGACTTAGGACGCTAGCGATATGTGATCGCGCTCGCTCTTAGATAGAGGGGGTGGGCCATGTCTCCTGATAACGAATTGCCATCTGGTTAACAGCATGAAATCACCTTACCGCGCACAGCCCCTGTCTGCCCCCCTCTCTCACTTAGACCCAGTCACATCACCATACAGCTGTGGAAACAATTGCCAAAGTACAATAAACACACATGTCAGTTCAATGCTGCGGCAATTAGCTACAGCAATTACGTAACACTGACTCTTCCCAGCTTCGGTCGGGATAGTGTGTAATAAATACATTATATAAGACTATACTTATTGATAACAGTCCACCAGAACTTCTTTTATTTTTGGAAAGCACAACTAGATCACTGTCAAACAAACTTTAATTGCAATCACTTTCTGTTTTTGTAACTCTACTTCAGACTTGTTATTTTATTCCTATACAATAGCGTGACATCTGTTATTTTTGTCACCGCGATGTTCTGTTCTTGTTTTTGCTTCGTACTCTCCGAATAACAAAAATGTAAATCTACATACTTTTTAATTGTTCGTCATAGGTTTACTTAACACACTTAAAACTCACGAGCTTACAATTTTAAACATTCTTTATATATATATTGGTTGGTACTTCATCAGTTTATCAACAAGCAGGTAATCTTGACACTAGCCAATCACAGTAGTTGTCGTCATCAAATGGTTTTGTTTACCCTCGCCTTTCACCCATAAGCATATGGCGAGCATGTTCGTATTGTCACTTTTGTATTGGTAACTAAATGTCTCTAATTGACATGTTATGGCTTCGGATTAACGCCCTTAGCTATATCAGCCAGTCAGAATTAAACATCAACCCGACCACCAACCAATCTAGACCGTTAATTGGCTGTACACTTGAGCGATTTCTCTTCATAAAAACCTTCATGGTTTTGCCTAATTGTCTTACAGTCGATCCAGTATCACCTGCATTTTGTCCTTCTGAAAATGCCTCCTTCAATCATTAATGTATTTTATAAGATAAGTTCACAAAATATAATTGACTGTTTATTGTTATACGTTGTTTGCGGTAAGTAGAGTGAAATATTAAAATTGTGAGCTATTTTGCATGTGTTGTACAGTTTCATCTAATAAAATTATAATATGGTCTTATCAAATCGATATTTTAACATTAAAAGGAGTTTAAGTAGCCCTTTTAATACGTCATATTTTAATACAATTAAGTATTTAAGTACGCAAAATGCATTTAAATTGTAAAGGTTATAACACGAAGTACAACACGTAACAAAAAGATACCAAAGTTTAAGGTGACTAATTAATAATGTATATATTATACGGGAGTTTGCAGGTCATCTTTACATTGATTGGTTATTGTATAGTTTTCATAAGAGTTTCAATAATAGTTATAATAATAATAATAATAATAATAATAATAATAATAATAATAATAATAATAATAATAATAATAATAATAAATAATAATAATAATAATAATAATAATAATAATAATAATAATAATAATAATAATAATAATGATAATAATAATAATTGTTAAGTAACAATGACACTGTTTACGCATTTACTTGCATTCTTCACTGACAGTATTCTCTTGCAAATTACCGCTGACCGAGTAAAGAAACACCCTGTCTGGTCTTTCACTATAAACAGGATAATGGCGGATTGATAATATTGCCGTTTGTATTTCAAAAAGAAGAAATCGTCGTTTTAAAATTAAATGCTATGGTAAAATCATAAATCTACCGCCGCTTCTGCATTAAGTAAGGGTAGCAATGTAAATTATAGCCAGAAAAAAACATTTTACAATGAATAAACACATTGAGCGTAATAGAAAATTACCGTGTTATGTACCACTAAGATATAAATTCGTTCCGAACATTCGAATTAGATTCGAATACACGTTACGAATATTCCCGAATATCGTTTTGGATTAGATTTTATATATATATATATATATAGATATATATATATATATATATATATATATATATATATATATATCTATATAGAGTATATAAGAGAGAATTATATATATATAGATATGATATATATTATAATATATATCTATATATATATTAATATATCTATATAATAAAATTTTGATAAGTAAACAAAACATTTGACTCCATTAGGAGATATACACCAAAGCCAGTGAATGCATGATAATTTTCAACCCCATCTGCAATCTACGAAATGATAAAAGACAACATGTGCTGATCAGGTAGCTATGTTCGCCTTAGCCGCAAGAAATAATATAACTGGTTTACATACAGAGGTATGGAGCCAATTCTTTTTGTGTTCTGATAAACGTTCTAGTTAGATACAAAATGATCATAAACCAATAAACACCTTGTGATGCTGCCGTGTTATGGAACCTATTTATATACTGCATTGTTGTATGTGTTCACTGTTATTGCTTCTAGACAAACTGATATGCTAGATAATTATTTAGTAATCAGATGCATTCATCATTAATCACTGCAGAGTATGGTGAGTGTGTATTAGTGAAGACATTCAATATTAGGTACCGAGAATTGGACATATATATATGTCGTGGATAAAATTCACAGCTTTTTAAAAATAAAAAAAATCATGCCTATAGCATTTACATTGTGCAGTGTGCTGTTTGATTTTATAATGACCGTCTGTCTTAAATATCGGTGTTTTTACTTAATTTTTTAAAGGTAAAACGGAAAAAACCCAGAATACTAAACATACAAAAACATACAAAACTATAAAATAGAGATAATTATATTGAACATAAAATTTACTTATTTATTCTATAGTGTGAAAAGGCATTAAATTTCTTGTTTCGATTAAACGAATTCATCACAAATTACACTCCATTTCTTAAAAGCTTTTACATAGATGTGTTATAATGATTCAATCAGAAAAAATAAAACCACGTGACATAGTTTTTCTGTCACCCCTTCTCTCCATCTCCCTCCTCTCTCTCTCTATCTGTCTCTCAATGTATCTCTGTATGCATGTCATGTCTAGGTGTTTCTTTTTCATTTATCAAACCAACTTAAACGCATTTGCCTACACCTATGCAGTTTGTAAAACACCTTCCATTCTTTAAATCTCTTAGAATGTTTGTTTACAACGTATTCAGCCTTAAAATAATCTAGAACCTTTAAAACAATTTTTATTTAAAGGTTATCTATATTTACAACGCCTTCGTAGATCTGGCGTAAAAATGTTGTTATTTGGATACAAACTAAAAACAAAAATAGTAACGATAAAACCCAGTGTATCTGAATCTACTTCTTTTCTAACATTCCACAGACAAGCTATCTTTGCTTGAGTTAGAATGCGGAAATAAGGTTAAACTCTTCAAAAGAAAAGTCTTCTCCCTGAAAATTACCCAGCTGGCAACAGGTCTAGAATTGTAGTATACCATACATGTTGTTACATGTATCACAGGTAAAGTACTTGAAGGTGGTAGCCGACAGTTTGGACCAACTATTTTGTTATCAAATAATCAAATAAGTCATTGTTACCTGAAAGTCTCATGCAAAATGCTATTCACGGATGCATTTGTTCTGTGACAAAAGAGGAGCATTACACCCAGTTGTCATTACGATCAAGTATTTCCTATCTGAGCCACGCTGCAGAGATAGCTATTTTTAACCAAAGAAAACCACGCGACAACTTACTTTTGAGATCGTGTAATATCGTTGTCGGGTATTCCGTACTGACGTCGGTATCTATTTTTAGCTGAGATCACTTTTGTGCTTATTTATAGATTTGAAAATAATGAAACTTAGAGTTATATTTTTCGTAATGTGCACTGTCACACCTATAGGCAGAGTTTAAAAGTGTCTTTACTCAGTCTGAAATATAACTTAATGCAGAAATTATGCATACATTCCCAGAAACCGTGGAAAAAATAGTTGTTGCATGCATTTGGTGTACATGTAGGTTAACTGTCGGATACACCCTTTAACGCTCAAGGACATTGCTTTGTTTGCATTGTAAAATCAATTTAAAAACAAAGAATAATATTTATACATTTGAAACAACATTACTGCACAAATGGTTGTTATGTACATGTCTATCTGTGGTACGCTCAACAGTTGCTAGTTAGGTAGATTTATGGAATAAGTAATACAATAGTGTTCTGCAAAAAAGAAGGATTACATATTGGAAATATATGTAAGGATCTATTTTTATATTACTAAAGTGTATATAAGTTCATTTTATCTGTTTTATCTCCCGATGCAGGTGCTTACTGTTAGTTTTTTTTTAATTTGACGGGATATTCTATTTACACTGTGTTATGTCTGGCCTCTGGAAATTTTGGTAGTACCTTTTCTTATTTACCTCTGGATTTTATATAGTGTCAATTATATGACATACATTATATTTAGCAATTTGTATTATCTAGGTTTAGCCTAGAATTAGTTCTATTAAGTAAAGGCATGTCTCTGATTCTCATTTTAATTAGAAGTTTTCAATGTTTGCAATGTTTGTCACTTCTCTGGTTTTTTCTCTAGCGCTGCAGAGGTTTAACTACCATTCACATGCCAGGAAGCTCTATTCAAATGCAAAGTAAACTAATTTAAAGATAATATTTTAAAATAATTATCGCACTGAACTCATTGCATATTGCACAGGTAGGTCGTTTGCTTTATTCATCTTTTAAAAAATAATATTTTAATTTTTTAGTAGTGTCGTCACAAACACTAAGGATTATTGTAAACCACGTAGTCGATTTTTGTTCCTCTGGAAGATTTAAATTAGAAAATTAGCAATTTAGTCACAAGATATCTTATGAACATATTGGAAAGAATTCAAAAGACTTTATCACTAGACTTCCTCTTCTGTATTCGTGAACGTTTATAAATGGACTGCAAGGATGGTGCGTTGGACAAAGGCCTTGAACCACGAATATCTTTTAACGAAACATATGTGGTTTATATTTTGTCTATCATTATTCGCTAATTGACGGTATTGCCTTGCAATTTCATTTCAGAGAACATTCTGTTACCTTGTTGCCTGTGCAAAATATTTGGTCAAGTTTTACCAAATTTACAGATGCATTAAATGTGCTTAAATTAAATCTTAACACAACCATATGGGTATTAAATAAAAAGCCCGTATAACCTTTGGATTATAAAGTTTAATGACATCGACCATTGCCACCAACACACTTTACCTATCATACAAACACTCCTTTACATATTTTACATATTACAAATAAATATAACTTGCTATTTGCCTGTTGTCCATTTCATCGTTATGCTATAATGATTGGTCTGAGGACAATAATTACATGGAATGTGACGGAGTAATTTTCGATCTCTCTGCACGCAGAAACATAAGTGTTAATAAGTTTGAGCGTACAAAAATGTACAAGGGTTATTTTAAGAATTAGGCGAGTATTTGACCTTTGTGCATCAATGTTAGACCCCTGAGAAATGCTAGATAAAGTATGCAACGCACAGCAGGTCATCTTGATGACCTCAAAATATGTGATCGTTCTTTCTTACCGCGATCTCGAACTAGCTTGGTTAATAAGTAAAGACACCAGAGAAGATATGTTTCATTATTGAATGTAATCAAGCATACATAATTTCGTCTTTTATTGTCTGGTGTACCCATCGCCCTCTGCTTTTGAGAGCCTTAAAATATAATGCGCCTTTCATTTTAAGCAAGATGTATAACAAAATGCTAGGACAGCACTAAATGACATAGGATAAAATATGTATAACCCCTAGCAAAAAATGAAATAAATGTCAACTATGTCTATTTCTCTGAATGCTATCACAATGCGTGCCAATTAATGATATCTTCATGAATTCATTTGCATGTGTAGGTATAATAACAATTATTATAACTGGAGGATAGAAAATTCAATTTGATTTTTTTTGTGCAGAAACACGAAACAGAGGAGGTGCTTTCACACAAATATCCAAAACAGGGAGTGCGGATAATTAAATTTAAGGTTAACTAGTAGTATTCCTTTATTGAAGGAGACCAGCAAAACAAATTTATTCTCCAGCTGCAAAGTTAACTTAGAATAGCGTGAATCAAGACAGATTTGTCAGTAGTGATGTTGCGTTAGTTCTAAACGTATTTGACAAGTTCATATGCGTATAAAATAAACCATTCATCCTTGATTTTCTTTTCTTTCTTTTTATCAAGTCATATATTTTGAAGTCTGTTTGCTGTAAACAATCTTGTATTAGAAATAAATCATGCAACCTTTTTAACTTTTGGAATCATATATTCATACTATTTTCATTCAAGTATTGCTTCTAAATTTCACAGTACATGCATAAATTATTGATAATTATCAATTTTAATACCTGGTAAATTTCAGTACTAATAATAATTATGTTAAAATGACAAATAATTTATAAAGTAAAATCAAAAACATATAGTCCATTAGAAGAAAAACTCAAAGCGTATGAATGCATAATAATTTTTTAACCCCATCTGCAATCTACGAAATGATAACAGACAACAGGTGCTGATCAGGTAGCTATGTTCGCCTTAGCCGCAAGTACTAATTACCGAATCACAAGGACTTATCATATTTACCGAGTTACGAGACAACGTAGTTTATTGTTGTAGTACTAGTATGGATGTTATTTTGCATATTAATGCTTATAATAACGGAATTGAGCCCACCGATATAGCTTTTCTTTGTCTGGTATGTTGTGAAATAGTGTTTTAATGTAGCAACCCGGTTTATTAGTAACAAAGCTAACATTTCTTTAAGAACAGACATAGACGTACTAACACATTTTGATATATGTCAAAAAAGTTTGTTACATTGGTATTTCTTTATGAATTAAAATGACAAAATGGTTGTTATATAATCAATCTTTGACGGGGTTTTATTGCTATGTGCAGAATATCCCCAAAGATTGCACAAGAACATACAAGCGATTTTATAGGCAAAATAACTGGTTTACATACAGAGGCATGGAGCCATTTCTTTTTGTGTTCTGATATACGTTCTAGTTAGATACAAAATGATTATAAACCAATAAACACATTGTGATGCTGCCGTGTTACGGAACCTATTTATATACTGCATTGTTGCATGTGTTCACTGTTATTGCTTCTAGACAAACTGATATGCTAGATAATTATTTAGTAAACAGATGCATTCATCATTGATCAGTGTAGAGTATGGTGAGTGTGTATAAGTGAAGACATTCAATATTATGTACCGAGAATTGGACAACATGATGCCATAGCCAAATCCGTATACTTTACGATAACGCCCCACTTAATTAAAATTCATTTGACAAATGATTTATATACATAATTCTACCTGTTTTTGCTCCTAGACAATATTCAAGTCAAACATCTGCAATTCGACTCGGAAAAAATGGACTCAAAGAATCAAAGACGTCAAGCAAGAAAATCTTATCATTTATGAACATATATTTTTGACACTAAAACTTAAGTAGACCGCAATAAATACATTTGATCTGCATTAACCAAAATACATGTATTTAGGCTTTGCTGCGTTGTTGTTATCGAGATAGAAAATAGACCTGGGGTCAATTGCATAAATAGTGGGTAAATTTAGACCGATGGTTAAAGTTTGGCTACCTTATACATTGTGGTTAATTTGCTGTTTAGCTATTGTATAAACGTTTTCGTTAACTTAAATAGCTCCATTTTAAACCATCATTCAGTTAACTCAAACCATTCGACAGTTTTCTGTAAAGGTTATAACCAAAAGTAAAAACGGCCGCTCATTTAGCAGAATCAATTAGAATGTTGCATTGTGGGATACTTTGATTAATTTAACTTTAATTTAAAACTAAACAGGTTGGTTAGTAACAAAACAGTGAACTGCCATTGTACAAATAGATTCCCTCTTTGGTTACCTAACCTAGGACGTTAAAATTAACCAATGTTAGAAAATAACCAAATGTTAACCTTGACTATTGTTTATACAATTGGGTGCAGATAAATTGAAGTGAAAATCAATGTTTCTCTTGTTTGCATATAAAGTTGGTTTTAAGAAGTCCATGCCAACCACAAAGATAGTTTCTTTAGTGTCATTGTCTATTAAAAGTAGAATGAGGCAGAAGAACCAAAGTAGAATTTCAGTGATAAATGTCCCCTCTCATATTACGGTAACAAAGTGCATTTTATTTCATGCAACTTATACATTAAAATAAACCTATATTTTCGCTTCTTTTGTGGCCGTTCTCTGCTTGCCCATAGGACATGGTTTTGGAAGAATTTTGATGGGGTTGGAGTTGGTGTTTTGTTTGGTTAGGTAGCGATATTACTTTTAAATCATAATGTATAGTAATACATAATAATAAATAACTTTGGAAATCAACAAACCTTTAAATTGGAACAATCTAAAAGTCAGCAGAAAATATTTTTTAGAAAAAGTCTCTAAACAAACATAATATGTATATGTTATATGTAGAAAAGGCGTATGCAAATCCTGTAACATAACCATGATGCCACAATTTATTCCATGCATGCGTAATTGCATAAAATCTCTCTAATACAATATGAATAACTGCTTTGAATTCATTACCTTACACGTACTTGTCCACGTGAGTTGTTTAGATTTACAAATGACATGTTCTTCGCAGGCTATAACCAGTATTGTCATCTTCAATTATTGTGGGGCAAAATATGTCTACCATCTTTTGTGAATGGACCCCATTGAAATGTTTTTCGCTCTCTCTTTTTATGAAGAACGCGATCAATGAAATATAAATTGATCAGAAGCTTATTAAACGATGTCCTTTTTTCAATCCGCTTGACGCAGTTGGCTCATTTGTTCATACTATTATATTAATTTATCATGGAAACGTAGGAATAAATGTCATTGGTTTGTAAATAATCATTAAGTGACATAATATTGATTAATTGCTTCATTAAAATTGTTATTATTATTTTAAAGTAATTATAATGCTGACAGACATACTTTTTTACTAATTTCATAGCATACTTTAAGTTGTTAGCAGATAAATTAAATGGATTTTAATATGATAAAAGGAACATGAAAAAAAGTATCTAAAGCAAAAAAATGAAAATAAATAATAATGGGTTTTTGCATAATCGGACGCTATGAGTTCTTGCATGGCTATCCAATAACTACCTATTCCTTTACATTACTACATGAATTTTGTGTGTGTACTATTTTTGCCATTCCCCCTATCATCAATCATCAATTTATATTCTTTGTGCTCTCCGCTATGT
The DNA here is from genome assembly GCA_007844125.1 of Sinonovacula constricta. Taxonomy (NCBI): domain Eukaryota; kingdom Metazoa; phylum Mollusca; class Bivalvia; order Cardiida; family Solecurtidae; genus Sinonovacula; species Sinonovacula constricta. The sequence continues at coordinate 61,106,475 of CM017557.1, forward strand.
TTCATCATCACCATCACCATCTTATCATCATTATCATCATCATTATCCTCCTCCTCCTCCTCCTCCTCCTCCTCCTCCTCCTCATCATCATCATCATCATCATCATCAACATTGTCATCGCGATCGTCATCTTTGCAAGCAAGATCATCAACAACATTTGTAATCAACATCTTTTTTCTTTTCTTTTTCTTTTTTTTTTTGTATGCTTGAGTATGTGCTAGTTTGCTTTGAATACTTTTACCGTATGACTTATGCAAACATGATGTTAAACACTTACTTGTCAAATGGGACACGTTGAACTTGTTTTCTTCTTTCCTTTTTTTCGCCTGCTAAAATTCGATTATAACTGTATCTGATTTACCATACCTATAAAAAACATGTAACCCTAAAATATCGATTATCTTTAAAATGCACGTCTTTCTCCTTTTCTTTTCTACTTTCCTCTAAAAGTCTTTACTTTTCACTACTTCATATGTTATACTGATTTAATAACCATATTTTATTGTCTTATTTATATATTATCTGTGCCGCCAGTTATGGCAATAAACATGTATATGTTTGCGCCATTAAAATGTTGAACATGAACTTGAACTGCAGGACCAAATGTTTACATACAACTTTTGACACAACCTTTGTGCTCAAGTGTTTCAACCGCCGCATTTATTGTTAGTTGGATTAAAATCGGGAGGGTTCAATCGTTATTTTATGAAAAGTCTTCTGAGACATAAATTTTTTGTGTTGAATGGTTTCTAGTCTGTAATTGCAATGGCAAACATTACAGCTAAAGAGATAGATGAATATAAAGATAAACAAATATGACAAAATATAAAAAGAGCTTCGTCAAATAAAGCCAAACAACTTTCTGTTTTTCATCAATTATTTTGCTAATCTATCATTTTCGACTTGCTTCAGGCTTCTGCAAAATGTGTCCTTGAGCGAACTCACAAATTTCAACGAAACGAAGCGTATAAAATGCATTTTGATCATACAAATTTGAAGGTTTTCCCATATAAATCAGTTTGTGAAATGAACTTTATTGACACTGTAGTCGATTATAAAATCCCGCTCGTTCGCTTGCTGAATAAAGCCAATGCTCTTGTAGCAATTTTATCTGGAGAATCATGCTAAATATAACAGTGCGATAACCTCCATCATGTGGTTGGTGAAATATGAAACGTATGCTGTTTTATCAATTGTATGTAATATTAATCTAGAGTCACCAGAGTCTATTATAATGTTAATATTAAAACGATAAGCAGCAAGAGGCACATGTGAGTTACTGTCCATATGGTCGTACGTTTTAGAAATAATATGTTCAGGATATTTGCATATCAGCAGGCAGTATTTATACCCATTCTTAATTTAAAATTAGCCGAATTATTAAAACAAACAATAACCTGGAGACGTATCTTAAGTGCAACACCTATTGTCATAAAATGTTTAGACACGTTTCATTTTATGACAATACGAAATCATCGTGATTCTTAAAAGAAGTTGTAATTGAAATTGCCATAGTCCATTTCGTTATCTTTTCCTTACATGCAACTGGCTTTATAGAAAATACATTGACTGGAACGCAATGTGTTTACGATAAATGCATACAGTTAATCGGACATCACTTTTTACTATTTCTTGCCTTTTAGACTTGTTAACGCACAAATATTTCTAAATTTTATAAGGTAAAGCCCTTATCGGATGGCAAAAGTGCTTCAGAGCATGCTTCAAAGCATGTACTCATGTAACATGATGGCGCAAAAAGCCAATTTATGTCTATTTACATTAGAAGTTTTACTTGTTTTCTTTGCCCAATTGACATGGTATGCAGTGCAAAACATAAGACATTTCTAGTATGTAAATAAATATCACAATACAAGTGTTAATCAAGTATATATCATTTTCAACATTATTTATTATTTATATTTACTACCTTACAACCTTACTTACTAGTTTTAAAAATAAATGATATGAGGTTGTGATAATAATATTTTCCGTCAGTATAGCAAGGTTAGCATTATTTAGTTTTAAGGTCAGCATAAACTCTGAGTTTGCATTACATTACTTTCCGTCAGTATAGCAAGGTTAGCATTATTTAGTTTTAACGACAGCATATATTGTCAGTTTGCATTACATTAATTTCCGTCAGTATAGCAAGGTTAGCATTATTTAGTTTTGACTTCAGCATATATTATCAGCTTGCATAACATTACTTTCCGTCAGTATAGCAAGGTTAGAATTATTTAGTTTTAAGGTCAGCAAAAACTCTGAGTTTGCATTACATTAATTTCCGTCAGTATAGCAAGGTTAGCATTATTTAGTTTTAAGGTCAGCATAAACTCTGAGTTTGCATAACATTACTTTCCGTCAGTATAGCAAGGTTAGAATTATTTAGTTTTGACTTCCGTATATACTGTCAGTAAGCATAACATTACTTTCCGTCAGTATAGCAAGGTAAGCATTATTTAGTTTTGACATGCGCATATATTGTCAGTTTGCATAACATTAAAACTCACGTGGGAACGAGAAAGTGGAGTACTTTGGAGCAGTTGTTTGGTGAGAGATTATACAACTTCATTTGCATGGAATAAATTGTAGTAACACGATTAGTGATATTATTAGGCATGCACTACTCTTATATATATCTTAGATATTCGTATTATGAGTGTAAAGCTTATTTATGATGCAAACAGTGCATATTTCTTTTGTTAAAGTCACTGAATTATATAGCATCAGTTTATTTTCTGTTGTATAATGGTTTAATGTTGGAAAATAAACCCGTGTAAAGAATATACAAAATTCTTTAGTATGATAAATAATGCCACAGAATCATATTGGAAATATTTTAATTTGGGTGCTGTGTCAAAGCTAAGAAAAAGAAAAAGATGTCGGCAAACCTTTATATTAGAACTTCGGATGAATTACATGTTTATGACTTAATAAATTATTATTTTGATGAATAAAATTGATAAGAATTTTGTTTATTTTTCTTTCTTTTGAAAATGTTTCTTTAAATACCTTTTGAAGTAAAGAAATATTTAGTAATTTTAAAAAAAAATGTAACAGAGTTAATTTAACTATTAGGGCCTAAACGCCCTTATTTGTCCTTTTAATTACATTCTAGCAAGTCGGTATTATTAATGTGCCAGCCACCTTAATTATTATATTCAAATAGACTTCAGCGCTACAAAGTGACTATCATAACGTAATAATACAATGCAATTATCAAGCATCTAAAACATCAGTTTTATGCTTATCTAAAAAATTACGAAATATACTGATTTGTGGGTTGATAGCATACACGACACCGCATTAATATTCCATTGTTTGCTTCATATGAATACCGTATGTACAGACAATTAGGAGCAAAGGTGCACGTATATTCCGCAAGGTAACTATCTATCGCAAAAGTATTAATTCGACCTATACAGACCTTTATTATTATATGTTAATAAATAAGTGATTTAACATTAGCCCTGTTATTTTTCCGATGGCAGTCGTATTTCGGCCGTGTGCCAATATGACTGACCCGAGGACAAATAAGAGGTCCAATATCAAATAACTTATTTATTTTATTTTATGAAATTTTTGCATTATTCCAAGTCAGAAAATGATTGTTTGTGTTTTTATGAAGTCTACACGTTGTAAATTTATAAAACATTCAGTTAAACATTACCAATTCATGTCGTGAATGTTTGAAAACGGAGAATATTTTGTTTCATAAATTTATGCAACCTGTCGGCGTCTACACCTAGACCGAGTTAAATCAAAATGGCTGCCATTTCCCAGAGCTTCTTGCTAAAATCTGTATCTTTTTTTATCCTGCCTTGTAAGCCAATCAAATTACTAAACATGCGGGCTTTATATCTATATCACTTTTCGCCCCGGTGCCTAAAAAGTGAGATAGATATTGGCGCTGTTTTAAAGCAGGCCGTCGTCTTATTGAAGGTTCTTTTTATAGGACTATAACGTACAGTTATTTAACGAAGCATGTTATTTTCTGTTAACATGCAAACACAATTTTGACATCTCTACTCAATACTCAATAAAACTTGTCTATAATAAATGACGTATTTGAAAACGGATCACATGTAGTAGATTTTTAATGGTTAATGTTATTATGCTTTCTTTCTTGACGCCAGGTCCTCAAGGACGATTGTGAACAGTTAATTATTGCATCAAGTCTTAATTTGGTAAAAAATCATTGGTAAATTCTTTTTACAAATCTCAAAATAAAAAAAAATCACACCTTATAGTGAATGTTGTGTACAATTACTAACAAATAAGTATATAGAATACATACATGTAGATATTTCCTTTTATCCTGCTTTCACGCGTAAATGTGCAGGATAAAGCCCTGCCGGATAAACTTAGTGATATCCAATCTATAGGTCACATGACCAAACCTGGCGTATGAATACATTGTTAACATTAGTTGTGTTCACACGGTCTTAATGAAACGTGTAATTAATACTTTTTCGCCGATTTATACAACCATTCATGGAATTTTTTGAACAATTGTATATGTTGACATAGAGATTAAAAAAATGTACGGAGGTTCATGTCTGAAGAAAGAAGGAGTAAAGCGGCTATTGTTTTTCCGTTATGTTTCCTTCAATCTTCCTCTTTGTTTACAGATTTTCTATTTTTATTTTTTATTTTTTTCATATAAAAGATAAAAAGCAGGATAAATCGAATGCTTGGTTGGAACGCTCACCAGATAAATCGAATGCTTGGTTGGAACGCTCACCAGAACTTTCTCATTCTAGGCACCAACTATGTATTCTCTATAATGAAAGAAATAATATGAGCCACACAAGTGAAGCGTCAGTAAATAGAGTGAATAATACTGTTCTCTTTAAATGGAAAATAAGGACATATTTCAAATTTAAGTAGAGATATTAAAATCACAGTCTCGTGAACAAATGCACTAACCCTACATACATCACATTGTTGTTATAATGCATCTCTTGGCTATAAATGTAATATTTTATGCCGAAATCAACATTGCTGTTATTGTTGAATGATCTTTACGACGTATAACTTGTAGTTTGTCCGTTTTACTATTCAATCATTATTCAATCAATAACAACACCGTGCTTCCTGATAACTGAGTTTATTGAAATAACTGCAAAATAACAAGGTAATGTGACGATAGGGTATGCTTAACAAGTTTTGATTAACTACTGACTGACAGTTTTCCATTATCTTAAATCGCACGTATGTATATTACAAAGTTTAAACTATTAATGAAAAATACGCTAACTGGAACTGTAAGAAAACTTTGCATATTGTGCTTGTAGAAAGAGACAGCAGGTGGCAATTTAATAGAAAGTATTGTTGTTGTTTTTTAAATGTAAAATACTAGCTATGTTTATTTATTTGTCAAAACATGTGGTAATTATAGTAAATCATTACAAATATGCATTGTTAAATATAGAAAAATGCAAAAATTTAAACAATAATAATCCTATTTATATACGACAAAGGTATTTCATAATTGTATATGTTTCACATGTAACTTTCATAATTGTATATGTTTCACCTGTAACTTTCATAATTGTATATGTTTCACATGTAACTTTCATAATTGTATATGTTACACATGTAACTTTCATAATTGTTTTTGTTACACATGTAGCTTTTCGCTATTTTCCCCATGTAATTGTTGCATGCTTTTCTCGATTTGTATTTGTATGTGTTTGTTATGTGAGGCGCCATTTAAATGTTTGTTTAAGGTAATAGGCATTTTGTAAATGCTTAATAAACTATTGAATTGAATTGTATACATCTTCAGCATTATGGTCAGATTTATAAGAAGCTGTTTGCTGACTACCAGGTATGTGGTTCTGGGTTTACATTCTGTGATAAACAAAAATTGAAATATTTAAAATCGTAGTTATTAGGATATATAACCATATATTGTATATTCATATTTGTAAATTTGATTGAAAACTTCGAAATTCTGAGAAAATTTGTGGGTTTATTTAGACAATATGATACAATGTGTTGTCGTTTTTATTGGAAATTGTTATATAATGAACATCTAAATGAATATTTCTTTTTACTTTCATGGTAGAAAACAGAAATAAAGCCGGTTACACTAATAACCTATGTGCGAGTTCATACCATTGTTTTCGAAATACTTTTTCTTACCAGACATTCCTCTAAGTGGTTTCGTGAGAAAGAACGTCCATTCTGTCGTGATTTCTTAACGAACTTGTAATAGAGCTATTCACTGACCGGTTATATGGTCATTATGTTTGATTCACATGCAACTGGCTTCACCCGAAAACAGCAGTAATTGGCACGGCAGTGTGTTTAAATCGATACAAATGTAAACAAGCATAGTTAACTAGATTTTTTCCAGATAGATATAATCCTATTTCATCCATTCGGTTTTATTGATGTGTACCTTTTTGTGAAACAGGAAAACAAACTTACAGAATTGCTATGAGAGCTTGTCATAGTTTTTTAATATGCAATTTACATAAAGTTGTATGGCTAATCTTTTGATATTATTTGAAATGCCTGATATTTACCCAAAAGATGTAAATGGTGGTTTATGTCAATGTTGAGCAGACACAACTTTATGTTCAAATCTACAAAATCTTAAACTAATAAAAAGTTAAATATTGGTTGCCTTATAATTTCATTGTGCTTCATAGCACAGAACAATAAGTTTTTAAAAAATGAACGAAAACAATTACCATTTTATATAGCTATTTATTTCAAGCTTAAAATTGCTAATTTCCTGAAAATAAAACGGCCGTGATATATTCTATGTCAAATTTTTATATTGACTAGACAATGTCATGCAGGCATCTTACCGCAATAATGTCATTAGTCGGAGAAATTCCCCGAATTAATTTAATTAATTGAAGCATACGGATGTCGCCAGACAATTATATGGGTAAACTATTACCAGATCGATGAATTACTTCAATTGTACTTTAATATCATTCGCTAGATATCACTGATACAAGAAAATGTGCGATTATGCTTTATTATTATTATTATTATTATTATTATTATTATTATTATTATTGTTATTATTATTATTATTATTATTATTATTATTATTATTATTATTATTATTATCATTATTATTATAATTATTATTATTATCATTTAGTTTTACTATTATTACTATTAGTATTATAAGTATTATTATAACTATTATTATCATCATTATTATCATTATTACAATTATTGTAATAATTGTTTATTGTTATTAATATTATCATAATCATTATCATTATTGTTATTATTATTGTTATTATTGAACATACATTTTTACAATAGACAGAAATAGCAATAATCAGTATACTGTTTATATACGGAAACATATCTCCCTATAGTAAAAATCACCCTGTTGTATATATCAATGTTGACGATTTCTCTGTAGATACATGAAGTTATTACATTTGGAACAACAAATAATGTTTTGTTCACGTGTTTTGTACTATCAAGTGTACAAAGTAACAAATGTTCTTCTTGTCCATTCTCTGCTGATTTTCTGCAATAAAAACAATCACGATATGTTTTAACTAAGTTGACCTACAAACAACTATTTTATAACTTTATTATGTCAGTAAGCTGAATTATTCTGATATAATACAATGCTATTAGCCATTAGCTCCTAAGGATAGATTCGAGATCATGAAAAATTACCTGCTAAATGATGTTTTTTAATCATTTCTTCTTCGCTTTTCCGACTCCCGTTGTTTTTTCTACCCAGTCAAAACCATCCCAAAACAGCAAAAGGGCTTTTGATCTGGTATGGTTTTAGTCCGCAACTAAACGTCTATCACCTTTGTAAATGAAATTTTGAATACAATATGATATAATATGATAACATTTCAATTATGATACATGTACGAGCGTACATGTTTTATGAATTTATAATCCAGCGGTGTCCATCAAATTGGGGAAAATATTCAGTGTATAAGGTCATACATGTTCATACCGGATAGAAAACGTAAAACCTATTCATTGACTCTCAGTCATTTCGAACATATACAAAAAACTAGCAACCACAGTCAATCTTAAGTATTAGGCATCTTCTAAGTGGATATAGTGAAAATGCTTCTTCCTCAGTCCCTGTGTTTCTAAGTTTATTATCGCTCGTTTATAAGGTCGTTATCTAATCTCTACACATGCGCCTGACTTCAAAGAACATCATTAATTGAAACGATTTTAAACATTGTTGAACAATTGTTAAACAAAAAAATCGTCGTCCTATGAACTTTTATGTGTCGATGTATCGTAAAGCCCAAAATACAAAATACATAAATGAAAACAACGCCGTACTTACAATTTATTGTTTCTTTCTTTTTTTAACAATTCAATTAATCATAATCAACCTTTTCGAGTTTTCCATTACACAGGAAGGCAATGTCAGAATGTTTTTTTGGTTTATTATGTTTAAAGCTTTCTTTAATGATGAAAATGAACATTGTGTCTATTATATTAACCCTCTGTAATATACTTGTACATGTTCAATACTTTTGGTTTGTCATTCATATACAAATCGAATAAAGTCCAAGTGGTGTAAGCAGTTATGACCAATATGTATACCAACTCGTGTCATTAACTAATGGCAGTACCGGACCTGGTAGCGCAATCGGTAGAGCGTCGGCTCCAGGTACGGGAGGCCCCGGGTTCGATCCGGAGCCGCGACATACCAAAGTCGTTAAAATGGTAGTGGTATAGCTCCCTTGCTAACGCTCAAGCAAATATAAGAGTAGTTCCACGACTGGTTGGTCCGGTGTCAGGATAATGTGACTGGGTGTGGTATCATGCCAGGTGTTCACGGCATGCTATACACAGTGAAGGCAGCACTATATCTGCTTCAAGTGGACACCGTCTCCAGATAACTGAAATACTGTTGGTGGGACGATAAACCCAATAAACAAACATAACTAATGGCGTACACTGCATTAATTCCGCTATTTATACTCACAAATAATTTCAATGAATCGATGTTTCAACTTTATTTAAATTACATGTACATATAATAGGGAAAACAAAGACGTCGAGAAGAAATTACGAAATCGTGTTTAAGAACTGGTCGTTTTCAATCAATTGCAAATAGCTTGCGGCAAACTCTAGGCAGGTAATAATGACCTAATTAACATATCCTCTAGACACGTGAACTAATTACTGCTGCAGGAAGTTTAATACAATTAACCTAGTTCTAGTCAGAAACACAGCTTTTAACAGAATATAAAACCGACAAAGCAGCAAATTTTATAGATTGTATGCTGAAATTTTGTTACTTAATATTAAATGTATCTTAACAAAATTTGTCTTCATAACCAAACATAAAATAATAAATATCGTAAAAATTCATTTATATCGTTCATCCATGACAAGACATCCAAAGAGAAGGACACATATTATACTTTTTAATACATTTTTTAAATACATCGCGGCCACCAATTTTGATAATTATAATAGAGACGTCCAGCTACATGTATTTTGGTTGAGGCAGAACCAGCGGCGCACAGGAGATCAACGGCAGGACCTTTCCGCCTTTAGTTCTTAGCCCTGAATGAGGCTCGAACCCAGCAGCGAGAGACAATGCAGTCAGAAGAGTTATCAATCGGCGACTCTACCACTATGCCACTGGCGCCCCCTAATAATCTCAAGATTCTACATATAATATTATATACAAATAGTATATACATGATGTGAATCGGCAAATATTTGCCAACATTATCCACCAATAAAAAGAAAGGAAGAGTCCGTATTCATAAAGATTTTAAGTGTGTTTTTACTTAAACTGGGAAATGTCATTAATAAAACAATTAAATCTAACAAATTTCCTAGGATTTGTCCAAATTAAGGAATTTGTTTAGTTTAAGTAAGAACAAATAACTAAGATTCTGTAAGAATATGGCCCCATATTGCTAAAAACTGGCCTTTACTGATAATCTTTTATATTAAAAACAGAGCTGGATAAATCCGTATTTACATGTACCAGTGTTGGACTGTATCATTGAATGATAATGATCCGATATAAAAATAACGTTCAGCAATAGTTAATACATGGCGATGCTGCAGTTTTGGGGAGTGAGTTCTGTCTCGAATATTGAACAGTTTTAGATGGCCACACCCTACGCTTCACATACGCTTCCAATTCTATCATGTCATTAAATTGGATTGTGTTATAAAATATGTGTAGCTAAGTGGCTTGTATAATGAAATCGTTGTCAATTGCTTGCACAGGGTACTTAATATCGAAGAAAAATCACAGTTTATACTTCAAGAATAATGGAAATTCCAAACGTCAAATGATTGGCTAGAAAACATATTTGGAAATGGATATAACATATCTAATATTTTACGGAGTCTTACACTCGAATCTCAATTCAATCAGCATAAAAACAATATTTATTTTGGACAGTAACGATCAGATTTGAATTTGCAACTCTCTGGAAGAACAACGATTATTTTAATAATCTGTTATATTTCAACAAACTAGAAAAAGGGATCTGCTCAACGACATTTAAATGATTTATCAAATATTGGTAATAAGATATTTATAATAATTACAATAATATTAACAATTGTTTGTTGAAACCAAATGAAACTTTACGTATTGCAATGATTTTCCACGGGCAAGATCATAAACTTACGAAATCTGGATCTTTTGATCGAAGGAGTATAAGAAAGTAATTCTCGCTAATTTTCCTATCTGTGTCACACTTAACTAAGATTTTATTGTATAAATGTTCTACTTTTTATACAGGTCTCTTATATACACGCCCTTTAGACACTTTAAACTAATTTAATCGAATTATATTTACGTAAAGGTACTGCATACAACATTATTGACAAAGGGAAGTCGATCCCAATCCCCAAAGGTATATCCATTTGTTAATGGAAATTTAAATCGTTTTTTTTTCTGCTAAGTCTATAAATCGAAAATATAAAGTATTTCCAAATTGACCTAATATTGCGAAAGAACTCCAATGGCAATAGCAAAGTCGCAACTTTAATAATTCACTCTTCTTGAGACGATTTAAAGTTATAAACATAACATATCTGCACATTATGCATCAAATACATTGTGTACAAACACGTTTAGGATACCTATCATATAGCACAATGAAAGACAATAATAAATAGTCTTCCCTGAATAATCGCCAAATACAGGTAGGTCCTTTCATTTGTTTTACTCGGATTTTATGCTTGTGCACTTTGGAGTGTATGTTGACTTTCTGCCTTTCTTGTTAACCTTCATCAACAAACACTTCCATTTTCTTTTTGAAAAAACAAATCTCTGTAAGTATTCAAATGGTTTTTAAACTCACATTTATGCAAATGTAAGAAACTTTACTGTTGGTATTGTGCAATATGCACAAAGAACAGGCGAAAAAGTCCAAGAATTCAAACTAAAAGGACCTATTTACTTATATATATTTGGAATACTGCTTTTAATTCACTAATAGTTTAAACATATTTGATATCAATGCATATAGTAGAATACAAACGATACAATTAGGACTGGAGCGGAAGATATAATCTTATCATGTTCCTTGCATGTTTCTTTCCTTAATTTAACATTATATACAATTTATGGCTTACGTGTTACAAGTATGATAATTTTGTCGAAGTGATAAAAATCAAGACAGCTAGAGCACCTGTAATGACAGTGTAAATAGGAAACAAAACAAATAAATACTAGAAACAAATAAAAAAAATAATGACATCGATTTATGCAATGGGTGGTGGTTAGAGAAAGACAGACTAGAGACGATTAAGCATGAAGCCCTCACGCTATACTTATATTGTATTCATTCTTTGAAGAACCGCTTGGATGCTTTTATGTAAGTATGTACGGCGTCGACAAATTTAATGCATATGATGAGGAAGATTGCTACAGCCAAACAGTGTAATGTCTAGTTATATAGTTTCTAGAAATGATTTCTCGTTATGTGGTATTCTTCGGGAGTGTTGTAGTTAGGACAGAAACAGAAGAAGTGTTTCGTAGTTTCATTCGCACCACACATACAAAGAGAAGAAATTCCGATATTTTACAAGAATACAGTTTGATTAAGAGTACTACAATTTGTTAGTCTATTCGTTTGTAATCAAGAGTGGTGAATTTGGAGCTTTTCTTCACCGCGGTAGTAATGCAGAGGTGTAATGAAATTATTAAGGTTTAACAATCGCTTAATTCACTTAGTGATTCCGCGCATTAAGTTGTTCCACTCCCGTATAGTCCAAGGTTTAAATGAGTTGAAAAATACGTTTGTATCAGAATGAACGGACTGGATATTATTTGAGTTTCTAAGACTGTAATTCATGGAATAGCCACCTTGAGAAGGAATAAGATCACGAAGATAGTAAGGTGTTTGTCCGTGCAGTATTTTATAAAAAAGAATTAATTTATGTTTTCTTGGTCTTGATTGAAGAGGTTCCCATGTAGTTTTATGAAGAATTAATTCACTATTGTTGTTGTCTTATAAATAGCAATATCTTCCACATTCATAATAAACATCCTACCATTCAAGTGTTTATGGTCTCGTCCTGTTCTGATTATTTTAGATGTATGAATAGATCATCTAATCAAATTTACATTGATTAAAGACAGGCGGTAGTTGCATAAAAGAGGTCTTCGACCGTTCGAGATTTATTGTACTGTTGAATATGCATCGTCGGCAACCACAGTACTTTCTTCCGTTACACTCCATACCGTGGGAAATTTGACTAGCAAAATCTCGTTTTCATAAATATGCATGAGGCAGGGGAGACCAATCTTCTTCCAATGAAATCGCATGTTACAATAAAATACACTTCAATCTCAATGACGTCATACTGGGATTTTCTTACTAAAAATAGAAACCAACGCACATGTTTACTCATGGAGGTCGCCATTTTGAATGGTAAACCGAACCTTAGATATAAAACGTAATTTCATTGGCTAGTTATCCATGGTGGTTTCCTTATGGCACCAATGAAACTGCCTCATTTATTATTCATGACTACGAGATTTTCCTAGCCAATTGTCCCACAGGTACATAATGTAGCATAGCGGAGTAATGTAACGGGGGATAACCGACGATGTTGAATATGCTGTCTTCAAAATTCCCACATCGACCTCCTTGAATCATGTTAATATTACAATGAAATCACAGGAATGGTTGAAGCAAGTGATTCTTGCATATTGTTTACTTAAACTAAGTAGTAGTAGTAGTGGTAGTAGTGGTGGTGGTAGTAATAGTAATAATAATAATAGTAGTAGTAGTAATTGTAGTAATATTAGTAGTAGTAGTAGTAGTAGTAGTAGTAGTAGTAGTAGTGGTAGTGGTAGTGGTAGTGGTAGTGGTAGTGGTAGTGGTGTACAATGTAGTAGTAGTAGTAGTAGTAGTAGTAGTAGTAGTAGTAGTAGTAGTAGTAGTAGTAGTAGTAGTAGTAGTAGTAGTAGTAGTAGTAGAGTTTCATTTTCATTTTATTATTCATTTTAATGTAAGTATTGCTAATAAATTGTACTCTGTTATAAATACATAAACAACAACGTTATATATATATATATATATATATATATATATATATATATATATATATATATATATATATATATATATATATATATTCGTTGTATATATTGATTGTGTGTGTGTGTGTTTTGTGTGTGTGTGTGTGTGTGTGTGTTTTGTGTGTGTGTGTGTGTGCGTGCGTGCGTGCGTGCGTGCGTGCGTGCGTGCGTGCGTGCGTGTGTGTGTGTGTGTGTGTGTGTGTGTGTGTGTGTGTGTGTGTGTGTGTGTGTGTGTGTGTGTGTGTGTGTGTGTGTGGACCCTTTTAACCAATATTTTACTTAAATTACAACAGAAAGGTTTACATGTTTACATACCCATATAGATGGGAAAAAGTGAGGCATATCCTGTTTTAAATTAATCCCTTCTGCTAGTGTACTTACCAATGTAGCTTAGATATAGTTTTGTGCATTTTGTAAGTCTGTATATGACGTTGATTCATTTTTTGATTATGTGTATAAAAAGTCAAAAGCTGCACATAATTATGTGGAAATGCAATTCCGTGTTGTCAATTGAAGTGACAAACTTTACCTACATAAACATCGGGTTACCTTTGAAAAAGGTGTTTTAATATACTAAATCGAACAAATATTATAATTAATACTTAATTAAGCATACATATAAATTTTCGAAAAAAGGTAGAACATGTAAATATAATGTTATGCTAATTTCCAAATATCATGCATAACTCTTTTAATGTGCTTTGTATTTTAGAGCTTTGAATATAAGCCTTGACATATACACGCGTAAAAAATGGCAAAATAATCCTTCTTATTAGTTTTAGAATGCATGTTATAATATTATATATACTAAGCTATATTAATTTATCAGCTCTCACTTTGATCTTTTTAGAGGCTTAAAATGATCACTTCCATTGATATAATGAAAAATTTCTTACAGTGACGTTAACCAATGGATGCTTCAAAACAACTACGCTCGTAACTGAATTAATTTAAACAGACATACCGGAAGCTAAGGCTATCTTAGCTAAAGCAATACTTGGAAACAATTCTTCCACAAAATAATTCCGTTGGCAACTATGCTGCGATAGCATGATAAGCTAAGTAGTCTGTAACTATGTTCGAGTCCAATAGCCAATGGGTACTGCAATTATTGACATTTAATTTTAATTTGACGCAAAGATTTATTCTGTCTAATCTCATAAATGCACCAACTGATTTAATATTGCTCTCTAGTACTAAAAGGTAAATATATTGGTTATCTTTCGTGTTCGTGCCAGTTTAATTGGAAGTTACATGCAAGTAAAAAACATGAATACTCATTAGCAATGTTATAACCATTTGTTAGAATCTCGGAAATTATAAGACTTTTAAATATATATAAGATATAGACAAACTGTCGGATACCACCATGAAAGGTCAATTGTTAAAGGATATTTTCTGTCGAGGTGCAGTATGTTTTTATCAAGCGTCAATAGTTGAGCATGCATCTCTCTCATACCAAATTGTGTTTATTATAGTCTTTTTGTTCGTTCACTTTTTGGTAAAGAAAGATTTTTCTGTATAGAAACAGTGACGCATCGAACTTTAATTAGAAGTCACAGGACTCGAACCTACACGGTTAGGGACTGTGGAATTACAAGTTAGAATAGTAGGTCTTGCAATTCGCCATAGAGCATCCAAACATATGCAGAACTTCTCCTTTGCCACAAAGGCGGCCATTATTGGCTTTAGGTTAATTGCGAGCCAACAGAAGGTTTCCCATTCACCAGTATATTCTTATTAAAGTCTTTATGAAACTGAAAATATAGTCTTATCAACTTTGTCAGGTTGAGCACTACTAATCTTTATTTGTTCCATTATAAATGTAGCAGTCATCAGATTTTTACTTTATTTAATTTAAACCATAGCACGAGCGAAGTTGGAAGAATGACTTGTGTTTCTGTACTATGCCATTACCATAACATCTTCAATCTATTTATAGAAATATTTTAATATTTTCGATGGATTGGAATTTGTTTTGTATATAATTAGCCTTGAAAATCATTATCATGGTGATTCTTGCGGATCCCAGGGAAACCTGCTTTAATTGAAATAGACGCCTTATATAGATATAGATTGTTTCTGTTACACTTTAAGCAGATTTACACACATACACACACACACACACACACACACACACACATATATATATATATATATAACAATATGTAATTGTGCTAATTTTAAAATGATAATCTTAACATATTCTTAATTAACATATTCTTAATTACACAACATTCTTAATTACACAGCAAAACATCATTACACATCAAAATTACATACCACTGGATAATAATAATATTCAACGTTGGTGATCGCTTCATGATAATTTATATTGTACAATTTTAAATTTGCTATCATACGTTAACTCTCACGCCATTAATCTAATTACGCTGTGATCTTTATAATTTTAACCCCCTGTAAATTAATGCTTGCCTAATAACAGGGCGATGGTAAATAAATCCAAGTAGTAGTAGTAGTGGGTGTTTGATAACCCCCTGTGACATTTTCTTTTTAATCTTTCTTACATTAATGCTCGCATAATAAACCATGTTTAAGGCGAGGGTAAACAAACCCAAATAGTTAGTTACCTGGGGGTGGGGAAGTCTGATTTCGTCAACTCCTGATGAGTAAAACCAAGGACACGCGCATTCTGTTTTAATTAAGAACTACTCATGATTATAATTAATGACTAGTTAGAACATAAATACCACACTCACTGAATCGTCGACAAATTCGGAATATAGATCTTTTTAGAACAGTGACCATCTAGTGAATAAACTTTAGCCCTTTTCAGACATTAGAAAAAAAGCTTTATAAACTATAGAATGGATAAACATGAGACACGACACTATTGTTGGGGAAAACAGTTCTGATTTCATCTCATAATGATCAGATTGACAAAGAGAAGAAGAACTGGTAAACATTATGCTATTTTAAATCACAAGACAAGAAACGCACTAATACCATTCAGCACTCTTCAAAATATTTCCCCCTAGTTTTCTCGACTACGCCCGATTACGTAGCATTATATATAACTGTTAAAATTCGCATTCGTCAATGACAGAAAAATGTGTTGGCCTTAAACCGATTTAATATTCATGCAAAGTCATTTATGCTCCCAAAAGATCTTTTGGGATTAAATCATCGTATTTTTAACAGTATCTCTGTCGTTAAACTAAGTAATAAGAACATATATGACAAAGTAATATTAGCATTGCAACATATACACAAATGTGAAAAGGCACAGGATAAAAGTATTCACATGCAAGCCAAATGTAAAAGTAAGAACAAATCTTTGATGAGTCGTTTAACAAAAAAGCAAACTCAACAGTTACCGCCTTGGAACGGTCAGTGGACAGTATGGACCGACAGGGGTGCTTCGGATTTTATCTCACACACTAATAAAGTAACACAAATAAAATGCGCAAACACCTTAAGTGTAAATGAAAAATGGCCATTTTGTTAGACAATGAAATCCTTTCAGTAATTTCAGTTCTGATAAGGCTGAAGAACATTTTGGGATTGTTTTTTTCTGAATGAACCCTCTCTTAACTTTAACATTACCAGGATGGCTTCGTTGAAAGAAATGTTAGGTTTTCTTGCATTAATGTTTTAAAGAATGAACAAAACGGTAGAATAAGCTGCGTCTTTATAAAATTGTACATTGTGATTTGTGGCAATAAGGGTGATTAAAACACGCGCATTTAACCAACAGGAAGGTAGGTTGAACAATAATGTGAGACCTCAGCGAAAAGGAGAGATATTTTCTACTATTAGTAAAATGCATATATAGTATAAAATGACCATGCTCAAAACGACCGGACCTGGTTGCGCAATCTGGTAAAGCGTCGGTACCAGGGTTGGACCCCCGGCCGCGACATACCAAAGTCGTAAGGGTAGTTTCACGACTGGTTGGCCCGGTGTCAGGTTAACGTGACTGGGTGTGGTATCATGCCAGGTGTTCACGGCATGCTATACACAGTGTAGTAGTAGTAGTAGTAGTAGTAGTAGTAGTAGTAGTAGTAGTAGCAGCAGCAGCAGCAGCAGCAGCAGCAGCAGTAGTAGTAGTAGTAGTAGTAGTAGTAGTAGTAGTAGTAGTAGTAGCAGCAGCAGCAGCAATAGCAGAAAAACACCATCAACATAGCATTAATGATAACCAATCGGACTGCTTCTGCTCCTGCTCCTCCTCCTCCTCATAGTAGTAGTAGCAGCAACTATTGATTCAAAAAAACAGATTGTATTAAATAAGAAAACGGGACAAAGTTCTATGATTGCTTCAACATCAAAATGTTAAAAGGCACAGGACAAAGGTATTTTCATGTCAGATGTAAAATATACAGCAATAATATAAAATAGAGCAAGCCCAATGGTAACCGCCTACGAAAGTGTACCCAAAAGACAAGTTTAGCTGACAAAGTAACGTTGCTTTCACATTTGTGTCCCTTATGGTTCAAATACAGTGTTTTTCATCATTTAAATCTAATTTAAACACAGACATTTATCCTCAGGAACAATTATTGTGCAAATGGCCTCTTTTCTGTTGTTCTCTAGAGCTTCTAGAAAAAACGGTAATGGCGCTGGCTTTTTTCGTAGATATCTAACCTCATCCTCTGGAACCACGTATACACCATGTGCTAATCTCTGTTGGGATCTTTTTAACCACGATTTTAAACAATTTATTACTTTTATTGTTGTTTTTATAATAATTACGCCCCTCCCTCCCTCCCCCCCCCCCCCTGCCCACACACACACATACTTACCGAATGAAGTAGTTTATATGAAATCGTTCGTTTTAGAAAACGTAACCTGATTGGTTTTATATTTAAATATCACTAAAAACGAAATGACTGATGCATAAAATCTCTAGCTATTGCGTAATACAATTAGCATTTAACATTCCCTTGTACAAAAACGTCATTTATCTTACGGCATATTTTTTTTTTTATATTTATTGATGCATTTTCACAACTAAAAATTAATATATATTTTAGAAAAACACACTTTCATTGCTTTTTCTTTTTATTTGGTAACATTTAAGTTCAAAACGTTAGCCAGTGCATATAAATGGTGTTTATGTAAAAAAATAATATGCGTTAATTTTCAAATCTTGTCGTTAACTTCCTTTAGCAATAAAATCTTTCTATTGTTTTATGAACTCTATCATCTGGTTTTATATATACGTTAGCCAGTGCATATAAATGGTGTTTATGTAAAAAAAATAATATGCGTTAATTTTCAAATCTTGTCGTTAACTTCCTTTAGCAATAAAATCTTTCTATTGTTTTATGAACTCTATCATCTGGTTTTATATTTATATCTTTATTGCTTATTCAAAAAAAGAAAATTAAAAAAGAAATTCCCGCGTATAACTTCTTATGCAGGCAAAGTCATTACGTTATTCTTGGACGCATCTAGGTGGATATCTAAACATGCAATTATGCAGGGGCGTGCCTAGGCGACTGGGGGGGGGGGGTCAGGGACATTCCCCCGCCCCCGGATTCTTTTCCTTTATTTTCGGGAGAAACTCTGTCACAGTACAACGATCAGGAAGGGACAGAAATACGTCACGTAGGATTGCAAAAGTATTTGTAGAATTTGGAAAGGGGTTAAAGAACTCTAATTGTAAAAAAATGAAACAGCTAACAACAAGTGCCAAACACAGGTTATGTACGATTTTTATTTGCTTTTTAACGTGTTTTTTTTTTTGTTTTTTTTTAAATTTTTGGAAACAACTGTACGCACGTGCGTAAGTACGTAAGCCCAGGCACGCCCCTGTTATGTATACATCCTAGTCATAAAAACTAATAGCTGTTGTGCAGGTACTCTGGTATAATGAATAAGGTATAAATGGGTCGATATACTAATGGTAGTAGTAATAGTCTGTGAAACAATTAAAAGAAACACATTAAATTAAGTTTTAATTACTTTACAAAACAAATCCGTTTTGTCGGGAATATCTATTAACACAGACCTAAAAATATATTCATTGGCTATTGGTGCTTATAAAGTACAATAATTAGATTGTAAATGATAGTGTATGCATGTTGCATGTAGTAGAAGGTATATGAAAATACTTAATACTTTTGTATTGTATTGTACGCATGGCGGGTGGGATGTGGCTTCTCCTCGAAAGTTTGTTTGTTTGTTTATTGGATTTATCGTCCCACCAACAGTATTTCATTTATCTGGAGACGGTGTCCACTTGAAGCAGATATAGTGCTGCCTTCACTGTGTATAGCATGGCATGAAAGCACATCCAGTCACATCATCCTGACACTGGGCCAACCAGTCGTGAAAAACTACCCTTATATTTGGTTGAGCATTAACAAGGAAACTATACAACTACCATTTTCTACGCCTTTGGTATATCGCGACCCGGGATCGAACCTCCGGCCTCCTGTACCTCATCGAAAGTGCCTAGAATGTTAGACTCTGTAATGAGGATTTGCCAGCATCTTCATGTTAACGTTTCGTCTAATTAAATATTAACAGGGTATTGGAAATACCAATGAAAGTATTGTAGTTAATCCACCGATCGATTGCCTCCGAAACATACGCAGTCCAGGCTATGTAAACTGTTGCCTAGATCAAGTCGAAGCAGTTTTGATTTAACGTAAAGGTTCAAGTAATTTTAAGTTCTTCCAACGATAATATCAGAACATATAGGACTATATATATATTTAAATACTTCACACTCACGCAGACCATTCGTAAGTCTTAATAATAGGGTTATCTAAGAAAAAACGACGTGTATATTCGTCATATATCATTCCCGTATCCATTCGTACATAGATAAGCATGCTGATTTTGGTTCGATAAACATGCATGCATGCAATATTTAATATACACGTTGAATTACTGCACCGCATTGACAAGTCTCGAGGGCCTACCAACAGGTTTTTACAGAAGTCTTAATCTGTGAACGTCATACTGAATTATTGTTGAAAAACATATTTTTAATAAAAAAAGACTCCATCCCAATTTCATTCGTCTTTTTTTTTCTTCAAATATTATGAAGACCTTATAATCAAATATAAAATTGATTTATAAATGGCAGTCAATAGTTGTAGAAGAAAAAAAACTTTTCGTTCGTAGTTTGATGCGTTATTTAGTAACTTTTATTGACTGTTCCTCCCCATGCGTAAATTTATCTAGAATTATATCAATATAACTTGGCAATGTAAGAATTAAATGATTATTTATTGATAGAAATATATATTGTCAAGTTTTGCTACTGAAGCGAGGAATGTGTGAAGGTTAACCGAACTTAACTTTAACGTCGTTCAATCGAGTTTGAATTTCCCATAATTCTTAAGAAAGTTTAACCGTAGATCGATTTAATAGTGTACGTATCCCTTTAAATGTTTTTAAAAAGGAACTATACGATAAAAATTGCTTATTTTTTACTGTACAAATTGCAAAAGTCCTTCATACATACGGAGCCTGAAAATTTGTTTTTAGAATAAACACAGTTTATAATTAGTATTGTTACAATTTATAGAATGCATGCATCGTAATTGAAACTGTTGTTTTTTAAAACAAGCAGTGTTTTGAATACATTCATATACGCTTTGCGCTTTTCTATTGTGTACTGAGCAATCACCTTAAAATCATGTGTTTGCACTTAATTAATTATAAAGTGGTTAAAGTGAATTCACTAGTATACAAAACAAAAGCCGTTTCAAGAATTCAGATGAGTGCTGTGTTTTGAACTCTTCTGAACGAAGACCGACATAAACATACTGTACAGTAAATGTAGTTTTTATCCTATAGTGTGAAAGGATATTATAGAACGTGTTTTAATTTAACAATTATAATTCTTTACATCAACTTTATCCCAATCTTTACAAAGATGTTATAATAATTCAAACAGTAGAGTTTAATTTCATGTACCCTATAATTTTTACCGTTCCAAGTATAATTATTATTCTCTCTCTCTCTCTCTCGCTCTCTCTCTCTCTCTCTCTCTCTCTCTCTCTCTCTCTCTCTCTCTCTCTCTTCTCTCTCTTTTCTCTCTCTTCTAACTCTCGCTCCCTCTTCTCCCCCTATTTTCTCTCGCGCTCCCTCTTCTCTCTTCTCTCTCTCTTCTCCATCTTCTCTCTTTCTCTTCTCTCTCTCTTCTCTCTCCCTCTCTTTCTATCTCTCTCTCTGTATCTGTCTGTCTGCCTGTCTCTTTCTTTTTATCATTCCATTTCTACGTGTATGCCAAAACTTATTAGGCTGAACTTTTCATTCGGCACATTCCATTCTAATAAATTCAAAAGTGTTTGATTAGAACGTCGTCCGTCATAAGTTTATCTAGAACCGGTAAAACAGTTTTAAAGTCTATTTTCATTCGTACCGACTCCGTTAATCTGGAATTGAAATTGTGCTGTTTTGAAGCAAAGAGAAAAAACCCAAAGAATTTCATTTCATACTTATACAACGTTACTCACTATTCTCCCTCTATTCTCTCTATTCTCTCTACCTCTCCCTTTAATCTATATCGCTCTCTCTTCTCCCTCCTTACTTATTCGAAATTTCGGAAAGTACATATTGCAATTTTGCTAAAATCTTAATTTTCTATTGTGTACTGAGCAATCGCCTTAAAATTACGTGCTGGCACTTAATTAATTATAAAATGGTTAAAGTGAATTCACTAGTATACAAAACAAAAGCCGTTTCAAGAATTCAGATGAGTGCTGTGTTTTGAACTCTTCTGAACAGAAGACCGACATAAACATACTGTACAGTAAGTGTAGTTTTTATCCTATAGTATGAAAGGATATTATAGAACGTGTTTCAATTTAACAATTATATTTCTTTACATTAACTTTATCCCAATCTTTACAAAGATGTTATAATAATTCAAACAATAAAGTTTAACTCCATGTACCCCACAATTTTTACCGTTCCAAGTATTACTATTATTCTCTCTCTCTCTCCCTCTCTCTCGCTCTCTCTTTTCTCTCTCTCTTCTCACTCTCGCTCCCTCTTCTCCATCTATTTTCTCTCTATCTCCCTCTTTTCCATCTTCTCTCTCTCCTCCTCATTCGATCTTCTCTCTCTTCTCTCTCGCGCTCCCTCTTCTCTCTTTCTCTTCTCTCTCTCTCTTCTCTCTCTCTCTCTCTTCTCCCTTTTCTCTCTTTTTCTTCTCTCTCTCTTCTCTCTCCCTCTCTTTCTCTCTCTCTGTATCTGTCTGTCTGCCTGTCTCTTTCTTTTTATCATTACCATTTTTTACGTGTATGCCAAAAATTATAAGGTTGAACTTTTCATCCGGCACATTCCATTCTAATAAATTCAAAAGTGTTTGATTAGAAAGTCCTCCGTCATAAGTTTAACTAGAACCAGTAAAAACAGTTTTAAAGTCTATTTCATTCATACCGACTCCGTTAATCTGGAATTGAAATTGTGTTGTTTTGAAGCAAAAAAAAATCTCAAAGAATTTCATTTCATACTTATACAACTATACTCCCTCTTCTCCCTCTATTCTCTCTATTCTCTCTACCTCTCCCTTCAATCTCTATCGCTCTCTCTTCTCCCTCTTTACTTATTCGAAATTTCGGTAAGTACATATTGCAATTTTGCTAAAATCTGAATTTTCGATTGTGTACTGAGCAATCGTCTTAAGATTACGTGCTGGCACTTAATTAATTATAAAATGGTTAAAGTGAATTCACTAGTATAAAAACAAAAGCCGTTTCAAGAATTCAGATGAGTGCTGTTTTTTTAACTCTTCTGAACAGAAGACCGACATAAACATACTGTACAGTAAATGTAGTTTTTATCCTATAGTATGAAAGGATATTATAGAACGTGTTTCAATTTAACAATTATATTTCTTTACATTAACTTTATCCCAATCTTTACAAAGATGTTATAATAATTCAAACAATAAAGTTTAACTCCATGTACCCCACAATTTTTACCGTTCCAAGTATTACTATTATTCTCTCTCTCTCTCCCTCTCTCTCGCTCTCTCTTTTCTCTCTCTCTTCTCACTCTCGCTCCCTCTTCTCCATCTATTTTCTCTCTATCTCCCTCTTTTCCATCTTCTCTCTCTCCTCCTCATTCGATCTTCTCTCTCTTCTCTCTCGCGCTCCCCTCTTCTCTCTTTCTCTTCTCTCTCTCTCTTCTCTCTCTCTCTCTTCTCCCTTTTCTCTCTTTTTCTTCTCTCTCTCTTCTCTCTCCCTCTCTTTCTCTCTCTCTGTATCTGTCTGTCTGCCTGTCTCTTTCTTTTTATCATTCCATTTTTTACGTGTATGCCAAAAATTATAAGGTTGAACTTTTCATCCGGCACATTCCATTCTAATAAATTCAAAAGTGTTTGATTAGAAAGTCCTCCGTCATAAGTTTAACTAGAACCAGTAAAACAGTTTTAAAGTCTATTTTCATTCATACCGACTCCGTTAATCTGGAATTGAAATTGTGTTGTTTTGAAGCAAAAAAAAATCTCAAAGAATTTCATTTCATACTTATACAACTATACTCCCTCTTCTCCCTCTATTCTCTCTATTCTCTCTACCTCTCCCTTCAATCTCTATCGCTCTCTCTTCTCCCTCTTTACTTATTCGAAATTTCGGTAAGTACATATTGCAATTTTGCTAAAATCTGAATTTTCGATTGTGTACTGAGCAATCGTCTTAAGATTACGTGCTGGCACTTAATTAATTATAAAATGGTTAAAGTGAATTCACTAGTATAAAAACAAAAGCCGTTTCAAGAATTCAGATGAGTGCTGTTTTTTTAACTCTTCTGAACAGAAGACCGACATAAACATACTGTACAGTAAATGTAGTTTTTATCCTACAGTGTGAAAGGATGTTATAGAACGTGTTTCAATTTAACAATTATATTTCTTTACATCAATATTATCCCAATCTTTACAAAAATGTTATAATAATTCAAACAATAAAGTTTAATTCCATGTACCCTATAATTTTTACCGTTCCAAGTATTACTATTATTCTCTCTCTCTCTCCCTCTCTCTCTCGCTCTCTCTCTTCTCTCTCTGTCTCCCTTATCTCTCTCGCTCCCTCTTCTCCATCTATTCTCTCTCCTTCTATCCCCCTATCTCTCTATTTCTCTCTTCTCTCTCTCGCTCCCACTTCTCCCTCTTCTCTCTTTCTCTTCTCTCTTTCTTCCCTCCTCCCTATCTCTCTCTTTCTCTTTCGCTCTCTCTTCTTCTCTCTCTCTGTATCTGTCTGTCTGCTTGTCTGCCTTTCTCTTACTATTTATCATTTCCTTTCTACGCGTATGCCTACAACTTACAGGGTTGAACTTTTCATTCGCCACATTCCATTCTAATAAATTCCAAAGTGTTTGTTTAGAACGTCCTCCGTCATAAGTTTATCTAGAACCGGTAAAACAGCTTTTAAAGTCTATTTTCATTCGCACGGACTCCGTTAATCTGGAATTGAAATTGTGCTGTTTTAAAGCAAATAAAACACAACAAAAAGATAGGAAAATGAAAACGACAAACGTATCTGAATCTTTATACCCTTACAGCATGCCACAAACTAAGGCTATCTTTACTTGATAAGAATACGAAAATTGGGTTAAACTCTTCAAAAGAAAATAGTTCTTCCAGACAATGACTCTATTGGCAACATGTCTACCGTTTAGGATACCTTAACCTGCTATTTATCACCGTTACAGTACTTAGCGCTCCAGAACACTGCGTTGTTTACATTTTAAATTAAATTTTAAATTAAAAACATCGAAAAATCGCTGTACATTTGTAACAACGTTATTGCACTAACGGCACCAAATCGGAACACCTCGGATAATTACGAATCATCTCGAGGAGGGAATTATCCGAGGAGTTCCGATTGTAACGGCACTCCAATATTTAAAAGTTGTTAATGGGGTGGCTTTTATGGTAAAGCTGATAGATTTTAAGTTTGTACTTCAAAAAAAGAAATGATTACTTATTCGAAATTTCTTAAAGTACATATTGCAATATTGCTAAAATCTAAATTTTTATATTGTAAATGATTCATTTCTAAATTTCTGAAATGAGTTGTGTTGTATAGGGTTGACCTGGTAAAATTAAATGCGAGTTTGTACTGTTTTGTAAATGTATGTCTAAAGTCCATTTTAATGGTCGTCTGCAATGTTAACTAATACGCTATTAAAAAATTTATTAAAGCGCCACAGAAGTTTACATATTAATCATATGCAATGAAACTCTATTTATTAGCAAAGTGAAATAACTGAAATATAAAATATATTTTAAAATCGGTGATACTGCTGTTAAATTGTTTACAATCCTGCGCAAACCTCTTTCCTTTAAAAATTGCTGTTTAAAAACGTCCTACAAGCCACTAACATATTTTTGTTCTAAAGTAACTGCAATAATTTCTAACGTATACAACATACTTTGTGTTATGTGTAGATATTAACTTAGCGACATTGTCTTGTAAATGTTTACAGTGATGAACCGGTTTTTTCCCTTTCTTTCTTGTGTGAGTCATTTTATTAAAATAATAACGCTTGCAGATACATTGTTTCACTTTTTTCCGTAACAAGTTTAAATGGAATATGCTAGAAAACTTATTTGTCTACACATTTATGAGCAGTAATTTTGCTAGCCACCGAGAGCGTGTTTTTTTTTTTCATGACTTGTACCGTCAAACATGTGAGATAGTGGTCAAAATCTCATGTGCTTAGATCAAATTATGATTTTGTGTAGGTACTATGCCCAGAATCCCCCAAAATAGGCATGATATATTGTTTCATGTATTTGATATAGGCAAAATGTCGGATACAATCTTTGATAAACCTAGCTAAATTTAAAAAATGCGCATTGGCGATTCAAAAAAGTACTTTAAATAAAATTTCTTAATTGTTAGCTTTGTTACACATGGTTTTAAGGAGTCATGATATTTATTGTTGATGTGCAGATACATTGTTTCACTTTGTCCGTAACAAGTTTAAATGGAATATGCTAGAAAATTTATTTGTCTACACATTTATGAGCAGTAATTTTGCAAGTCAATGAGAGAGCAAGGTCGGAACCCACGACAAATATTTCTTTCTCACTACATACATATACCGAGGCCTTACTTCGGCAGTAAGCATCGTTCTCATGAATATATGCATGAAGCTCTCTTTTTTTCTCCTTGTCTTAAACGGCCCGGAAATTCAATTGATTACAATTTGTTAACAACAGACGTCGCAGGTTAGTGTGGCTAGCTTGCAATTGACAAATAGTTTCATTTATCTTTAGTTGAAGAGCAGCGTCGATGTAATACGCATTTTCATTGGACCAATCGTTGCTATGAATATTCATAAAAACGATCTTTACAAGCTAAACAGTCCACATTTTTTTAATTTTATTCACAATTATAACTAACGCATATAACTTTTAAAGGAACACGCCGATAATCATCATCTTACATGGGGAAGCAGATTCGTAATTCTTATTTCAGTTTCATCCACATCTTAAACAAAATACATTGCCCGTTCTAAATTATTATTCTTCGGTAAACACAAATAGGAAACTTCTAAATTAATGTTCTTCGGTAAACACAAATAGGAGACTTCTAAATTATTGTTCTTCGATAGACACAAATAGGAAACTTCTAAATTATTGTTCTTCGGTAAACACAAATAGGAAACTTCTAAATTATTGTTCTTCGGTAAACACAAATAGGAAACTTCTAAATTATTGTTCTTCGGTAAACACAAATAGGAAACTTCTAAATTATTGTTTTTCGGTAAACACAAATAGGAAACTTCTAAATTATTGTTCTTCGGTAAACACAAATAGGAAACTTCTAAATTATTGTTCTTCGATAGACACAAATAGGAAACTTCTAAATTATTGTTCTTCGGTAAACACAAATAGGAAACTTCTAAATTATTGTTCTTCGGTAAACACAAATAGGAAACTTCTAAATTATTGTTCTTCGGTAAACACAAATAGGAAACTTCTAAATTAGTGTTCTTCGGTAAACACAAATAGGAAACTTCTAAATTATTGTTATTCGGTAAACACAAATAGGAAACTTCTAAATTATTGTTCTTCGGTAAACACAAATAGGAAACTTCTAAATTATTGTTCTTCGGTAAACACAAATAGGAAACTTCTAAATTATTGTTCTTCGATAGACACAAATAGGAAACTTCTAAATTATTGTTCTTCGGTAAACACAAATAGGAAACTTCTAAATTATTGTTCTTAAGTAAACACAAATAGGAAACTTCTAAATTATTGTTCTTCGGTAAACACAAATAGGAAACTTCTAAATTATTGTTCTTCGGTAATCACAAATAGGAAACTTCTAAATTAGTGTTCTTCGGTAAACACAAATAGGAAACTTTGTTACATTTAAGTTCCTAATAGAATCAAATACTGAAGCGGCATAAATACGCTCGTAATAATTTGTTGTGCCCTTTGTTCACTCATATTGGTCAGCGAGTTAAATTCTAATTCTAAAATGACGTCGTTCTTTAATTTCATTAACGCAGTAAAATGAATTCGAAAAGGTAATTTCATTTACTATTAACGTTTTCTGTAGGTTTTCTAATCGAGATAATACCTATATCTCTTCTAAACACAATGTGGACATTATTTTTCAATGGCGTCACTGTTTTTGTCCTAACTTGTCAAACAAAACGTCAGCGCTTGTACACTTATTCAAATGGATCAGTTTTCTTATCATTGCTTGCATTCGAGAAACCCGTCAGGAAGTGCGAGGTTAGAGCTCTGTAAAACCGGTTTAAGCACCCCAGTCGGTCCATATTGCCGGCTGACCGTTCCAAGGCGGTAACTCATCACAGATTTGTTCTCACATTTACATTTGGCGTGCATGTGGATACCTTCGTCCTGTGTCTTTTAAATTTTTGTATATGTTGCAATGCTCATAGGACTTTGTCCTATAATATTATATTCTTATTAATCGTAGTAGTAGACTAAGTAAAAACGATTTTGAGCACTACATCAAATGTTACTCCGTGCAATTTGTGAAATAAATCGTTCTAAATGTTCATTCTTTCCAAATCTGTAAATCAAGCACGATGGGTATCTTTTTTATCTATAAAGTGTCGTGAGAGCAGATTGTCCAGGTGACGATATACGATCTTAAATGTAGTCTTGTGGTTTGCTTGGCTTAAAAATGGCTCAGTGTCTCTTGTGGCGTGGCTCGGATGTGAAAAAAAACATGTTTGTTATGACGAAGTGGGTGTTATGCTTCACTTTTTACATATATGCAAGACATCAGTAAACAACAGTTCTCGGTATCTTTTCAGGTAACAACAATTTAACTGAATGACTGTTTAAACAATGGTCCAACCTGTGCGATATCACACTTCTCTACTGTTAAATGGCATAAAATTAATATTAAGTTTGCCATTAAAGTATTAATAACGCAGTCGAGATGTTTTAACTTAAAAAAATACAATTTCAGATTGTGGTTTAAGATTGGCATGTACTAAAACTAAGTCGATGTAATCAGTAGCCGATAATATGAAAAAGGAAGAAAACGGATTTAGAGCAATCGATCGATCACAGGACCTGATATATGGCAGATAAGAGCTGTACTACTGACTGCGCTTTGGAATCATATATATATATATATATGATTTTGGTTATGATGTTGATGTTGACAGATTTCAACTACGTCTTATCACTTCAATTGTATTTTAAGTCCGATCAATCGAGCTGTCAATGGGCTATGATTTCTGGTCAGTGTTCTGTGCCATATTCTTATTGATTAGAACGTATCTACTAATTACACTACTTTCCCAGAGAATGTATGGCCCTAACGGTTTTAACAGCCGATGCGCGTAATCTGCTGCAAATCCTATTACACGTACTTTGTCATGATTATAAAACATATGCATGTGTAGCTATAAATAGACAAGATTTACAGACGGTTTCCGACGGATTGGACCCCATTATTTCTCAAACATCCATATAAATTATTATTGAATCAAATGATCTGCAAAATGCTGCTTAATGATGTCCTACAAGGATGTCTTAGTGTGATGTCCTACAACTATATCATAGTGTGATGTCCTACAAGTATATCATAGTGTGATGTCCTACAAGTATATCATAGTGTGATGTTCTACAAGTATATCATAGTGTAATGTCCTACAAGTATATCTTAGTGTGATGTCCTACAAGTATATCTTAGTGTTATGTCCTACAAGTATATCTTAGTGTGATGTCCTACAAGTATATCTTAGTGTGATGTCCTACAAGTATATCATAGTGTGATGTCCTACAAGTATATCTTAGTGTGATGTCCTACAAGTATATCATAGTGTGATGTCCTACAAGTATATCATAGTAGGATGTCCTACAAGTATATCATAGTGTGATGTCCTACAAGTATATCTTAGTGTGATGTCCTACAAGTATATCTTAGTGTGATGTCCTACAAGTATATCTTAGTGCGAT
>CM017557.1:61741410-61976410 GCA_007844125.1 Sinonovacula constricta
TGAAGCGGTGTCAAGGTTTTAAATAGTTATCCTATGCCACTGCTAGATTGGGGGGTATGTATTATTGTAAACAATTGACCAAGTGTTATTGCATCCAAAAATAATTTTGTTTAAATAATCATCTCTTATCATTGAGTCTTTAAATAGTTGTTTTCATTTATTTAAAAACTACCAGACCAGTCAAGCAAGTTGTTTATAATTTTAAGATGGAAAAATCTTTGTGAGTGTATAACGTTATATTTATTCCGATTAAAAGCATCTATATTACATGTAATTCCAATTTTAATATACAAGTGTATTTGTTTTATGTGGCATTTAATAGCGCATTAAGCTAAAGGTCGAAACTTAATACTTTTAGCTTAATGTTTCTTTTTATTGCACGTCGTCGTAAATTTAAAAGCCCAATTTGAGTTCTTTTTTTCTCAACTTATTGCATTATACAAGAAGCTTGTTTTAACTTATTTTGTAAACGTTGAGATCAAATGAAAAACAATAAATTATAATATTATACTCTTAGCAGATACCTTTCATGTTTTAGGATGACATTTAATATTTTCGCATATGTAACTGCAGCTTTAACTGTTGCAATATCAATTTTTTTATGGTATTTTTGCATATTAATTAGAAATAAACACACGCACAATAACATTCTTTCAATAACTTTTATTTCAGATATATTAAATGAAAGGTTTTGATAAAATTTTAACATTGTCGCATCAAGCAACTAATTGCGTCCAACCCAATAGTAGGTAAAAGAAAGAAATACGTTCAAAAAGTAGTCGAAACTATAACAACGTCCTCTGAAAACTAAAATTGATCAGAATTTAAATAATCAATAAACGTATGCATGCAATTTTATATGTAAAAGTAATAAAAAAAACGATGAGGACAGACATTACATTAACAGGGAAAACCTCATAGATGTCGCTCTGGAACGGTCAGTCGGCAAAGTACCGACAGAGTTGCGTTAAACTCGTTAAAGGGGTTTCTTGGTCGAATAATTTCTGAGTCTTTCCTGAAAAAACTAATAGCGTAAATAATAATATTCCGTCAAAATAAGACACTAGTTTCTAAATGAATCGGGAGTAACGCAACAGACATGAACATATGACATTGTCTGCATGCTAAATGCAATTGTTTCTTATAGCTTATGTATAACCCTGTTAATATTAATCATTTTTAAATGATAAACGAATCAGATTTGTAAAGTATGACTACGTGTATTAATAAAAAAAGTAAAATGATAAAGAAAGCACTTTTGATTTTTATTGCTACTATAAATAATAATTAAACTAATTGTTTATATAAATAAAGATTTTTTTATCTATAAACAATTATCACAGAAATATATATATGTATATTATTCCTTATCTATACACGTTGTAAAATGTCGTTTTAAAAATTAAAAGGATAACACAACAACACAATTAAATCATAATTTAATGTGCCAAATGAATGTTTATTGTTGATTCAAATTTTATTTGAAAGAT
Source organism: Sinonovacula constricta (assembly GCA_007844125.1). NCBI lineage: Eukaryota > Metazoa > Mollusca > Bivalvia > Cardiida > Solecurtidae > Sinonovacula > Sinonovacula constricta. Next base: position 61,742,901 of record CM017557.1, read on the forward strand.
TGTTTACGTGTACACATTGGAATATCATGCCTCAGACAAAATTGTCAACAGAAGTTCTATTTTAGTAATTTTATTTTTAATATGTTTTTTTTTTAAATATTGTTTTCTTGTAAAGGTTTAGAGAAATAAAGTTGCAGTTCTGTGTTTAAGAAAATGAGCATTTGATCGTTTTCAGTCATTGTTTTGTCACAATGCATTCCTTATTTGAAAACAAGCACATCTCTAATATTAAAGATTAAATTTTATAATATTTTGCAGTGTCATTTCTGAGATCTACTTTAAAATGACATTAAATGACATGAAACATATTCGTATACTTTAATACTTCAATATATTAATTGTTGTTTTATTCGTTAATTTACTGTACAAGTATAAAAAGCACATTATCTTGTTTAATTTCGAGTTTAAAATTGATCAAATGTTTATACCTGTCCATCTTCATCTTTAAAACTTTACATTTGCTTACTGTTGCTATGAAAAATATTCAATTGAAATTATGGCTGCTTACTTTACACTATAGTCATTGTTTTTGTTGAGAAATGGTAATGTTTTGATATTAAAACATTTTCAGTAATATTGGTTTTCTGTATTGTAGTGTTTATTTTTTCATTTATAAGAATTAAAGGTATAAAACATTACTGGTTCGTTGTCATTTTACATACCAAAATTTCTAAGTAAATTTCGCAAAGTTCTGTTCTAGCTATAACGAAGCTGTGAATAGAACGTCTCTTATTTTTGTAATTCTCTTGCTTTTTTATCTCTGACAATCAATATCAATACATTTTTGTCCACATTTTCTGCGAAGAGACCCTATTTCCCAGTCCACGTTTTAACAATGGTATAAATAGTTAATGAGGATTCGGTCTCTAATAAGACCATTTCCTCGCACTATCTTTAAACGACACTTGCGATAAACTGGAGGAAAACACTTTCTTGTAATACGAACTATTTTCCGTTCTGATAGTGCTATGATAGAAACCAGGCAATCATAATCTTGCGTGACCCGAAAACACTTTCTGTTTTACGATCTCCCCCAAATCTGCTATTTATCACAAACAATGGGAATGTTTAAGACGGATAAATCGAATCACACATATCAATGAATTCACGCAGCAAAACGTTGGTTGCTGTTAGATTCATACTTATTATGTTAGCGCTAGGTAGCGGATGGCGCTTCGTCCATGCGCAATGGGCCAAAATGAAGTATTGTATCCTAATTTCATCAGACAAATGGTGGAAAACAATACTCCAGGGCCCAAAAGGTTTGACCCCACCAAAGAACAAACGCTTAACATTTGCAGTACATCCCAAACGCGGCTGGGGGATTAAGATCTATTTGGCAGCCTTGTTTGAAATCTGATTTGACGCGTGCTTGCAGTTTGGCCGGCCGACTGTTATTCTCGAGTAATTGTTTTAGCCGGTATCATATGCAAGCATTATAGGAATGTATATTAATAAAGACCCCGTATAATGCCCGGACTCTTGATTGACAACCGATCTAGAAAAAAATGTTGCTGTTTGTATTCACAGCGTTATTCGTTTGACTTGTTTCGAATTAAAGGTCAGTTTTTCTACTCAAGATTTGTCCGATGGCATTCGTCCGAAGAAAACAATCACGACAAGTCAGGCGCATCGACGGACCAATTTAACTTGTACAACATGCTTGATTTTGATCTTTTGCTTAATGACATTTTATTGGAATATGAAGTGGTATTAATAATCAGACAAGCTTCTTGGGCCTTGCAATTTGATGGTTGTGACATTTTTGATTAAATATAATATATCGATTACTCATTTTAAGTTCTGCTGAGCATGTGACGTTTCGAAGAAATGAAATCTGTACATTAGGATGCTCGATCAGTTTTATGAAAACAAATATTCATAATATCATTATGAATCTCAATTCCCTGGATTAATGTTATCATTTCTACTGCCAATGTCGACTTTGCCATTGTTGTTCCAAATGTGGCTGCTCCGCTGTTTGAATCGTTTGTCTTCATATTGCTGGGTTTGTAGCAAACGATAAAGGTGTTGTTATTTTAAACACTGATTGAGTTGGTGTTTGTGTTTGAAATGTTTAAACTGCAGAGAAGATAATGTTTATGTTGTTGTGTACACTCTTCACCATCAAATAGTTATAAACAATAGCGTTGTGGAATGTTTTAGGATCGTTTATGGTTATGTTTAAATTTCTGTCTCTAGGTAATTTATTAAACTTTGTTATTTTATTATTTTCTAATATACAACGCAAATGTTCTACACGGAACAGTTGGATTGGTGGTACTTGTTTGAATTATTCTGTATTGTAATTGTCTTTTGACAATGTTTCAGTTTTTGTTTAGCACGTCTTCAACCAGAAAATACCTGTTTGCAATAATTTTGTGTTGTTTACGTCAAGGACGTACGTGTATTTGACATATCTTTATTTGCAATTTTGATTTAAATGTTTAACCTTTTTGACAACAGCATAGTTTTTCTGCATGTCCTCTGATTTCAATATTCTACTCATGGCAAAAGTGTTTTAGAGTTTTGTTTTGAATATGTTGTTATTGCGTTATTAATTTCTTTTGAATTCGGTAGAGCGTCGGCTCCAGGTACGGGAGGGCCGCGACATACCAAAGTCGTTAAAATTGGTAGTGGTATAGCTCCCTTGCTAACACTCAAGCAAATATAAGGGTAGTTCCACGACTGGTTGGCCCGGTGTCAGGATAATGTGACTGGGTGTGGTATCATGTCAGGTGCTCACGGCATGCTATACACAGTGAAGGCAGCACTATATCTGCTTCAAGTGGACACCGTCTCCAGATAACTAAAATACTGTTGGTAGGACGATAAACCCAATAAACAAACAAACAAACAAACAAACTATGCTATACAACCAACTAAAAATGTTATCGTCGTGAACAAATAGTCAACACAGCCTTAGCCAAGACGGTGCTCGCAAACATAGGTGGTGACCCTTAACTAGGTCTCACAATTGCAGACGGGCTCTTCCTCGACCAATCAATCAAGCTTTCTAACACCGGGTTTCATACATCCCCGTAATTTTGTTCTGAGGAAACGGTATTTTTGTCAAGTTGCTCTTGCAATGGCGTCTTTTTTCCAGCATCGACGTGACTTCATTCTAGTTGTTAGAGGAGACGCAGTGAATAATTAATGACAATTATTTCTAAACCCCTCGCTTTTGTGAAATCACTAATAACCTACGACGATGAGGATGATCGATATTCGTTTGGTGGATGCCAGCAGACCTTCGGATGCTGGTCATTTGAGTTCTCGTGTTTACGATAGTTGCTCTGGAGATGACGTTAAGAAAACTGCACTGCGCATGAACATAAACAGTTGTTAAGCTGTGTTAGTCGTGAATTCATCTTTGATACTTAAATGTATACAAAGTTATTTATTTATTTAATTATTTGGGGTTTACGGCACACCGACACGTAACAGGCCATACGACGCCGAATACAAAGAAATTTAATGTGAATACAGAATAATCAGGTAAAAACTAAACTATGTTAGTAAAATATAGAAAAATATAAAAAATCTATAAGGTTAAAATAATGTGAATTATAATTGAAAATTGGGTATAATATTAAACAGTCTAAAATGTATAACTGTTGCTAAATAAACAGTTTCAAAACTTATAACTTATTAAGAATATTAATCTCGTTCAAGAAGCAAACAAGTTTAGAATCCGACACTGTCCTAAACAGTTCGTACATGTTATTGACATTAAAATACTTCGACCAAATACGGTCTGTGCCGATACACTGTAATAAAATATGGTTGACTGTCAGTGGTTCCTGACAAGGAACACATACAGGCTGAACATCTCTTTTTAAAAGATAAGAATGATTTTTAACTATATAATGTGAATGTTTTGTTACTTAGCAAGTAAGCAGAAAACTCGTCAGTAAAAAAACGGTCCACTTTCTTTCAAACAGAAACATTGCCAAAGACCAATCTAAAAGTGTCCATATTGTTTTCGACACTGAAGGATTAATACTAAATAGACTTCCTAACTAAACGATGGTTATGACATCTGTTCGACACAAAAATAGTTTGTTGTTCTCGTTTATTGTTCGTTTTTTTTTGCATTTTGTCTTACCTTTTCAATAATATTGAAATTCATTCAATTTTTTTTGGTTATTTTAACAAAGGTAAATGTAAAACAGTTATTATGTAATAATAATAATAATAATAATAATAATAATAATAATAATAATAATAATAATAATAATAATAATAATAATAATAATTATTATTATTATTATTATTATTATTATTATTACTATATTATTCTTTTGTCCATAATGTATTATCATTATTATATTATAATAATGATAATAATAATAATAATAATGATAATAATAATAATAATAATAATAATATTATTATTATCATTATTATTATTATTATTATTATTATTATTATATTATTCTTTTGTCCATAATGTATTATCATTATTATATTATAATAATGATAATAATAATAATAATGATAATAATAATAATAATAATAATAATAATAATAATAATAATAATAATAATAATAATAATAATAATAATAATAATTATTATTATTATTATTATTATTATTATTATTCATAAAATAAATAATTAAAATAAAAAAACAGAACATCAATTTTTCTTACAAGCAACAAGATTTTTTTTAAATAAATCGCAACTTAATTAACCTTTATCAGTGACAATTCTTAAATATATCAAGATATTTGCAAACAAACACAATAAACAGATATGTTAAGAAAGTAACTATATGACAGCCACGCTTGTAATAAAATATTTAAAGACAACACTATGTCACTGATATTAATTCAACGTATTTATTAAAAAAACAAAATATTTAATTGAGAAAGATTGAAATAAGCTACTGCAATACTTATTAAATGGAATTACATTAACAATGATGCAATGATTGTGTGCGTTTATAAAATGTGTAGATATTTCATAAAAGTTATTGTTTCACAAATTAAAAGAAAATTTAATAATTACAAGCTCAAAATTTTTTTATTATGTCTTTTAGTTTTTAAATAATAGTTAACGTCATTGAAAATAGTAGTGGAAATAATAAGCGTTTGCATTTATATTTTGATTATGGACAAAAGAGGCCGCAAATTAATAAAAAATGAGACATATTAAGCAAAGAAAAGTCCCCATTGCTTTATTAATGTTATACTGTCACTCTGTAATTTCTTTGTCATGGGATAATATGTTCAAGATAGTCAAAACATTAACAGATAGGAAAATGTTCCAGCTGATGTGAAAAGTTAAATTAAAAATAAATACTGAGTCATGATATTTGATGCTCATGATGATTGTATAGTGTATAGAATACTAATTGGAGGCGTTTACATTCTTCTTCTCATTACGTCTTGGTTTTTAATCATTGACAAAAGATAGGAGCTCGCAAGAAAAAACAAAGTGCGACTCTATCGTAATTGTGACCTAGGATAATAAATACTGCTCAAGAACTTGGGCTTGGTATTGTGTTACAAACGAACCTGGTGCTCGTTTACTTAGAGTCGTGATATATGGTTGTATGTTGAAATGAACACCATCGTTTGTCTAACGTCCATGCTCTTATACCATGAGTTATCGTCGTCGGCAGTATCGCTGTTCTCCCCATAACGCAGTTCTACAAAAATGAAAGAAACCCATCCAAACCAATTATCATAATACGCTTAACTAGAAGTTCCTACAATAAATAGTTTTTTTCAAACTAGAGGAACGCCAGACGCAACCTGAACGATGAACGCGATGATTGTGTTTTTTTGTTTCTTTTAATTTCTCTTCTTTTATGCGCAGATATTTTCCATTGCATTCTAACTTGAATAATTAAAGCAGATGTTCGCTAATTGTAACGAATTCATTATTTCCAGAGAGAAATATTGTCGAGTTTTGTTAAATCGTTGTACAGCCGTTGTTCTTTATCAAAAACTGGCCAATGGCAAGCTACTTTCGGAGATTTTATTATTTTTTTCATTTAAAAAATTGCTTGCACTGTTTGCTATAAGTTATGTGTTGTTGTTCTTTTAAATGTGGACTTATCGTTTTGATATTGACCCTTATTTATCATTTTCAAAACTATTTAAGAGTGTCGATTTATAATTACTATAATTTATCTTTCTCAAAAACTATTTCAAACATGACAAAGCTGCATGTGTTAAAGATGATATGATTTCCCTAAGTAGTGATATATAATTCAACCGAACATTTTCTTTTTTTAAATAATTCACATTAGTAAGTATCACTTTTTTTCATCTAATATCTATTTTTAATCATTGTCCTATTTTCCTTTATAACCACATTAAGTTCAATGTTGAATACCTGTTTGTTTGTGTTCTTAAACGATATCCTGAATTAGGGGAATACATTACAATTAAAATTGTGTTAACTTAATATGAGATCTTAAAATTCCATTTCTTTTAAAATTCCCTTAAGTACTGTTTGAAAAATATGAAAACATGACAACACTGTTTCTAACGTCATTGTCAACCTTTTAAATAATAGAATTAAAAAAATAGGCGTTCAAGTCATTTAGAGAATGAACCAATGGTCTAGTTAGTTCAATATGTAATGCATATAAATATAAGTTATTATTTTGCAACTTTTCAATTAACTTTGTTTCTCTTCTTATTCTAACACTTGCTTTTGTTTTTGTATTTTTTTTCTTGAAACTGAAACAACTCTGTTGTTTGTGTCATACAATCTAAGACTATGAACCAAAATAACAAACCACATGGAAACGCTAGGAGAACCGAATAGGGTGGCTTCTTTCCCACAGAATTCCTGAGACTTGTCACAGGAGCGGCTTTGATAAGAAAGATAACAAAAGTACCACAGAAATATCTAAGAAGACAAAAGACTTCGGGAAGGCAAGAAATGCATCAAACAACCGTCCTTGTCGTAATTCGGTGTGACAAATATGCACAAGTAGTTCCAAATTGTCATATACCGCGGAGACCCCACATCGCTAAATCATTGATTCTTAACATACCGAAACCCGGGAGTCACTTAATTGATAAAAGTATGTGGAAACCTTTGATCTTTCCGAAAAACACAGAAGTACACAACCGGACCCCTTTTTCTCTTTTCTCTAAATGAGAAGGCTAGAGATGAATCTGGTCATTGTTGACAAATCATGGATGTTTTGATATATTGACGTCGTCTCATCTCAGACAAATTCTCTCTGTTGTTTTTTGTTCTTAAATTTATTTTTTTGCAGAGGAAGAAAATGTGTTAATATGATCTCCATTCCTTTCCATATTCGTTTGTCACTAGTTTGAGAAACAAGTTTCTTAGTGAATAATTTTCATAGATTTGTTATAGCTTTGCAGACGAAGTATAAATCTAGCGACAAAATAGACACAAGTTTTAATTACTTGTCATTCTGAGGGTGTTTGCAAATATTCACAAAATATATTTCATTCCGACAAAGTAATTTCTTGTTAACGTCGCTGTTTTGATACTTAGGAAACATTTCTTGTTGTCTTTAAATATATTACATTGATTATTTGAAACTTGCTTTTTTTAGTCTAACATAATGTTTGTACATAAAACACATGGTTCAATGTTTTAGTAATATTTTATTGTTGTTGATATTTTAAAGCAATAAATTGCTTTCTGCGACTGAGTCCTTATTTCTTTGACACAAATGAGGCACGCTGGATTGCTTTCCGAGGAATTCCTGCGACATATATCTGGAGTGGAGTTTATAGGTATGTATACTACTTAACTACAATAAAAAATGTTTTGTCGTTATGTCAAAAAGAGAGACAATGGCTATCCAAGAAGAAAACACAATGTCGGGAAAGCAAGAAATGTATCAAACGACTGTCTTTGTCGTAAGTTGATGTGACACATATGCACAAGTAGTTCAAACTTGTCATATACCGCGGGGTCCACACGCAACTAAACCATATTTCTCATGACGATACCCCGTGTTTCCTTAACTGATGACAATAGGTAGAAAGTCGCGATCTTCCTCGTAAACAAATAAATAAGAATAAACAAACGCAACAAAACAAAAAACAAAAGAAAAACAACCACAGAACAAACAAAAACAAAACAAACAAAAAACAAAACAAACGAAAAACAAAAAGACATTTTTCTCTTCAAATGAGAAGGCTAGAGATGAATCTAGCAGTTGCTGACTGTACATATACATGGGAATCTAAATGTAGTGACATCGCCACACCTCAGACAAATCCTGGCTTTTTGTCTTACATTTATTTTCTTTTAAGAAGGAAATAATGACACAACAACCTCACTTTAGAAACACGTTCTTAGTGAAAAATGTTCATGCATTTGTTTTGATAACGAGACATAGTATAAAACTAGCGACAAAACAAAGGTTTAAATTTCTTGTCGCTCTTAAGGCTTGTAAATATTCACAAAACTCATTTTACACTCATTTGTCATACACGTCACTGTTTCAAAGTTCAGAGAAAATTTCCCTTGTAACATTTGGGATATGAAAATTAAATATTGGGTCTGACATTTTTTTTTCGTATACAATAATTTAATTATTTCTACAGATATTTAACATAAATGATAAAAATATATTTACTGTTCACTATGTATGGTTTTGCTGGTATAGTAATAAAATGTGATCTGCAATTAGATAATTATGATTTTGGCTCTTTTTTCATATTTACTATTTTTCTATAGCCAGACTTATCACCATTCAAAACAGAGATGTCACAAGTCTCTTAGTATAATACATAATTTTGTAAAGCATTTAATAAATCTTGATTTTTTTGTGATTTTAATTTAATTAGTACAATAATAAATAAAATCGATGGAAACCTTTTGGTCAAGTATAAGATGACTTCTTTTCGACAAGATTTCTGTGATTTATCACTGGAGTTTACCTTATTACAAAAGATAACAAAGTATCACAGAAATATCCAAGAAGACAATACTAGTTCGGGATTTCAAAAAAAATCAAATAGCTCACCTTGTCAGTGTTTGGGGTGACAAATATTCACCAACAGTCCCAACCAAAATCAAATCATGATTCTTTATTTACCGAAACCATCAGACCTTAATTGATGAAATTACGTGGAAACCGTTAACCTTTCACAAAGATATTTAATATACAGAAATACACTACTGGCTTTTTATTATTATTTCCATATGGGAAGGTGTGTAATGATTGTGGTCATTGCTCAAAATACTTTGATTTTTTTTATGTAATGACGCACAGCTTCTCGGACAAGTCCTGGATTTGTTTCATAATTTATTGTATGCTTTATGATAATTATGCAGTTATCACTAAAATACTATCTCTATTCATTATGTAATATTTTAAGGGGTTTGCAAAAGTTTAAATTAGAATTGTCTTTCCAGTCATGTCTCTTATACGGTATATTTATAAGGAAAACTACTATGTATTTGCATGTATATCATAGATAAGTAAGAACATCTATATTTAAACAAAATGCAAACGCGTAATTATCAAGTGGTTTTAACACAAAGTTAAAATAACTAATGAAAATGTGTTTATTATTTTGTGTCTGCTTTAACTGATATGTATATTTTCAAAGTTTTCTTCAATTAAGTAATTGCCGTATTGATACAACGGCTTCTGTCCCACAAGATTCCCCCGTCACAACACTAGAAGGACTTGATTAGAAATTGTAAAAAGGAGGCAAGAAAATATCCAAGAAGACAATACAACTTAAACAAGCAAGACATGTATCAAACAACCTTCACTGTTGTAATTCGATGTGACAATTATGCACAAGTAGTTCAAACCTGTCATATACCGTAGAGACCACACGCCGCTAAATCATGTTTCTTTACATACCGAAACCCAGTGTTCGTTAATTGATGAAACTATGGGGAAACCTTTGATCTTTCCAAAAGACAAAGAAATACACAACCAGTCGTATTTCTTAACTCTCCAAATGAGAAGGCTTGTGATAAATCTGGCCATTGCTGACATAACGTGGAAAATCTTGATGTATTGACGTCGCCGCATCTCTGAAAAAAATTCTTGTGTTTTTAAATCTATTTTATGCTAAGAAAGTTATCATGTTACTATTATCTCCCTACCCTCCTTTGGTCATTTGTCTCTCATTTGAGAAACAAAGTTCATGGTGAATAATTTTCATATTCTTGTTTAGCCTCTAGACAGTGTATCAATCTAGCGACAAAATGCACCCAGATTTAAATTACTTGTTATTCTGTGGGTTTTTAAATATTTACCATTACGCTTTTATCCATACTCATTTGTTGTATATTCACTGTTAATATTTTGAAATTATCTTCGCTTATATTAAAATATATCACGTTGTAAAATGAACATTTAATTGCAACAAAATTTGCGCACATATTAGTGATGTTTTTGTATGTATATTTTGCCTGGTAAATAAACCCGTATTTGCTGTGAAATGTTTGCTTTTATTGGTATTAATATTTAAAGGAACTGTTTGACAGCATAAAAAACAAGAAATGTAAAAAAGTATAACAGAAATCGCGGATTAAGATGTCATTTGATAGAAATATTTACTTAAAGAGTTCAGCAAAATTATACTTTCATTTTTTCTGGACGAGTTTATATCGCATGATTTTAGTCGACAATATACGATTTTACAAAATTTAAACAAAACTTGGCGAAACAGTGATATGAGAAAATCTACTTTATGATGACTTTTGTGACGTTACCAATAAAAAAATCTGTACTACACTAGTATAATATAAGAAAATATAAAATGGGTGTACTGAAAGGAAAACAAGGGAAGTCAAGTGGAAAATGCGACATTTTTAACAACAGGTGATAGGTTTAAGTTTGCTTGAACACATGTTTATATAGTATTTTGTTGGTTAAAAAACATAGTTTCATTTCAATTTCATTCTCAGACAATGACAATGAAGGTATTTCATTATATATTATAATATACAGATTACTAAGTTTTGAAAAGAACATTGTGATCGTCAACTGTTAAAATACATACGCGTTAATTATTTGCTAAATTAGTCTAATGTCAGAAAGAATAAGACAAGAAAAAGAAGAGCATATGATTAAATAGGCAAATAAATATTCTTCCTTTTAAGACAAAAATGTTCATACTAAACAATACAACGGCTCTTTAAAAACATCCGATTACTAACACATATCAATTGAATTTTATGTGAATCCTTTTCCTAATTGATACTTACAAGTTGTAGTACAAGAACAGTGAAAGGTGCAGAGGTTTAATAAATCTAATCAACTTATGGTAACCCTTTCCTGTATGTATACGCCTTTTTACGTCTTTACCAACCATTCACAGTCATATTCCATTTTACGCCTTTACAAACCATTCACAGTCATATTCCATTTTACGCCTTTACAAACCATTCACAGTCATTAGAATCTGCATGACTAAGGGGCCAGCCTTAAATCTGTTTTTACAAGTTGAACATACATTTATTTAAATCCTTTTTATCTCTTTTAAAGAAAAACAACAAAGTCAAATGAATTTTTAAAATTATAGATGAAATATGAATGAAATGGTTAATTAAATGATTTCTGGTAGGACGTTAAAGCCCCAAAAAGTGAATGAGCATAAAATGAACATCTGTTTCAATAACTATATAAAGAAACTGATTACCCCGCTTGTCTCATTTTCGGCATGTAATATATGTTGCCTAATCCAGAACCGACAATGCTATAGTATTCATTCAATTAAACATTTCAAAGTATATTTCCATTTTTTAAAAATCAAAATGAAAAAAAAAGATAATTTTGTAGAGCTGAAATATTTTTTTAAAGAAAGTGTAATATTTATAAAGGACAAACGTGTATTTTGTAACGAGTATGCTTTACGGCATCTAAATCATAGAATTCCGCATACCATTTTAATGTATTTCTAGATACATAGATGTGTACTTAGGAATTTGGACATTAATGAAATCTAATTGTCAGCGTGAATATTTACGATTCGTATTTCATTTTTAGTAATAAACTTCCAGAAAGCATACCTGGATTCATTTTAATTAACATTTTAATTATAATACTAATAGTATATTTATCCTCTTCTATCTTTATTTGTGAATTGCTTATAAGTTTAAAATTGACACGTACATTAGATATACATTAACGTTTATATGTCATGCTAAAGATAAAAAGAAACTTGAAAAAAACAACAAAAAAACACATAGGCATTACTTGTTTATGGTTTCCAACCGGAATACTCACAAACCAAACAAAATCTCTTACAAAATCGAAATCTTCAAATGTAATCTAATATTTACAGAAAAACATGTCTGAAATAATATGGGCGAGCAACGGAAACAAAACATAATGGAAATGCTATTTTCATTAGGAGGATTCGCCCTAAAATTGAATACGGGATCCGTTTTGGCACCCTGACGTTGTTTCTGTAATCACAATCTTAGAATTACGTTGTGGCAATATCAAGACAGCACCCATGGACTAAGAGATTGGCAAGTAACATGATACGCAAAGTTCTTGTTTTATTTCGTCGGGAAGCCTAGAAAACGTAATATGACTGTCAGTCATTCGAAGATATCCTTATTTTTATATTTAGTTTCACATGTGCTGCTTGTCACAGAAAGTATGACTAATGGTTTCATTAATTCTGATACTTCTTTCCGTGTCAGTCCCAGTCATTAAGTTTTCGACGACCATCTATCGAGGTGTCAGGACGGGTCTTTCATTGCACTGTTGCCACCATGCCTTCATGGCTTCCCGGAGTTTCACGAGGCCAAGAGGCTTCTACCAAAAGCGTGCTCTGCCAGGACTTAATGTAATTACTACTGTTACTTCTACCCTTGAATGTAATTATCCATTTTGTAGCTAATTTCCAGGAATTAACCACCGACCTATATAAGAAATGCTTCTTCCTTCTGTGGAATGGGATCGTAATGTATTTTCGAGAAATTGTTTTCAGCGTAATTGTTCTTACACCGCATGAGCCTGACTCTTGTTGCGATTATGTGTCTGCCACGATACACATTTGTTTTATACTTCTGTTGATACTGTTGCATCTTATGATGGAAATCGATTGATGGAAAACGCGAGTTTCCTATTAGATTAAAACAAGCAACCCCTCAATTTCCATAGTGTCCAATGCTACCAACAGGCAACAACTAAACTGCAGTATCATTCCCATATTTCCCCGCCAAATTTTGCAGTAGTTTTAATTTTAAACAGCTAAGCAGAGATTTGTCTGTGCAATGTGGTAGAGTGTTAGTAAAGAGACGTAACTCTTACATAAATAATCCTGGTCGTCAGGCGTTTTAATCGCTCACTCCCAGAGTAGAAATCTCGTTAATGGCACTAAACTGCTTCCACTGCAGCAAAGAATCACTTTGTCAAGACCAATCTGCATTCAACATGTTCATTTGAAACTAGAAGTTAAGCAGAGATTTTTAATAGCTTTTGAACTTCTAAGACAGCAAGTCAATCTCATTTTAAGAGAAGCATTGTCTTTGTACTTGTTTTTATTGCATATGTTCACTCATATAACATTGATGTCGTTAATAATAATAATAATAATAATAATAATAATAATAATAATAATAATGATAATAATAATAATAATAATAATAATAATAACAATAATAAAATAATAATAATAAAGATTATAATAATAAAAGTAATAATAATAATAATAATAATAATAATAATAATAATAATAATAATAATAATAATAATATAAAATCTCCTTCTTTTTTTTCTTTTTCGTATTATTATTTTGAAATATTATGCAATATTATTCTTTTTTTTATACTTAATGATACAATAGAAAGGTCGATTTTCATCTGACCTACATTGCGTCACGGGTTCTAGCTTGAATTTTCTCTTCCTTTTTGTCATCGACGTCATCATAATGCTTATCGTCTCACTCCACTATTTCACCAAGTATTGTTGTTAAAATTTCGTAAAATCGTATTTTGAAGACTGAACTCATGTTCTAAAAAGGAATCTGACACTCGTTGTTATTTAATACAAACATAAAAACAACAACATTTTGTCCAGGAAATTGATAGTAAGATCGCCATAGGCTCGCTTGCTATTACTTTTCATGAACTTGTTTAATAAATCTTTGTCTTTATTGACAACTCGTGTCAGATCCTTAATATCTTATTATAACAAAAACTGTTGACTGTTTTTCGTATCATAGAACAGGAAAGAAGCACTGCATCTTTCCAGCCTCATTTTTACCTCCTCAACAAATTCTACAACGTCGATCCTTCCAATCAACCGTTTAGTGTATGGGTTCAGTGGTTCGATTACAAACCCAAGGCAACAATCTAATACACTTCTCGCAAAGATATAATTGCTCTCCACTTCGAAAAGCACCCGATATTTACTGTGTTAACCAGTGTCGAGAACTATTTCGTTTTGACCATTCTCTGGAAATTACGACTTTGGTTTTCCATCACGGCTTGTTGACTGTTGCGACCATAATGTCTCCATCGAAGAATTATGCCACGCCATAAACTTCCCTCACAACCGGTGATGGAATTCCGTACAAATGTAGTTTCACGCCTGCCCTAATGAGGCCCCGTAGCCTAAGACACCAACTCTGTCAAAACTGATAAGCTTATTATATTCATTAATGGACACAGCATCGGTCTTTCATTCAGAACGGTCTCTGGAGTTTTGTAAGAGTTCGTCCTTGGTGTGACTTGAATTTTAACTTTATGATAACTAAAATATTTAGGAGTGCTATACGCTCGTTTTCGAAATGGACCATTAACATAAATTTTACCCTCCTAAAATGAAATCAATTACCGCAGACCCATAGAGGTTATATAATGTCCTTGTCGTCACGACGTAGCCATTTTCTCTGAAAGTTTCTAAATCATTATTGACAACCTATTAAGGCTTTCCATGCCGTCCGTGGTCGTAAACAAAGGCAGTTGTGGAAGCAGGAAAAGGTTTCTAGCCCTATAACAGATCTGTCACATCCTATTATCTGTGAAAGAAAATCGATATGTTAAAAATGGAGAAAATACTTTTTACTTAACTGAAAGCGTCGCCTATGGCATTACGCAGTCAGTAGTTTTCGTGACCGGCTGATGCCGCGAAGAAGGAAATACAATTATATTTCAGAGCTATCCCTTAAAGACGCTTTTTAGAGATAGACTTATGCATAGGAATTCGTGAAATCTAGCGCAAGCCATTTGTTACATATTCGTAACGGCTGTCGATGCGTGTCAGAATAATTGGATTTTGTTTCCACTTACGTAATCGGTATCTTTTTGAAGCATCAGTGTAATACCTACCCCTGAGGAGACAAGGCTTTCCGTAGATCTTATTAACCTCGTTGTCAATGGAAACATGCTTTTAGCTGTTACGGTGCCATGCAATTTCACTATTTGTCAGACCATTTTAAAGTATATTCTAAAACAGTGACTTGTCTCCTATCTTTTAGCCCGGTTATGTTCACCTTCGGATAAAAGAATCCACCACAGTCTCGACATTATAGATTACTTTGTTGACTGCCGAGTTTTAAAAGATCATATATCATCAACGGACCATGTATCATATATTTTTAAAATGGAATTCAGAAATTTGCCCATCTACACACAATGTGCGTCTAAATGTAAAATGTTGCAACTTAAATTGTGTGACTACAAGCGAAACTGACATTGGCATGCATACAAATGATAAATGATAGAATTTCGATTCTAACTTTATGCACTTTTTGTTGTTCTACAGTTGAAACCTGGCGTAAAATAAAAGAACATCAGGCACATCTAATAACTATAATCAAATGATTTATATTATTATGTTTATTGTTTCTTTTATTGTTTGTAAAAGTAAGATTCATGTAGGCATACTTTCTATTAGATTTATTGTTATACTGATCTACGCAAACTTCATTTGATTGTGTTTGTATTCATTTCCTTATTTTAAGGTCAAAGTTTATGCAATCAGATACATTTTGATAAAACAATAGCGAGTTTGTTATATACAGACACTAAATTATACGCCCATTGAATTGTCTTAGTTTTACTAAATTAAGACATCCATCCTAACATGAAGCAAAACAAATTTATGAAAACCTTAAAATGCAAATAGCAACTTGGAGTGACATGAGCGTGTATAATTAATAAGAGAGCGTTGGTTTATATGTCATAAATTGAGAACATTATCATAATGGTAATCAAATGAGGAAGGATAAATTGTTTTAACTCGACTAGATGCCAGTGTTTATGGTGACTGTGGTAATAAATGGTTTAACAACTGACCCAGCTGCCCATCAAACTGACTCTATCTCCGGAGCCATATGGCCCAGTACGTACATAAAACACAAATCATATATCTAGCTGCAATTCCCCAGATCTGTTTAGTTTTATTTTCGCTCGCCTTCCCTTGGTCTACCCTTAGACAAAAGATAACTAAAAGAGTTTTGAATACAAAGTACGCATGGTAAGAAAATAGAAAAAGTGTGTGTGTTTTTACGCGCTCTCTCTTTCTCTTTCTATATTTCATCCCTTCGCCAAATATCCACAAAAGATAGCACGCAAATGTGTGAAGAAAATAAACTCATGGTTAAGAATAAGAACAACAATATGTTGTTGTTTTTTTCCCTCTATATTGCTACCAGGAGGGTCTTTGTGAATTGACGGACTGTCGAGATATGGACAATGAATAACTCACGTCTAATATAAAACGTCAAAATGTTCACATATACTTTAGCTTGCAGATTAGAGAAAGATTGGTGCGCATTTCAACGCATGGGTCATAATGCACATGTTTTGAAAAAGGTTTCCTTTTTATGTGGCATTGCCTGTGCAAATTGCAAAACATAAGACAAATAATTTCTTACGGCTCCCATCTTATGTTTCATTTTGCCGTATTTTGTCATTTTAAGTATTTTATATACTGATGTACGATTACTATTAATGGCTTCATCGTATGTTTAACCAAAAAAGGAAAATACATCATTTTATTCCAGAAAACATGTATTCCAATTGTAACAAATACTTATTTAGTACTTTTTAGAATTTCATGAATTCTGTGTATTTTGCCATAATATGTCGTTATATATAACTATTAATTCTTAGTCTATCATTCGTTTGGCCAAACAACAACAATAAAGCGCAGTATTGTGCGCGTGGTAAGACCATGATTTATTTATTTATCGTCTGCGTAAGAAGATTGTGACAAACGTGCTTTTATGCCGCTCTTAGTTGCTATACATTAACAATTGCCATAGACAACAATATCCAAAGCTGACTTCGTCTTGTCATCATTTGACAGCTTTCTTGTACGTGAAGATCTAAACGCATGTTTCAATCGTGAATAACGCAATTTTGTAACCATAGGTAATTTCTTACCTTTCAAATTAAACTCTCTCGTATGAGTAATTAATATTTCCCAAGAAAGAAATTCTTCTTCCTTTCCCGTAGGGACTCTTCCTTGTCGACTTGATAATTCTTTTTTATAGAAGTGTATTGATAAATTCCAACTGACACCAGCCCTTTTGAACGGAAGGTGCCAAAATATATAGATGTTGTTATCTAATTTACTTTTCCGCGTTATTCTTCTAATGCATTAAGGGACGTGAAGAGCTGACAGTAATGTGCCTTTGGTTTCTATCATGCACGCAATCTACAGTTGGACAAAAATGAAATGTGATTTGGAATGGCGGAAGCGAGGCCAGGCTTGTCAACGTACCAAAGCTGGAATCAGTTGTGTATTCCTACGGATATTTTCTTGCAATATATATAAGCAAGAACTAACTTGTGCAAGAAAACGATAAGGACTGATAAAAATTGATGGATAACGTTTATAACTGATTTAAAGTCATTTTTATCAAGTTAACTTTAGGAAGTTTTTGGTTGACACTAACCATGCAAGAAAAAACAGCATTGACAAAATAAAAAAAGAAATAATAAAAAAGTCCAGGTGTTCAGGATATAATGGACCTCTTTTGAACAACAGATGGCAAATAAATAAACGTCACGAATTATTAATTTCAACAAATGACTTTTTATTATTTGTCACTTTATGAAGGAGAGAAAACTTCGTTGCTGTGGTTTAAATTTACAATCTGAAAAGTCTAAATTAGATTCTTAATAACAAATTAATTTCTGAATATTTAAATACTTCAAAACTATCATCTTAATTAATTAGACTTTCTCTGTACTATAACAATGGTTTGCACAATTTCCGGAAAAAAACACTTTAGTTGTCAAAACTAATTAAAATATAAGTTACATTTTAAACAACCTCTTTTAGATGCAGCTGTTGAGTACCCACCCCCACCCCTCACCCCTTCCCGTACAGATGATGGTTTTGTTGCCTGGCTTTCAATCTGCATTCCGTAATCTTTTTCAAATTTTATTTATACCTATGGATACGCATCTCTTAAGGCTGAAAAATGATTTACAAGAGTGTATTAACGCCAGGGCGTAAACAAAGAAAATTAATCATACGTTGAGGCAATATTGAATTTCGTAGAAACCCACGTGACCTTGTGAACCAATTAGATTTTTCGGTGCCTCCGACATATGTCAGATGGACGAGGGAGCAACAAATGTCACATCGAATATGTTGGGTAGTTTGTTGTACATAATAAGAAGAGAACTTTTCAATATTTAAGAAGTATTATAAGGATGCAAGTTTAAGTCATAAACATTTATTAAAGTTTAATCAATAACACAAAAGTATATGATACTTTTTTCATCATAAAAATTATAACTATTTTTCCCATTTTAATTTATTATATTTTAAATTACTTTTTCTGTACATTATAGCCGCGTGTTTTTTCAATGTAAAATGTATGTTGTTTCGATATTGGTACTGTTTTGTGTACTATATTTTTTATCTATTTACTACTGTTTTATCATAACTTTGCACTATTTTGTCAACAAGAAAGAAAAAAATAGTTTTCAAATTTCTTTTAATTTCCAAACACGATTGCAAAGAAGATTGACTTATTGTTAAGTATTAAAATGTTGATAACATGAGCGAGGTAAAACTATGATTTTTCTAGTTAGCTGTCAACGTTAAAATGCAGGCATGACCATTTTCTTACCCAATTACACTGATTCGTCCTGTTTATTTACATTATCTGTTTATTTATGTTGACAAGAAGCTTTAAAGTTTACGTCAATAAAAAAATGTTCTGTTCTGTTCTGTTCTATTCTTATCCAAATTAAGGGAAGCGATATCATTGAACGTGGATTGCAGACGGTGAGTACGTTTAAAAAGAGAATTTTAAATTTAATTTTAAATTTTGATTTAAAACATTTAATTTAATGACAAAATGTCCTGTGTAATGTTTTCTACGAAAGAGTTAATTCTAAAAAGACGAATAGACTTCAGTTTTTAAACATAATTATTTCTTTATCAAATATTATTACTATCTATGTATTGAAGAGTAATATATTATGTCATAATGGACCGCGTTACAAGTTACTGAAACATGCAAGATATGACTATCGTGCCGATTAACAAGTTCTTTAAACAAAAATACAAAACATTCCCACATTCTACTTGTTCACTCACATGACTAACACGTATCAAAACGACACGTTTTCAATACATTAATAAGCAGTTGCTTTCCTCTCTATCAATTTCAGTACACAAAGACTGAAATTGTGCATTTTACAGTTTTACGACATCAAAACACAGACTCAAAATCGCATGGAAGGTAGTTATCCCAACATGGATCCCTCTTAACATGAATTATAGCATCAATTTGCTGCAGTCTCCTGTTTGCATTGTAACACGACCTGAACCAAAACCAAATATAGACCTCTCCAAGCTCTTTTGTAAAATTGTCCACGCCAAATATAGAGTATCATAAAGCATTTATGAAAGCACTATACTGTGCGCTTATCAGCTTAGAATCATGGTTTGAAGGACGGTTTATGACAATGCAGTTTTAAATTCGATCTGTTTTCTGACCCACGTCGGTATTGCGTTGTGATTTGTTTTCTAACCCAGTCGTCGGCGACCAACTATGGAGGGACGAACTGCGGGATTGTCTGATTTGCCGACGGCCATGAGTGTGGGTGTCTAGGTAACTGGGACGAAGTGGGGGAACACACTCCAAGGTCATGGTGTTCCCACTTGAACTTAACAAGAGTTTTCAGTACCTACTCCACTTGACCAGGTTATTAATCGCTTTTGATGATTTCAAAATGAGATTTGGTCAAGACGCCAATAGCTAAGAGAAAAACATAAAAATGGATTAGAAATATGGTTTTTGTCATATGCTATTTGCCGAGAAAGAGAAACTTGGAATATTGAAGGAATATTAACTGTACGTTTACTTGTGTATTTGGCTTAACAAATAGTAAAAAAGCCTAAAGATAAAAATAATTTAAAAAAAATACAATTTCTGTATAATTCACACATAAAAGGAGTTGACAATAGAATATAAGGAAAACGAAACAAAATAAGAAGTAAAACATTATTAAAAAAAAACAAAATTATAAATACATATGTATTTGAAAAGAGTTACCAATATCCGTATTGACAAATATTTTGCATAGAAGAATTCTTAAGATACAAAACAGATACAAAAATAGAAATAACTATTTTGGTCGTTTTTAATATTTATTTTCACAATCATATTAATAAAAACATAGGAAGTCAGTACGTATTCACATTATTCTAGAACACACTTACAAAGTTACAAAAGCTACACGTTGTGTATAACCAAACATTTATAATGAAAGTAATATGGCTATTCAGGCCAAAGAAGTAGAATGTATTTTGTAGCGAATCTGAACATAGATTTATATGTTTTACAAGTTTATGCCCATACATGTGTTTTGATAGAATTAAGTCGGACAACTTGTTATACATGTCCCGCTTCTACAATGAGCTATTTTTACCAAATCATAAGTTCTACTCTGAAATACTTATAAACGAGGTATACGCCTTGTAAAAGATTTACTTAAACGTAATGTGATATTTTCCAGCCTAGAAAAAAATGAAAAATGTATAAAAGTAATGTTCTGTTTCATTGTTTAAGAAAAGGTATTTAAAGCATCATCAAAAAGACATGAAATATTCGTGAAAAATACTTCATTAAACCTGTAAATCCGTGTCTGAGAACTGTTTTGTAAAATCTAATGCTATTGCAAAAGATGTTTTATAAACATATACCCCAATATTGAAATAACACTCGTTGGTTGATGACAATGTTAGAACAAAATCTCGGGCTTATATAAATAAACGCACGGACATTGCGGTCTTAAATGGGTCCTTTACTTGTTTGTAATCTTTTAGTCGTTTACAGAACAGGCGAATATTCCTGGGCGCCTGTTTAATACTGCCAAAGAATACAAAATAAGGTGAATAAGGGTTTTTGTTGTTGTTGTTGTTGTTTTTTATCCATATTCCGCCTATCCTTAAAAAATCGGGTGAATAACACCAGGCCGTGACCGGATTGTGACTTCAAGGTGTAATAAACACTAATACAGTCTAATTGCCCTTAAAATGTATTGATTTTGTACCGGCTAACCGGACAAATGTTTGAAAAGGTTAACTGATTAATGATTTCGTAACTTAAGCTATCCCTATTAACGCTTTTATGAACACAAAAATGTCTCCTGACAGTTAAGTAGATTGTTAAAAAAGAAATAACGATCAATGTAACATGTGACTTGTGACTTATGACTCATGAATAAGTAAATAAAACATATCATATTTTCAGAGTTACATTGTGAAGTTTGCGTTAAGCATCATTTGATAATCATTAAGAGAAGTTTATTTTCTTTTTGTTTTATTTAGACTAAGTAAAATTTGTACAAGAGTTCGTGCCGTGTATAGTAACTTTACTTTGAAATTATAATGTATTAAGTGTATATCAATTTTAAAAAACTACTTATTAACTTAATATGAAGTTCAAAATTTGAAAATTCATTAATCCAAAGTAATTAATGTTAATGTACTAAGTTAATATTTTTATCAATATACACACTGAACTAAACGATGCTCATTTTTTATTTCTGTATATGTAAACTACATGAGTATACATTTTTTGCATACATTTTTGCAGGTAATTTTTTATATTAATATCAGTAATTATTGCGACTTTTATTAAACCGTGAAATGTTCAGACCTAATGTTTCCCTTTGATAGTGAATAAATGATTTAATGCTTTTTTATATAAAATTATCAAAAATAGCAATGCAATCCCTTGTGTCGCATATCTGTAACAAATCTCGATTAATAATGAGAAAAAATACCTTCAGGAAGAAATTATTTTACAAAACAACAAGCTGTTTTTGTTATTATAAATAAATTCAGATACTTATATACCATAATAACGATAGTTTTCTTTTTAAAAGAAAACGGTACTTAAGTTTGTGTTTCCACAAAAGGTTGTGAATTTCGACCAAACCAAACGATCGAACGAAAGGAGCCGAACTGTAGACTAATAATTATAAATTAGTTATAGCTTTTCAGGACATTATATTGATTTTGTTATTTGTCCAAAAAGGTTTTCGTATCATTTGCAGATCTATCAAACATAATAACAATATTTTATTGCCAAAAAAATCAGTCGAGTATTTATTAATTATGAATATAATATTCTTATATATTAATTAAAATATATTACTGTGACATATTATTTATGAATATTTTATTATGATATACTAATGTTGAATATAATATTCTCATACATTTATTATCAATATTTTACAAAAGTATTTCCAGATATAATGTATGAGTATTTTTTTCTCATATATCAATTATGATATACTATTCTAATATATAAGTGTTATGTTCCATGTTTAGATTATATTAAAGAACGTTTAATAAAAACAGACCCGAAATAACACTGTTAGCCTGTCACTCAAAGTTTAATAAAGTTTCCATTTTCGCATATTTTGTAATATATCTCAGAACATGTAAACATAATCACATAAAATATGGTTAGCTAAAAATCCTACATAGTTTATTAAATATTACTTTCGTTTTGAGGTCGGCGCATAAAAATCTTTCCTCCTAGAAATTTTAATTTTTTAAAAAAAGCGCGTAAAACGTATAAAATCATACCTATGTTGAAATGTTTTTGCAGCATAAATAACACTATAATTTTATATCAAACAAGAATAGTGTCTGTAAAGTTGAAATCATAATAAAGCCGTCTATAATGATGTTTAATTTAATATTACAAATATATATTTTATAATTCATTAATTTAATTTTCTCGTAAACTGACTGTCTTGTAATTGATCTCTCAAATTCTTATTTCTTCATCTCTCCATTTTCAGTCTATCTTTTCATTTTCACCTTTCTCCCTTTTTTCTGAATGTGACTCATCCAACAGACATTTTTCTCAGCCCAGTCGAAATCAGAAGACCAGTTTATCATTTAAACGATAGGTCAGACAGACGCATTGCGAAAGCACCGCAATATTGACTGCTTTCTGGAAACGCCAATTCGAATGTCTTCCCCAAAAAACTAGGGCGTTTAAATCATACGTCGTGTAAGTATTTGATTGGTGGCATTTCAATGCATAAAGCGAACATTTTTCGGATTTCATAGTGTGTAGATTGCTTTTGTTATTTGTTCT
The DNA here is from genome assembly GCA_007844125.1 of Sinonovacula constricta. Classification (NCBI taxonomy): domain Eukaryota; kingdom Metazoa; phylum Mollusca; class Bivalvia; order Cardiida; family Solecurtidae; genus Sinonovacula; species Sinonovacula constricta. The sequence goes on from CM017557.1 coordinate 61,766,434, forward strand.
GTCAACATATATTTTTCGACAAAGTCTACAAAAAAAACCACTAAAGACTTCGTAATTTGGTGACTATCCGACTAGTGGTACATAAAATGCATCTAGAGTTGTCCAGCTGTTATTGCTTTTGTAAAGTTATTCCTTCAGTATATCATGTTGCATAAAATTTCGATTAAGCAGAATACAGGGTGCTGGTTCATAATTTTATGGAGTTAAGTTTTTTCAGTTTTGTTATTTTTAAATGTTAAATTTTGTCAAAATCCTGGAATAGAAAAGAATAATATACAGTATTTATATAGTATTTATTTCAAGTATGTTAAATATTTCGTCAGCCAGAAATTTTCTTGTAATTCACATGAATTTGAGGAATGTTTCATCTTTTTATGTTTGAGCGACTGTGCATCTATACAATGTTGTATAAATTCTTTTAAAATTAGGCCAATCAAGTGTTTATTAAAAAAGACGGATATTGTATTACGGAAACCAACGAGTAGCTTTCTGTATAAAAGCTATTTAAAAATATAAAATTGTTATTGAAAATTTTGAAAATTTAATGTGGTAAAATAGCCGCGGTTGTTTATCTGTGTTAACGTCATATTTAACTCTCTCTCTCTCTCTCTCTCTCTCTCTCTCTCTCTCTCTCTCTCTCTCTCTCTCTCTCTCTCTCTCTCTCTTCCCATCCTCTCTCTCTATCTCTCTCTTTCTTCCTCTCCCTCTCTCTCTTTCTCTCTTTCTCTCTTTCTCTCTCTCTCTCTCTCTCTCTCTCTCTCTCTCTCTCTCTCTTCTCTCTCTCTTTCTACGGTTAATATCTTTAAACCGATTTTTCATTCAAATGATATGCCAGATAGCTCACAAGATAAGCTTCTTAAGAACAAACTCGAATGTCTAACCAAACATTTGGCGTTCATATAAGTTAAATGACTAGTCAACTAGCTCTAGCTGTATATGAATGTATTTAGAATTGTTTTTTCTTTGTATGGAAAAGTTCGAGATATCCCTTATTCAGTTGCTAAGTCGGGATAATAAAGTTGACATAAAATGCATACTGAGAAGAAAAAAACGACGTGTAATGTTTTTTATCTAGCGCAGTTCTTGTCGTGTTTAAAATGTAAAATTATTTTGAAACCCAGTGCGAAAATATTATATTATTCCGTGGGAAAAGAAACAGTGCACACAATACATAGCATTGCATTTAATACGCTCGTACGTTCGTAGATTTGCGAATTGTATAATTGTATATAAAATTTTAATTGCAATCCAAAATAAACATATACATGTATATGTACATATATTTTTTCTTCTTATTCAAAGACATCACAATTATTGAGAGAACAGCCTATTCACATGTTCTCTAGACATCAAAAAGTAATTGACCATTTTTATTGCGGTTTTACAAAGTGTTTTTTTAACAAACCTTGGAAAAAAAACACTGAATGTGTCCATGTCTCATCCGATACCAGTTCACACATGTATTTATAGGTCTTTGCCACAAATGATTCATTTAATGGATCCTCGTGGAGGTCATTTCAGGTGAATCACGGATAATTCTTTGAGGTCCTCTTTCTTCAACAATAAATTGTAAATGTATAACCTTTTTATGCTGTTTAAATGCAAACGTATGCAGACACTTCCTTAACAAATTAGCCTGCAAAGCACAAATTAATCAATCAAAGGCAGATACTGTGGATCTAATGTCGCACTGGGAGCCGTTTGATCAAGGTCTGCGCATTTTGCTGCTACATAGTTATTTTCTTTGCGGGTCGTTGTAAGCAAAGAGACTGAAAACTAAGAATGAATATTGCTTAATTTAGCAGGATCGGTGTTCACTCAAAAGCCCGGGGCAATACAAACCGAATGGGCAAGATACATTATTGTCACTATTTCAGCCATTCAAAATCTGACGTTCCGTTTTGTCTTAGATTACGCTTTAATGGGCATCATTTCTAAACTATGCCATTAACTCTCCGTGACGCTCTATACAATGCTCGCACTTAAAGATAGTCTTGTATTAAAATTCGTTATAAAATAAGCTCAAATATCCGCTGGATCGTCTAAAACCGTAGTATTATGAAATTCGTGCTATACTACCCCCAAATAAAGCGTTTTATTGCTTTAAACCGACGAACGATTTAAGTGGATTTATTTCTGAATAAAGATGCATTAGTAGATCTTTTAGTTAGCGCTAATATGATTGTATGAAAACGGTAATGTGTTTTACGAGGATATTAAATATAGATTACTCGGAGAAATGTCATAAAGCGGTTTGCATTGGCGTTGTTTTGAGAAAAGGTGTGCACAAATGTCGTTGAGATCGCGCTAAGAGACACATATTAAACGATAGATTAAAAATATAATTCATAATCTTGTTTAAACCCATTTAACGTAAATCTTTATATAACGTAATGGCTAGGAATGCGCTGTTTTAACGTAAACAATTAATGTATTTAACGGCGAAAAATATGTCTGAGCTTGATTTGAATGTATCGCCATTTAGCAAATGTTACGCAGCATTCATCAGATGCGAGTCTAATAGATAACCTCTTCTACTTCTTTTAATTCTGGCTGAAAACACAAAGTAATTAAACGTAGCACAATTTTCAGTTAATGTTTGACATCAATTGCCGAGTTTATTCCTACTCAAAAGAATTCCCCTCTTGTAATTTTATATATTCATAACATTTGTTAACCGACTACAAACTATAGAAAGAAAATGTTATTTCCTCTAGTCAATGTTGAATAATTAAGAAGTGCAAATGACAAGAACGTGAAAAGAAATGATATTTAATATTCATTCGCTTCTTCTAGATACTATCTAGAAATATGATTGAATTCGCATAAATCAACACAGCTGTATGGGAGCAGTGGTGGTGTTACGTCATGCGACCACCAGCGGGTTTGAATTTTAATTTTGTCCCCTCTCACGCTGCATGTATAAATACTTAGTTTTTGTTATTGCAAATACAGAAATTTTGTTTTACTTTTAATCAATTTTTTCCTTAACCAGCTGTGTGTAAAAGCATAGACTTGTTTTTTTTGTTTTAATCATTAAATAATTCATATAAACTGTTGTACCGGTTTCGTTGCTGTTCTAGCTGTCATTGTTTATTATTGCAATAATCGTTCGAGTAATATTAACAGCAAACCTGCTAGAATTGATTAAAACGATTATACTTTCTATGCTGTTGAGTAAAATATACTTGTACGATGAAAATGCAAAAGGAACAACACCTCTTACTTAAGCTTATTATTCATAACAGTTTGTTTAATGGGTTTATCGTCCCACCAACAATATTTCAGTTATCTGGAGACAGTGTCCACTTGCATCAGATATAGTACTGCCGTCACTGTGTATAGCATGCCGTGAACACATGGCATGATACCACACCCAGTCACATTATTCCGACTCGGGGCAAACCAGTTGTGGAACTACCTTTATATTTGCTCGAGCGTAAGCAATGTAACTATACAACTACAAATTTTACGACTTTAGTAGGTCGCGGTCCGCGTTCGATTGCTCTATCAGGTCAGGTCTATTCATAACAGTTACGTGTATGAACATATACTGGCACTCAGGCATGCAATCTATAAGAAAATTTGGTTTCTGTAAAACAATTGCTTTATATTTTTTAATCATTGTTATGTTTTTGTTAAATACATTAAACGACAAATTATCTTACTAAATACCTTTCATTTCTTAAAATTTAACATAAGAACACCAATAGGTAATAGACACAAACCTCAAACAAACAAACAAACAAACAAACAAACAAACATTCATGCAGAGTAAGTCTGACGTGTTGTGTTCGGCAGAATAATATTTCAGTTTATTACCTTATTATCATACACTTGAACATTCCAGTATTAATTCGTGAAAATACCACCATCAAAACACTATTTGCATGCAGTTTAGTTCAATCATATTTTATTGCAAAATATTATAAACATTATTACAAAGCCAGCAATATTTTCAATAATCAAATATGCATAACTACCACGACGACAACCTTAGCGCATGAATATGTTTCTCAGAAAAGATTCAATATACAAGTGCTGCGTATTTTCTGCGCGGCGTTTTATTGACAATAAACCAAAGTGCAGGCAATATAAAGCCTCCTTGCATTGGAGAGCAATGAAACGTACTTAGCAGGAAAACGTAACTTAATTTAGTCAACTCATCAATGCTAGACAGCGTCATTCTAAATTGTCGAATGTATATTTATTTCAATTAGTATATAATTATGAGAAAGTTCTTGTCATAAAAGGGAAAGAGACTATCGGGGTAATGTTTTTGTGCAAACCGAATACTTAACTTTGTCAATTTATACGATAATATGTATGTATACATGTACATGATGACAATATCTACGCTTGTATTAGTTATAATGTGTCACAACTTAAGTCATTTTTATGTTCTGTGTTAGAAACAAGAGCAGCTTTTAAATCTGTATTATTGTATTAATACATACAAAGTGGCTACAATATTTATTGCTTAAATGACATGAAACCATTATCTAAATCTTTTTCCCGGTCCCGTATTTTACAACTAGTTACAGAAAAGGAAATATAAAACAATACAATAACACGGCGTTGTTCAAATAATTACCAAACAAAAAACCCGTTACTTCATAAAAATTCGAAGTATAACAACAGAAAACATGTTTCAGCAAATACATTTACTACAAACACCGTATAATTCAATCCAGGAACAACAAAAACCCTTGGAACTGTTGACGTCAATAACAATGGCCGAACGGTCAGGACGACGATCTGCGATCAGAGGGTCATGCCCTTTAACAGTAAACCACTATTTCTAATAATAGTGAACTGGTGGCACAAGAAACAAACCATGCCCACCAAATGCCCTGTTCACACTCTACCCAGATAGCCATTTTAGAGCTGACGTAAAAACGTCGTTCAGGATTGTCCTTTACATGCCTGAAACTCGACCCCAGATAAAAGCTCTTTTGTTGCGTTGTGACAAAATGATGCTTGAATTTCGTCTAATTTGCTTATAAATTGATGAGCACACAATCGAATACCCGCTATGACACTTTAAACCCCACTATTAAAGGTCGTTAACATGTGCGAAAAAAAATGGTAACACCGGTCTTCTTGCGCGACCTTTTTGGGTAGTGTAACTTTACGATCCTTGTGAGCGTTAATATCGTCACACAGAATTCTGTTTAAGAACATGTATTGTTTAAATCCATAAATATTTCTTTTACACGAAAATTGATATTGTAAGATTCGTCTTAGCGCTTTAAAATGTATTTTACTCAATATCTCACCAGTTGTTTTCTGCACATAGTAAAAGTATTTTGAAATACGAGAGAAAAAAGACATGACAATTGACCTATTTTATAATTTTTTATGTACTTAATATGGACTCTAAAAATCAAACTTTACATTTTTACTACCTGTTTTCTGATTAAGCTTCTCCTTAATGAAGTTGTTTTTTTTAATATGTACAGCAGCAACTATGGGAAAAAAACATAATAAACCAAGTCATATTTGTTCTTGGATGGTTTCTCTTGGCAATAAACTGGGTTTAAAACTCGCGCGAAACGCCTGGTAATTTCAAGTGGGAAGCAATGGCGCGAAATTCTGCACTTTCATTTGCACTGTTCTTCGTTACCAAGCCATTGATTGTCGCATTTCACGCACTTTTATACCTTCATTTCCAAGGATTCTTTTCCGGGCCTAATGGATGTTTTAACAACGAACCCTTCATTCCTCTCGGAAAATCGAGGCATCTTATCCTTCGAGAGGAAGCTGGTGACAGCTTTGTAAGATTCCTGCAATAATCCATAGATATCAGTTTCTCTTGATTACTTCACGCCTTCGTCTGAACCGGTAACCAAGGTAGCGCGTGAAAAGAAAGCGTTCGCGCCTAAGCTAGTTACGGTCGTAGCCTCGATCTGGTTATAATTTCCGTTTCCGGATAAATTGCGTGAGTGTTGATTGTTTTGTAAAATAAGAGCCAGACTTTGATGATGAAGTCCGGAATCGACTGATTGCGTCTGAAAAACAAAAGTGTTGTTCAAACAAAACAGGTTTTCATTTTAGGCCCTAATTACACGTTGTTTGTAATCGTTGAAGGTTTCTGAACCGAATGTCGGCACAATAGACAATTTCATACTCAAGGAAGTAGTTTATCAAACGCACGCCCATTTATAGTGGAGCATGGCATTAGATTTCATATTCAGCATTTTATATAGGGAAAAGGCGTGAGATCGCCGACAGTTAATGAGTTTTTCGCTCACGTTGGACTATGTACCGAATTCAGCCAGTCCAGGTGTGTTGAAAATGGTATCTAACACTTTAAGCCAGAAATAAAATCGTAGAAAGCACAAACAATATGCGGTTAATTTCAAAAGATGGTATCCGACATTTTGGACCAACGATTATTTCCCAAATAACCAAGAAAGTTATTGTTACTTGATAAGGTCCTGCAAAATGCTGTTCATTGATCGACTAGATCTCTGTAAACAGTAAAGCATCAATCCTCACTCGTCAAACAGATCTTTTCTATCTGATCCACGCTGCAGAGATAGCCATTTTTAAACTAAGAAAACAACGTGACAACTTACTTTTGAGATCGCTTTGTATCGTCATCCGGATAGTCCGATGACGTCAATGTCTATTTTTAGCAGAGACCAGAATCGAGCATATTTATAGATTTGGAAAGAATGAACAGTTAGATGTTTGCGTAGCCTTATATAGACAATGTTCTAAATCGTCTTGACTAAAACTAAACTATGAGTTTATCCAGATAATATGCAAACATTTCCGGAAACCTCGGAAATTACTGCTACATGAATTTGATAAAGATAAATTGTCGAATACCACCTTTAATTATTGTAATATCTTAATTTCATACTAATCTCCAGAGCTCAGTTAGAAAAGTCGTGGACTTGTAACTCCTCTGAAAAATCGATCTCTCACCGCGTGGGTTCGAGTCCCAGTCGGGGAGGATGTCATAATTTGGAAAAGGTCTTCAAGCTGACCTGCAGGGTCTCCGGTGGTTCTACTCAGATATTTGTCTGGGGTCATCCTCCATGGAACTAGCTACTATTGTCATTATTGTGTCGCTGCGATGCGTTTCTAAAAAAATAACATATTAAACAAAATAGACATCAAATAACCATAAATGCCTAAACTTGGCATCGGTGTGAGCTTCGGTACTGTAACAAAAACAAACACAACACCTTTAATTGAAACAAGGACAAATGAAGCTAAGCAAAGTCCCTTACAACATCAGAAGTCAAATATACGAACAACATGAGCTTAACCTCAAATATACGAACAAAATGAGCTAAGCATCAAATATACGGGCAAAATGAACTAAACATAAAATATACGGACAACATGAGCTAAACATCAAATATATGGACAACATGAGCTAAACATCAAATATATGGACAAAATGAGCTAAACATCAAGTATAAAGACAACATGAGCGAAACATAAAGTATACGGACAACATGAGCTAAACATCAAGTATACGGACAACATGAGCTAAACATCAAATATATGGACAAAATGAGCTAAACATCAAATATACGGACAAAATGAGCTAAACATCAAATATACGGACAACATGAGCTAAACATCAAACATATGGACAAAATGAGCTAAACATCAAATATATGGACAACATGAGCTAAACATCAAATATACGGACAAAATCAGCTAAACATCAAATATAAGGACAACATGAGCTAAACATCAAATATATGGACAACATGAGCTAAACATCAAGTATACGGACAACATGAGCGAAACATAAAGCATACGGACATCATGAGCTAAACATCAAGTATACGGACAACATGAGCTAAACATCAAATATACGGACAACATGAGCTAAACATCAGGTATACGGACAACATGAGCTAAACATCAAATATAATGACAACATGAGCTAAACATCAAGTATACGGACAACATGAGCTAAACATCAAATATATGGACAACATGAGCTAAACATCAAATATACGGACAACATGAGCTAAACATCAAGTATACGGACAACATGAGCTAAACATCAAATATACGGACAAAATGAGCTAAACATCAAATATATGGACAACATGAGCTAAACATCAAGTTTACGGACAAAATAAACTAAACATCAAATATACGGACAAAATGAGCTAAACATCAAATATATAGACAACATGAGCGAAACATCAAGTTTACGGACAAAATGAGCTAAGCATCAAATATATGGACAAAATGAACTAAACATCAAATATATGGACAACATGAGCTAAACATCAAGTATACGGACAAAATGAGCTAAACATCAAATATATGGACAAAATGAGTTAAGCATAGTGCCATACAATATCAAAAGTCAGATAATGTGTGGACACTGTTTGCAGATATTCACCTCAGCGCATGGATTTGCTAAAAAAATTTCAATTACATCTATGTAAGAAAAGAAGTCCACCTTTTCTGCCATTTCAAGTGGCATAGGGGAAAATAGAAACTGTCTATGCATATGCATACTTTAGAAACGACAACGTTTAATGGCGGCTTGCATTGTGAAAGGCATCTACTGCAGCAAATGATTACATAGTGCATCCCTGAATTAATTTCATTTTTGTGATGTCCATTATATTATAAGACAAACAATGACGTTTGGTCCTCTTAACCGTGTAGTTAGATCAAATGGTTATAATAACAGTTCATGTTGACCTTTAAATGCAAGTGATGTCACGGTAGGGAGCAGCTAAAGTAACAGTCCATTTTTCTATACAGTAAAAAAATAAACAGATTTTACTATTGTTTAGGAGCTTTGATGATTACTTGCAGTAAACTTTCAGTAAAGCGTTGAATTGAATTCATAAATAAATAAACGTTGGCCCCTTGGAAAGCAAGGGCTGGAGAGCCTTTGCGAGTCGCAACATTATCGGTCCATAGTAGATATTCGTTTTGTCGGCTAATTGTTCCGGATCCCGGACCACGTCCTGCGAGGAACCCGCGTCCGGAAACGGACAGCTAGCCAGTACGCTCCTGAGACAATGTGACGTATATTAACCGTGACACTAGTCTCATAAAGCAGCCACTTTTCACTCCCTTGGTGGTGCCACAATTAATGTCCACTATAATCACGTGCTGGGGAATTGTAAATCTTGGAGAAATTCTGCGTCGCACTTGTCCACGAACGTAATGTTAAACTCAATCAGTAAAACACTATATTCTCCCAGAAGATTTATGTCTTCGACTTTATTCAATAGCAAAACTGTCATCACGATCACGTGATACTCATCACGTGACCTTTCCGGGCAGTTCGAATTGCCGCCACCAATCAAGTGAAGTCCGAAGTATAATTATCTGTCTTGCAATCAATAGGGTATAACATATGGTGGACGAAATTCCAGCGAAGAAAAAACTAACCAGATATAATTGGCTGATATAATTGGCAGTAAGCAGTTTTGGGGATGAAGGAATGGTTTCCCGGGCGGAACAGGCTTAATGTCCAGTGGTCCCCTGATGCTATCAACGTCCATGTTGATTAGCTGGGAACCATTCGCTAGCACAAACAACTACGCGACCTTGACATTGCGTGGATTTCCTTACCAAAAAACGTTGATTCACACTTTTAGTTGTGATTTGGTTTTTGATTTTTAGACACACCGCACCGATACAAAATGCCCAGATGCCATTGGTTGACGAAGACCCTAGACATTTGTCTTGGTAGAACCAAGGGCGCACTGCAGGTCAGCTGGATGATCCAACATGATATTTGTTGACGCTTAAGGGCGGATTTTTTTACAAAAGGTTTCAAGACATTTTGAGATAAAGAAAATAAATGCAGTAATGAAAAGCGATTTTGACAATGAATCATCATGAGCCGACGACAACACAAACAACAACGGAACCTTGTCATTGACTTTATTTCTTTACCAGGCTTTTGACAATAATACTAATTTCTAAACAAGCTTCAAAACAAACGTAAACTAAAAGAGATTTAATTATATATTTCACAATGCTGTTTATTGTTTGTGCAGCGGTCAAGCAAAACTGAACTTTTAAATAAAAAGGAACATACAATATTGAGCGGTAGTAAGTTGTGTTTTTTTAATCGCTGGAAATAAACAGAACGTCAAAAATGTCTCAAGGCGTACTTGGAATGAAGAAAAAGAAATGAAAACTAGACGTATGGAATAGGGCTTTGATTGATAATCACTGTGTCAAGATAAACACTGCAGCATTGTTCTTATAATCATCAACAACCATATGACTAACTTACCGTTGCTGATACTTTTCTTCCACAAAAAGATAATAACTGGTTGCACACATATATATATATAAATCGATGGGTAAATGTCACTTTGAATTGCTCAAAGTGGCTTTAAATGTTTAAGTTCTGATAATTTTCGAAAGACAGTTTCAAGACACCTTCGGAAATTTAATGATTTATTATATGGTTTCTTGAATTGATATTTAATTTATTTTACTTTGTTTACGTTATGTTTTGTACATGTCATGTTTTGTTTAAAGATGGTATCTGACATTGTCATCCCTTCTTTTCTCAAATGATGCTTAGTTGCCTGAAAAAGAAATGCTGTTTATTGATGTCCTGCAATTATGTGAAAATTGGACCTTAGCACCTTAGTCGTGATTGCAAACATGCGTTTTCTATTTGAGACACGTTATACAGTTATCGTTTCTTAAACTAAGTAAACCACGTGACCACTTACTTTTGAGATAACGTTATATCATCACCCACGCTAATGTCGATTTCGAACTTTCGCTGAAATTACAATCGCGACTATTTAGAAAATGGAAAATAATAATAATTCGGAGCGATATATTTCACGACTAGTATTGTCGAACAAGTCAAGTAATGTTCCAAATCGTTTCGGACAAAAGTATGATTGTAATTAGACAAAAAGCCAAAATTCAGCAAACAAGAGTTTATATATTGTTATTTATGTTTGATACAGCCACACTGTCGGATAGCACCTTTAATTAATGTGTGTATCTGATCCTTTATTTTTCCCCACTTGAAATGATCACATTAAACCGGTAAAGTTTACGTTCGATGTTCTGAAAAATGAGTTTGTCACCAGCAGACCTTAACAGTTATTTATCTGATAGTTGTTTTCCATTTTGGGTGAAAACAAATCTTTGATTTTTCAAGCTTTTGTCCTGGCAGTGTCGCCTCTGACGACAGGTCAATAAAATACTAAACCCGTGCCGGTCGTACGTTTGATTGACATCCGGGGATCTATTACTGACAAGTGACCGGGCGATAACCACGAAAGATATCCGAATAATGTTTGACCAAGTAACATGACCGCTAATTTCAAACGTGACCCGACCAACCCTTCGATGTAGCGGCTAGTTAAAGTCGTTTGAAGGCGAATTTGGCCCGGTAATGAAGGCGTTTGTAACAAATGCCATCAGCATACAGGGGGAAAAAGAAAAATGATAGCGTGCAACAATGCAAAAATGAAAAGGAAATGTTTAGCTGCGCGAAAGATTTCTAGTGCATTGTTAACATCTTGCAAACATAATTCTTGTGATTAAACATGAAAAAGTGGTTGCATTTTCTTGATCTCTGTGCAGGCGCTCTCGTATTCAGACCCAGCCAGACGGGTGCGCTTCATTTAGAAATGTAAAGTGTTGAACCCTTGGTAATGATTATCTAATTTATTAGCTGTATCTGTTTGGCCAAATCTGTTTCCAAACAAGTGAAAATTGAACTTAAAGCGGTCTATGGGTCTCCGAGGTCTTCAAGTGTATTCCCCATCATTGAAAAGATGGCTATCACAGAAGAGAATTGCCAAGAAGTCAAGATACGGTTGACTGGGTTAGCGTCACGTGACGAACTTTGACCCTAACGTCACTTCACGCCCCTGTAACGTCGTATTTGATTAATTCCTGCACCAAGCATTCCGTTCCGCCTCATTTTGTATTTTTGCTTCTGCTGACATGTTACGTAACTCTTACGCGTGTGTTTTCAGTACGTATTCAGAGAGCAGAGAGAAAAAGGCGCGCCTGGGTTCCGTTCAATTCAAGAGGTAATGATAATGGTGCAAGATTAATGGGCGCGCAAATCGACATTGGTCGAGAAAATTATCATTTGTTTTGATAATGAGACATGTTATAAATGGTGTTTTAAAATAGGACTGGCTATCCGGATAAAAAAGATATTTAGGAATGTATTATTAAGCCTCATGTGATAATAAGTAAAGGAGTGTATATAGATTTTACAGCGCAGTCGATTTTTCAAAATGTTTTGCATGGTGCGTGCTTTATTTCTGTAATAAAAATAACATTTAAACAGAGAAAAACATCAATTTTACAAAAATATACAAAATAATATGTTGAATCGTTTACTGTCTGTTTTGTTCTTTTTTCGGTAAATTGGGTATCACTGTATTAGGCAAGGTATTTTTGTTTATTTATTTAACAACATAAAAATGGACACCATAAACAAATATTTTCGCGGTGTTAATGTTTCTGTTGTTTTATGGTACTAAATACATATATTAATTTAAACTAAAGAAATTACTTTGCACAGACACGATTAGTTAAGTTAAAAGTAAAACCAATTTCTTTAAAGTCGATTTGGAAACAATTCTTGTAATTTATATATGCCCCCGACCAATATGCCCACTCCTTAATTAGATAAGTTTTTCAGTAATTATTAGTTAATGTTAGTAAACTGGCGACACTATTTGCTTATAAGAGTGAAAAAGCAGCAATGGCGTATGGTCCCATTAACTGGGGGTTCTGGATTTGTGATCAGTAAATGCGGTGGAAAGATTTAAACGCCTCTTCTGCCAGATCACTCCTATCTTGACATCCGAATCTTATCTTGTGTAAAACTATTAAAAATAATTTCATAAGCTGAAACAATAGGGACTAGTTATACCTTATTGGCGTATACCATGGTGCCGTTATATCGGCCGCTATAATAGGCATATCATGGCAATCTGCTAGCGTATTGAAACCGGATTCTTGGCGTATACGAGTGTAGGGGTTTTAAAGATATCCGCATCTGTGCTCCATAAAATCCCTGTTGTAAATATAGCTCCCATTAAAATCTCAAATTAATGTCAAAACGAATTACACATCGTGTCGATGGAAACGAGAAGCTGAGCGGCTTCACAGCGCTATCATCATCCTCATCGGTCTGACAAGTTCAGACAGCGCGACTTTATCTTAGCTTAGCTCGGTATCATTACTCGTATATCTTGCTCTCCTTAGACGCTTGTCATAATGCATTAATCAAGCGTTTACAGGACGATGAACGTGGTGCTTGCGTAGTTCTAGAGCCGGTTGGGTATATACCTTTTGGTGGGATGCTAGGTCAACGAAATATAACCACACCCGTTGGGGATTCATCCGAGTAACGCCCAGAATTGGATCCCGTGGTACGGGTGGTTCCCATGCTGATTCACAGAGGGGAACCGTCCCTTCATTATGTCAGGGTAGTCTAACCTAAGCTGGGGTGTATGTCAAAATGGCCGATAATGACGTCTGTTTATGACTTTTGATAAATGACAAAAATGTCAGGTTTTTTATTTATAGCAGCTTGTGATTTTTTAAAAAGTACGTAAAGATAGAATCTAGAAAGTAATGAAAACGGAATATTTGATTTAACAAAAATAAAAAAATAAATATCGGCAGATAAACAGAAGAACAGAAGAAAGTAACGGAAAGGGTTTCATGGAATAAGTAAGAAAAAAGTCTCTGTGTATAGACAAGCATAAAAGGCCAAACAAAGGCGTTTTTATTATATTGCAATAAAAACAGTAGTATACAATTATTAAACTAACAACTCGGGTCCGTACCAAGCATTTAAAAACAGCCTTACTGCGCACATATAATATAATGGAATGTCAAACCGTCTGCTTACATTTAAGGTCTAACATTCCACGCGCGGAATAAATGCAGAAATTAAAAGTTCTAAGTTTTGTTTTTCTTTTGTTTCGTGGTTTTAAACCAGACGTTTCATATATAGAGTTTCCTAAATAAATGATTTTATGTATTTTTTCCAGGAGACAACCAGGATCTATGTAAGCCATATAATTTAAAAGAATGATATATGCGGCAACATTTTATCTCCCTGTGCGTTCTTACTAGACAGTACCATTATCTTGTAAGTAGTATACATGATCTATTGCATGGTTTCTACAATTATCCCTTAGATATATTACTAACTGTAAGCAAATTTCTCGTTTTGTCTTCTTTTTTTAATTCCTTTTTTTTCGTCTCTTATGCTGAATTAATGACTCCGAGTTAAAACCCTTTTTAGAATTCGTCCTCGCTATTCGCCGCTAAGAGGGCGTAATAAAGCATTTATAACGAAAGGAAATGTATATTCTCTAATTAGGGTTTGATTTATATCTAGAAATTGTTCCAGTGAATGAGATATCAGGTTTTAATTAGTAAACTCTATAGGAGACAATAACAACCAGACGCACAAAGGCACGCGCCCGTTAAAACAGTTCCAAACAAAACTAATGACGTATCTAACGAAGAAAGGATAGGCGAAGCTAGGGTAACTTTCGGCCAACCTTGCACGGCCATGATCACGACCAATAAAAGTTGTCATTGTAGGTTGAACTACCGTAGTTTTCATAAGAATGGCAGACGAAATTGTAAACCGGAAATAGAATTCATGACATCCTCCTTATCCCTATGACCTAATGGTCGGCGTTGGCGTTGGTTGTACTTTTTGTAGAAAAGAAACTCATTTTCTACTTTTTTGCTCTGATTCTGTGTTATTTACTTTTGTTAAAGGGGAAATGGTTACCAGTATCCAGAAGTTAAAAAGTTGAGGTCTTGTTTCAAACATATGTAATAATAATAATAAATATAAATAATAATAATAATAATAATAATAATAATAATAATAATAATAATAATAATAATAATAATAATAATAATAATAATAGCTTTAGTTAGTAAAGGTAGCACATTAAGCAATACAGAACGTGTTTGTACTATTTTATCTAACATGTGACCTTCATTGAAAGGTAAACATGAAAATAAAACATAAAATAGCGTTGGTATATGTTTCTTTTTACAAACAATTCAAGGAATATAATTACCTGTTTGTTCTGTTGACGTTTCTTTGTCAATGGAACACTGCAACTGCGCAGAATTTTATTAAAAGACTAACATCAATACAGAAATCCTCTGTTTTAACATGCATCATCACAATAAATAGTGAACATTTTATTTGCATAACATTGTCATTGACCGCATGGTTCAGTCACTTCTGAGACATGTTGCAATTCCTTGTTTTCATTATAGCAACAACACATATATTTATGTAGCAACATACACAATAACGTGCACGTTGAACTCAAAATGTTTTTTTATGCTTATGACGACAGAAAAAATAAAAATGGAGCGAAGCCTGTGTCTTGATAAAGGCCAAAGGGAAACAGAATGAAGACTGGTATTTAGTTTACATGTATTTTTTCCATCTAGGAAAATTTGTCTGAATTCTGACGAAAACAAATAATAAAAATGTGTTTTAAGATGTCTGCGTTTGTAAGGAAAAGTTTGTCTAATATAGCGCACTGTTGTGTTGTTCTTGTTTTGTTTTTGTTTTTTAGATTTTAGATTTTATTGAAAGCATATTTTGTTTATACAAAATAAATATATTTGTTTAATCTTTTTAATTTTATTTAGGCGTAGAAAAATATTAAGCTCCTCTTTAAAAAGCACGCACAACATGGATCAATATATTTCTTTTTTTAGAAAATGTATAGTTTTTAATGACATTAAAAACTAAAATTTTTGTTACGTTAATTTTTCAACTAGTGTGTACATAAACATAACGCTTAGCTAATAAAAAAATTAAATGCACTCAACCCGTAATTTTATAAATAAAACACCCAGTAGTTATATCTTAAAAATGCGTTATCTAGAGTCATCGAAATTTCAAACTAACATTTGTATTTTTAAACCGTAAGGGATTTACGTCTCTGTTTGTCTGCCTGTCCGTCCGTTCGTTCGTCTTTCTGTTTGTCTTAATACAATTTTATAGGTACATTTAATGAATACGGGTTGTTGTATTTGGTGCTCGTAGATTTTGACATTTGGATCCAAAAATGCGCGCCGTCTCGTGACTGACCACGTTCTGTTAAAATTTACTAGTTACAAATCGAACCCCATTTTCGTTTAATGTACTAACACTCTTATAAATTTGTGTTAATCTGCCATTTTTGACCCACACTTCATACAACTCTAAATGAAACTGGGTCGAGCAATTATTAAATTATTTTTTCTGCTTAACCTTTTAACCCCATGCCTGAACAAATTGTGGTGCTGACGTAAAATATGCCTGAATTAGTATACATGTGTATTTTCATTTTTGTATATTTTTTATATGTTTAAGTTAGGACGGAATGTAGGATTGAATACTGAAATGGATATAATTATTTGATTGACGGATGAAATGTTGTCTTTTAAAAGTCTCTTTCCTAATTTGTTTGATACTAAACGATAAAAAGGTCGACATCTGCTTCACTCACAATCGATGCCAACTTTCAAGACATGTCATTGCATTTATTGCACGAAAAATATTGTATAAATATAGTATGTGTGTGTGTATATATATATATATATATATATATATATATATATATATATATATATATATATATATATATATATATATATATATATATATATATATATATATATATACAGAGAGAAAGAAAGAGAGAGAAAGAGAGAGAGAGGGGGAGGGCGAGAGAGAGAGAAGGGGGAGAGAGAGGGAAAGAGAGGAAGGGGGAGAGAGAAAGAGAGATGAAAGAAAGGGGGAGAGAGAAAGAAAGAAAGGGGAGGGGAGGGAAAAGAGAGAATGAGAGAAAGAATGAGAGGGAGAGGGAGAGAGAGAGGAAATAAATAGAAGGTAAATATTTATAAAAAAAATGTTCATCTTTTTTAGTAACTGAGAAGATTTTCCTTTTTTCAGTGTTTATACGTTTCTTTCTTACTTTCTCTGGGTAACTTTATGTTTCTTTCTTTCTTTTTCTTTGACACTCGTTTGTTTCTGAAAGCTCAGTTACCATGAAAAATATATATGTACATTTTGTTGGTCTGTAATTTTTTGACACTGCTGATTACGATTCTAACGTACACGGGGTCGCGCAATTACCCATTTTTTCTTATAATCTGCGTTACCTAGCAGCTTGCATCCAGACTGACTGACGCCCGCCAAGGAGGTGAAACAAGCGTCTGATGGATACAGTATCAACGCTAGAGAAGTTATTCAAAATATCTCTTACTTTTCTGACACAGTTAGCATTTTTTGGCTGTTACTGATCTCCCGTGAAATTGTTTCTAATCTAACCCTCCGAAGCCTTACGTCAAATTATCGTCAAATGAAGCTTAACATGTTTCTTAAACAAAATTTCGGAAGGTTGTTTTTTTTTCTCTCCTATTTCAGCATTTTTATGTTATTATTCGAGAAGTGTGAATAGGTGTGAAGTCCAGAAGTTTTATAAGATTCGTTCAGCTATAGAGGATTCACAAACATACCATAATTACTTTCTGACTAGCGCAATAAGGTGGATTTCTGATAAAATCTCGTAGATTACGAGACTGACAGAATCAACGAGACTTTGATACCAGTAGCAAATCGATTTACCACACGTGAAAATTTGTCAGTGATGGAAATGGGAAATGACAACAGACGAGCCAAGTTGTCATCAAAATGGTATGACGTCTAAAGTATAGAAACTTTTGCATTAAAAAAGATACCTCTTAAAACCATGCAATTTCATAAGCGACCCCAAGGAAATGGAAGCTTTCAGTGTTAAAGTGAGTGCAAAAATTTAGAATATTCTTTAAGTGTAGTGCTTAATTGCATTTTTATTATTTTTTCTTTACAAGATTACATTTTAAGTGTTTTTAATTTTACAGTTTGATGTTTCAGAAATCATACACACACCTTTCTCCAGTGGTAAATGTATGAACCGCTTACATCAATGAAAATTACTTAACACAACAGCAGAGTATGCCTTCAAATCAACGAGAAGCAAGAGCTTAATCATCTTAATGTTTTAATCCGTTTTCACGTGGTTGGAAGATTTAGTTTCTTGCTCAACGTTTTCACAAAGTGATTTCTTGGTATGTTTTAAATGTCCATAGTGTGTCATCAACTAAATTAGCAAGATCTGACAAAAACCGAAAAAAACCATTCCTCACACCGGTTACGTTTCTCTGTAAGCACTGTGCACATCGATACCTGTAAGTCAATGTAAAATGTTATTTAAATGTAACAAAATTAAAACAATTTATTTTACTACAGTATATGAAAACATTCCTTAGACTGTATGGCTAAAATAAAACTATAATGGTTTACAATTCTTAAAATATATATATATATATCAAAATTTTGCAACCTCGTCTAAATCGCATTCGTCAAGCCGGCAATCGTAAAACTTCGGGTATTTCCGTATGGTTCGTAAAATACACCTCGTACATAGCTCTAGAATACACCAAAGTGCGTCGCCTGAGTTATGAAACAGTGTCCGTTCGCGAGAAAGTAACAAATTATATATATATCATTTAGTTGAGTATATCTTGCAATAACAACGATTTTTTTTATCAATACAATCTATATGATTTACGGAAAATTGAAAAGTCAACATTAAATACCCAGTATTAAAACTAAGACACACAAAGTAGATCCAAGATGGCGCCTTATTATGTCAGAGGTCTCTTGCATAGCATAAAGGCCGAGGTGATCAGATTGGTCAAGCCGGTTGACGCTTTTTCCTTTTTTGCGACAGAGGTTACTGAGAGCTAAAAGGCATTTACTCATGACGTGGCGATTGGAAAACATCACTAATGTATGACGTGCGGCGCCGAGTCAATAATTCAGATGACCTCTTTGCGGTTTTGTCCCTTCGGTACTTTCGATCCAGGTAATAACAGAATGGCATGCATTCGTTTCACTTTACACATTAAATATGTAAATTGATTTGGCATTGCTTACAAAATGTGAAGACTACTATTAGTATTATATGGAATTTTGCAAAGTTTTACCGTAAAATGTGTATTTATAAAAGCAGTTCTAGTGTTATCCTTGACAGTTGCACTCGTAATTGGTGTATTTTGGATCTTTCATAATGTGTATGTTGATATTGTTCAAATGTCACTCCTCGTGGGAATTTTATGCTATTTTCTTAGTTGCCAAATGACATGCGATGTTGTCGCTGAAATAAATCGATGTATCTACATAACGTTATCTGACATGATTTGTTTCTCTTAAATCTACTTGATTACACGATACACGTCTCCCAATAACATTCCAACAATCGTAAAATTATCAAAGAGTGTCCGAATTATAATCCCGCATATGGCATGAAGATTTTTCGCTGCGACAAATTGCCCAACATGCGTGCGCAGCTGTTGCAGCTTCCGGTGAGCAGGGATACAATCAGTGAAAAATAATTGTAGAACGAAATGCTGCAGGGTACCGGCTGCTCTTGGAAGGACAGAGTAGGAGCACAAAGATAGATCACCGGCCCCGGGGTTCAATCTGATGTAATTGTCAACAAATCAGCCCAATGGTAAACTCTCAGACTCTAAATCTATTTCCTGACGGAGACTTGCCAATGTCTGCAAGCGATTAAAAGAGTTCGGTATTTATTTAGTCCATAGCAAACGTGGTGTCGCAGTTATCCAGGCGTCGTTCTTTAAGGACATACTGATTTCTTTGTAATGTAATGAAATAGATCAGGCGAATCGATTTAATTGTAAATAGTTCTGAACAATGTGTAATGGGTGCAAAAGAAGCAATGCCTTGTCCAACTGTACGTTACCGGAAGTTAGGCACCCGTGTACTTTGAGGCTTTTCCATTTTTCTACTTTCTTGTCATTTCAGCTGGTTATATCTGACAGTTTGCCAACATTTTATATAAAAAAATACCTGTAAATAAGAACGATTGAAATTCCTGCTAAAAACAGACATCGACGTCACAACGGATGACGTGGATGAAGTAAAGCATTTGTGTTAACATGATTGGTTTGGTTTTATAAAAAAAGCTACCTTTGCATCGTGGCTCAGATAGGGAAAACATGTTTGCAATGACGATTGTGGCGTTATGGTTCACTTTTCCGAAAGGTGTAGGACGCCAGTAAACAGCAGTTATGTGCTATGTTCAGAAAACAATGGTTGACTAAGATCTATAATAACATTTTGGCCCAAAGTGTCGGATACCACCTTTTAGGTTGTTGATTTTGTTCGAACAGTTTTAGTTTCCTTGAGTAATTCTTCAATGCCGGAATGACCGAGAGTTCCACCCTATAAAATGCTCGGCTATATACAGCTCTACTAAATAGATAGGTGTATCTTGACTTTTGAAAAAATCTTGTAATATACCTTTAAACGGGAATGCACTCATTTTTTAGCGGTTGCCAAAGAGTGCCTTTAATGTAGAGCAAATGTAATACTGCACCTCCAATGGAAGAGTGTCAAAATTAGGGTTAAAATGCTTCAAAACTGGAGGTTAGGGGTTCGAATCCGTGCATGGGCTCGCATGGTCAACTTTTTTGCTTCCTACTTTTTCACATTGAAAATTTTTCTGCATCATTCTAACAGATAAAGATGAAAACATGTGTAGTTTTTAATTTTTTATAATGAGTTTTAATGGAATTTATGTGCTAAATTTGATTACAAATTTATTACCTCGTATATTCAAAGTTTAAAAAAATCAAAACTTTGTGGGGAAATTATTTCATATTTTGCACCATCAGCCAAAATACATTATAGAACATTTTAGACAACTCTAAAATATATAGTTTGGCTATCAAGAGCTCGGTGATTTTTTAATAAAGCACAGTCAGCAGAAAAATGGGAAAATTATCTAACAATTAAAAACAATTAATTACATATTTGAGTCAAACCAATCAAGTAACATGTTTCGTTAGTTTGACAATTTGTTATAACATATTTACAAACGACACTCAATATCAATTACTATGCTTCTAAAGAAGATATAGCATAACATTTTGGAGGTTTCCTATTTCTAAAAAGGAGACACCGTGAATATTATTTTAGAAGAAAAAATATCCAATAAATTAAAAACTGGATGGAGAATTGTCCTAAAATTTGGCATACATGTCAACATTAAGGTAAACACCACATTAGTTGTGTTATTTTTCTAAATTCTGCAAATTGTCTATTACACTTGCTTAACCTCAAAACCATTCTATAACCTAGCAGACGGTGCAATTTGTACACAACATTTAAATTAAAATGTAAACGGCTCAGAAGACTGACCAAAACAATGCAATCGAAACAACTTGGTTAACCTCGTCCTCCGCAGATTCGCCCCTCTGATGTTTTTGGTGCAATGATACTTACAGAATCACTATCGTTTTGTTCGCCGGAAGAAGGATACGCCCCACAAAAAATCTTCAGAAAAAGCAATAGGTGTAGTGTATAGGAATATTTCGTCTTATAAACCTGCATTTCTCAATTCAACTGTCCACATCTTATTAGATATAAAACTATTACTGTATTTTCAGCAGAGATTACAAAACATTTATCCGATAAATAATTCGCGAATTATCCGAGGCGTTCCGATTGCAAAACAATCGCGATTGACCCATGATAAGGTCCTTAATTAGTAATAATTACGCATGAGCTGATACGCGTTGAAAGACATATGTATAATAAAATTGTAAAAGACAAACATACACAAGATGTAAATTCTGCAATCAGTAGAGCACATGTTTGTCACTCGCATTAGGTCGCGAGTTCGAATCATACGTAAGAAACACAATTGGTGGAGGGTAGGTGTTATAACATTTTTTTACTGTTTTCATACTACCAGCCACTGAATTATATTGACGAAGTAGTTCTTGGCAAAAATTCTAAACCACAGAAAAATAAAAATTAAACTTATGTATAAGATAAAACAACTTCCAAACCTGTGCTATTAAGGTTTGAATACAATATTTTATATTATGTTTAATTTGTATGCATTACGCGAATCAAAACAGTACTTGGACAGCCTTAATATTTTACTAGAAAATATTGGAATCTTTCTCTCTTAATGCGAATACAAAGGCAGACCATCCTTGTGTATGTAGCGTGTGTGGTTAAAATTTTTAAAAAAAATCAACAAATAGTTCCACACCTCGATACATTTGAATGCGTGCATACATTTATAGCTAAAGGGAAGTTATCAAGTCTAAACATTCCTGATAATTTTCCCTTCGAGTTATCCCGCTTGTTTTAATGCGGTGATGGTTGGCTTATTTAAAGATATTTTTAATAATCATCTTGTATATAGCACAAAGGCACGAACAGCATTTTCATTGAAGTAATATTAAATTATGTTAATTAAGATATATTTTGTGAATTGAAACATTTATTTTTTATTGTGCTATTGGTAATTTTCACATAAAACGCTGAACATTGGTCATGACGTAGTTTTTTCACGAAGAATTCTACAGCATTAGTAACACAATAAACGTGAAAACGTTGCTTCTTGGACAGTTTTTTTTTCAACAGAAAGGGTCGAGGTTTTTCGATGAAATCAGAACAAAAGTTATGAATTGGATCATGTACTAAACATAGATATCGACGTCAGAGCGGGCTACCCGGATGACAATATAAAGTCATCTCAAAACTAAGTTGTCACGTGGTTGTCTTAGTTTAAACATAGCTATTTTTTGCAGCGCGACTTTGAAGTGTTTGTTTTGCAATGACGATTGTGCTGTTATGTTTCCATATTGACACAAATGAATAGCATCAATGATCAACATATTCTGGACCTTTTCAGGTAACAATGACTTTTCAGTTAATTGAGAAAAAAACTTTGATAACTTGCAAAGAAGTTAAGTATACTCGCTTCAATAAACGAATGTCAATAATCGTTATTAAGACACGCTGATATATGATACTGAGAAATGAAGAAGATATGACGAAGCACTGTGAATAAAGAGTGCCTAATTCACCCTAAATTACATTTTTTTCTTTCGTTTATAAAGCACAATGGTTTACCATAAGATTTTTTTAATGTCACTATGTTGTCATATCTCCCTGTTTGGGTAGTTTCGTTTGTTCTGTAGAATTATTTATAAATGTGTTCACTTTTTTGCTATAGACAGCGCGTCAGAATGCAACGACCACATACCAACCTACTTTTGTGGAATAAGATAAGACTGGGTAAAGTGCTTTAAAGTTTTGAAATTGGCTAAGAAATTTAAAAAAAATGTATATAAAGTTTTGAAAAAATAAAACCTACGTAAGACGTCTGATTTACACTTTCCATTCGAACATTGGTATTGCATATGCAGATCTTTGCCAGACAACGGGTCACCTGGGAATTTTTATACATGATTATATGCGCATGCCCATATACGAGGCATGCTCCCAACATTTTTGGACAGCGAAAACAAAATAAAAACAAACGTCACTCAGTTATTTATATATGCAATAAAACAGAAGTTCATTAGCATGTGAATCATAAAATTTTGTTTTTGTTTCTTATCAGATATCAAATACATTATTCTAAGGCGTGATAAGATATATTGAACATTATCGTATTAATAAATCTTGGAGCGAAAACTTTCATAATAGGAGGGCTTCCGCTCTGTTTCTGTCTATACATCATTCGTGGCTCCATCCATATTAAAATCATAGCTGAAAGTGCCCGTGACACTAAAATATGACTCAATAGCAAACATCATAAAATATTACATAACAAAACGTAATACAACTAACTTTTATTTGACATGTAACTTTGCCAAACTTAAAGCCATTGAAACAATTGACTTAATTTGTGAAGGTATGCGTGCCCATGATTGTTTGTGTATGTGCGCACACATGTGTGTGTGCGACACTGTGCGGGTGCGGGTGCGGGTGCGCGTGTTTGTATGTGTACTCGTGTGCGTGTGTGCGATAACGTGTGTGAGCGCAAGCGCGTATGTATGTTTGCGAGTATGTGTGTGTGCGTGTGTGTGAGTGTGTGTGTGTGTGAGAGAGAGAGAGAGTGAGAGAGAGAGAGAGAATGAGAGAGAGAGTGTGTGTGTGTGTGTGTATTTGCGAGAATGTGTGTGTGTGTGTGTGTGTGTGTGTGTGTGTGTGTGTGTGTGTGTGTGTGTGTGTGTGTGTGTGTGTGTGTGTGTGTGTGTGTGTGTGTGTGTGTGTGTGATTACGTTTGTGTGTGCACACGCTTGTGTATGTTTGCGCGCGCGTGCGTTCGTGCGTGTGTGTGTGCATGTGTGTGTGTGCGCGCGTGTTCGCGCGTTTGTTTTAAGCTCTAAACTTTTAGAGAGACGGAGTTACTTCATTTTATAAGTGCATATATAGGTTGTTTAAATATAACGACACGTTGATTATGCTTTAACGTTCCTCTTTTTACATGTGAAAATTCTGATAATTTAAATTATTAACAAATACAACTATACTTAAATGTTGTTGCGTTTTCCAAACCAAACGAGCACTACTAATGGTCTAGTCTAGAGAATCCTTTCTTTTGACATAAATTATTTTTTTAAGTAATTTTGTTATGTTCTATGCGACCAATGCTCATTAGTAAATGTCACTCAAGTACTATTGTTATTACAGTTTTTTCAATTAAAATACATAATAAAGATGTTCCCATTAATTGACAGAGTTGACAGAAACCGCTTTTTATGTAAATTTATTTATTGAGGTTCCCGACTTTCATAATTTACTTCAGCTGTCAAAGATAGACACTTGTATTTACGATTTCAATTAAAGATTTAATGAAACGATTAAAGGTGGTATCCGAATATTGGGACCCTTTTTTCTTTAGTGTAACCAAATAAATTATTGTGACCTGAGTAGATCCCTCGAAATATTTACTGGTGTCCTCCATCTGTGAGACAGGTAAAGCATAAACACTCCGCTTGTCAGTACAAAAATGTATTTCCTATCCGAGTCACGTTACACGGTTATTTTCCAAGAAAACCACGTGACCACTCACTTTTGAGATCACATTACATGCGTTGCGTCAACACACGGTCAAAATGACCTGTGTGAATGCACTCGGTGTATTGTGGGTAAAGTAGTTCTTCAACATGGCTGTTATGAATACGGAAGTGATTGCTAAAATGAACAAATCTAGTACGAAGAGGTATACAACAGATTATTTTGGCATTTTTTTTTATACATTCTAAAAGTTAAAATATGTTTCATGCAAACATTTTGAACTAAATTTTGTAAACGGTCAAGACTTTAACGTTATGACGTCACAGGCTATGTATAGAATGGACATATTACTGTTTAACGAAAGCGAAAGTAGCAAAACTTGCTCATCGTATTTTTTTCTATTTATCTATAAATATCAAGACTTTAAAAGTTTCTGGACATAGAATAAGGCCTTAGAATATGGTTGTTTAGTCATTTATCTTAATTCAATGAATATTATAATCGAACGTATTTCCTACGCGAAACTATTTTTTATGTAGGCACAAATCTCAAATTTTGGGTGAGTTACGAGTCGTAGTATAGAGATGACTTTAACGTAGTGACGTCACACGCTATGTATAGAATGCATTACATGTTCAAACGGGTAATCAGCTCCGACGTCGATATCTATTTTTAAAATGACCATCTTGCTTTTTGCAGACTTGATAATACGTAGCCTGGTCCCTAACGATACAGGTTCAGTTAATGAATATGTAAATAAATCTTAAGAACTAAAACCTGATGAAAACTCGTAGTCAACTTATTTACTAACATCTCATCTTCTAATAACCATAAAAAAGTTCTATCACTTTCACAATATATTTTTCGTGGATGTAAACAATGGCATCCATATTGAATATTAGTAAACTAGGTCACTCCATGTTACCGGTGTTATGGTAAAATGATCCAAACTATTGGATGCCAGAATCGCCACTAAATTCAGTGGTATATATTTAAATATGTCAAAAGTCACACTAAGCTTATATGAACAGTTAAATGTTATTTTATGACACAGAAAATTGAACTTTAACAATGAAACTGTTAATAACACGACCTTATAACTGATCTCTTGTGGTGGCGCTTCGGCGAAAAAACCACACGCGATATTTTGTTTACAACGATACCGTGGAGCCACCTGTATCGTGGGGTTCGAGTATAGTAAGAAATAATATAAATAGACATGTAAAGCCTTATTTTTCATAAGTTGTGATGTCTTATTATTGATGTAATGTTACAAACAACCTTTACTTGAACTTAAGTTTAAGAGGGTACATTGGTGAAATAGAAATAGTCTCCCTTGTTAGGCGTAATCAAAACACTAGGTAGGTTCCTTTTAGTAAGAATTCTTGCATTTAATCTCCTGTTCTTTTGTAGATATTGCACTAACAAACAGTGAAATATCTTACTTTTGCATAAATAAAAGCTTAAAATTCGTTTAACTACTTATAGAGATTAGTTATTTAAAAAAGAAAATGGAAGTGTTTGTTAATGATGGTTAACATGGTTATCACTAGAAAGGCAGAAAAGTCAGCATACACTGCATAGAGCACAAGCATAAAAACCGAGTGAAACGAAATGAAAGGACCTACTTGCATATAGGGATTATTCAGGGGAGACTGTTCATGTCTCTCAGTTTATGCAAAAATTATGCATAAATTTACCTTAAATAGGGGTAAAATGTTGTTACATGTTTTAGATTTAAGCAAACTAATGGACACCACCTTTAACGTGGCATGTCCCCATTTTGCGTAGGACCGTGACTCATCGAACTAAAAGATCCACACTTTATTGAAATAACTGCGCCACTATCGAGACAAACCATCTTATTGTTTATGGCTGAAGTTTTCACATTACGTAAATCACCGCATGCGCAGTTGGTTGTTAAGCTAAAACAATTGAACAATAGTTAAAAAACGTTGCGATAAATGTAAATGTAATCAGTTTGTTGAAACAAGTACAACACATCTTAAATATAGGACACGTTTAAACACAAAATTATCAGTTGTAAAGGTCAACTGTTCACCTGAAAGACTTACCTTTTGCAGATGATAATTTATGGTTCTTGTGGGATATAGAACTATGAAAGGAATTATATCTTTTATAGAACTGAATTTAAAATATCGAATTAAACGAGGCAGCTTATGTTGAAGGTAAACCTGTAGGAGTAAATTTCATCGTAAATCAGTCTTTACATTTAAATCCTTTTTTCGTTGATAGTGATATATAGTGCCGACGAAGATCTATATTCGTATATTTTCTTGCATTCTCGTCACTGTTTGGAGTTATTGTGTTTTAGAGTTCAATCGGTTCTTCTTCCGACTAACAAAGCAGCTTCACAATACATCATATAGCATATGTGATTAATAGTATAAATAAATCATTCATCATACGATAAAAGTTACTCTTGGGGACGAAAGGCTTTGGGGCGAACGGTGCGAAGTCCGAGCTCTATTTCGGGATCCGTTAGTATCAAGGGAATTAAATCATGCAAAATAATAGCGTTCATTGGTGCGTGATTAAGGGCTTTGCATTGAAGTGACAAAGAATTTGACTTATGTATAATGCAGCGAGAACGGTTTGTCTAGCGGATAAATTGGTTTGTTTGCCGAGTCAATTGTTCATCAAAAAGCAACATTTCTGTTACAGACTGATCCCAGAGTGGGATTAAATGCACGCGATTCGTTTCTAAAACATAAGCGTCTTTGAAAATCTGGCCCAGTGACTGTAAAACTTCCGAGTTTGATCTCAGACTCAAAGTCCCCGAGTCTTTTCTCAGCCGAGTACGACTCAAGTTTCGTGACACTTATTGAGTTCGATCTCCGTAAAGCACGTCATATTCAATTTATTCGTTGAGATGAGCGACCCAATTGTTCTTAAGATAGACACGCAGTCTGTTTACATTTACGATAAATATGCTAGATGTTTCTGAAAGAAGTGTGGTTTCATGGAGACAGTGTTGATGCCAAAATAGTGCCAAAACTGTGACTTTTAGCAAGTACATCTCCCCGTTTTCTTTTATAAGGTTGTATTACTCTTACTATTTAAATTTTTATTGAGTTATCTCCCTTTTTGGGTATTATGTTACAGTTGAAATATATGCTCAACTTTTAAGAAAGCCCGGGAATGCAACATGTACATTGAATCCAATCATGTTGAATTAATATAATCAGTGTGTTAAGCTGCGTCAGCGATATGATTATATTTTTTTTAAAAAATCGAATAGAAAATCAGTTAATACTGAAAATATTAAAGAGCTTGGATGAAACGATACAAACAGAGGCTCTACCGAGTTTTGTATCGTTGTCGTTGTGGCCATCTCGTTTATTATTTCGATACTCAATGATTACGAATGTTTAGTTCTATTTCTTACATTACCAATAAATCAGCAGTTTTGTTAAATATAAATCGTATTTGCGCCACCTATGCGACGCAATAATTAATAGGCATACAACATATTTCTTCTTCAATTATCTTCAAATGGATCATACGTTGTCAGCTGACGTGGATTAACCAAAGGCAAAAATATTATAGATTTGCATTTCTCGGAAGTATGATTATCTGAAAGTGTGTACATTTCTTGATATTTTGTGACACTACATTTTTTACGACATTAATCAAGCCAAGTGACACGGATAACGTAAGGCTTCACTCTTCCACAATAACGATATTAATGCTAGAAATAAACCTTAGCAACTCACCATGTGTGATATTCAATGGCCTTTCAGTTTTCAGTGCATTTTAATAAACACCAAAAACTAAATAAGAAACTGTCTTAGACATTATTTCAAATGCTTGATTAGTCAATTTGAGTTAGTTTTCAATTTTCTTTTGCGTGAAGGGATAGATTTGGTGAGATGGGTGGGTATTTTAAAAGGGTGAAACTGTGTTAAACTACCAGGAATACTAAAATCAAGTATAGCAACCCTTAATACTCGTTTTTAAGTAGGCTAAATATGATGTTCTCGAAAATATCAAAATGTGAGAATCAAATCGAAGTATTTAAGCCATGCTCGGCAAAGTAGATGTATGACTACCTCATGCACAAAATGCTTGCGCGAATCTAAATTTATTATGTGTATATGTCAGTCAAAACCACAATCATCAAGCAGAGTTGTCGTTCGTACCTCACTTTAACACATTTGCTGTGGGCTCCATAACACTAATCTTGTAAAAACGGACATACGATATTTATCCCACACTAAATTTGATTTTAATGACCATAACCATAATAAATATAATAATTAAATTATCATTGGGCGGAAATAATAAATAAATGTAATTATTACTATTGGAACAATTATCATGCCTTATGACGCAGATGGGATAATCCCGCAGATGTAAACACACAATCTCCAAGCAGAGTTGTCGTTCGTACCTCACTACTTTTTGAGCCAATCACAGAGGTAAATAGAATGAAAGCCGATGTGCAAGAGAAACAAACTACACATAATTCATGGCCAGTTAAACCTCGGAGAAGATGTAAAAGGTTTTTGAATAAGAAATAATAAGGTACAAGGATTTTTCTGAATATGAAATGGTGTATTTAGGTTTATTGTATAATAACATGAAGTAATATTACAAAACAAAAATATCGACACGCCACATTTTTAAAATGTAAATAATGATAATAATAATAATAATAATAATAATAATAATAATAATAATAATAATAATAATAATAATAATAATAATATGGGAGTATGGGAGTCGCGAATGAACATTAGAGTAAAGTGGTGAGTAAATAAATAGAATTAGTTTTTTTGCGGCACATTATTTTCGGTTCATATACATGTTTATTTTTATATAAAAATATACATTGTACAAGATTTTGCCCGATTCATTAAACATATTCCAAAGTTTTGCAAACCAAAAGTCTGCGTTAAAGATTTTCAGATGATGCTTTCTAGTTTGACTTATTTTCGCAAAGTATGCCTATCTAAACTTGGTAGGAGCATGGAGTTAGCTCTCGGTAATGGTGTTTTTAAAGTGCCAATACAATCAATTTAATATAAAAATCTGATAAATTTCCTTTTTTTTAAAAAATGGTCTTATCGAGAAAATAGCCTAAGTATAGGCTATATACGTTGTGTTCAGTATTTTTTAAATCGTGCTATATTATTATTTATCTTGTTCTCCAACAGGTAAATAAATGTCAATACTCACCAATGGCATATGTCTTACAAAAAGCACATACATATAAAGTAAAAACCAAAGTAGATTTAAAGCGACAAAAAAAAGCATATGCGTATGGGACGATACTGTAGCATATTTTGTAATATACACACCACATCAAGTTGACAATACGATGTACACATATAGTACTGCTCAATTGTACCATTTACGCATTAATGCAATAATGTACATATTTTTAACAGTATAAAAGGCTATAGAACAAAACACCATAGTTTCCTTGTATGTTGTTGCTGTTGTGTCCGATAATTGTTTACATTTTCTTCATGACTGCCACGAATTCTGCAAATAGAATGTTAGAAAAATGATCGAAAATTTGAATGGACTGTTCCAAGAGAGACAACTCGTACTTGATTAACGGGAGATAATTACAAAGATAATCTGATTTTAATGGATTATTTTTCACGCACTGATAATTATGACCTCAATAGAACTGAAGTTCATTAATGCATCAACTTTAATAAATTATTCATGTTTCATTTAACATTTAACAACATTAAAAAATATCGAAAGAGTAAAGTGAATGCAATGTATAGCAATGTTTGTAGCTATCTATTAGTAAGTAAAGAGATTGCGGTACTGATATGTGGCCGTTTAGCTCAGTCGGTTAGAGCGTCGTGCTAATAACGCGAATGTCGTGGGTTCGACCCCCACAATGGCCAAGAATATTTTTAACATTTTTTTTTTTGTCTACAACACTTTTATTTGTTTTTGTCAACCGTTTGTACAATATTTCAGAACATACATTATGTTAATGCAAAAAATAGTCCATCGGAAGGTCCAATGTTTATTCTAATACTAAGCGCTCTTTTTTATTAATATTACCAAAATTCGCCATTTTTCTATATTAGGCGATTTTGTGCCTGTTTAACTCTAATAAATGTATTGCGAGTTTTAAGAAGTTAATTATTTCTTTGTTGAAATGTAAAGATTGTAACTGAAATAGTTTATCATTACAAGTAAGCCTTATTTGAAAATGCAGAAGACAGATGGTCTCAAATGTCGAATTTCTGTAACACAAGGATATATTGTAGACCATTATGTTTAATTATTAACAACGGAATTCTTTAAATCGGTGATATAAAACGATAATAAGTAAGTAAATGAATAAATAAATAAACGAATGAATGAATGAATGAATGAGTGAGTGAGTGAGTGAGTGAGTGAGTGAGTAAGTGAGTGAGCGAATTAATGCATGAATAAATAAATAAATAAATAAATAAATACATAAATAAATAAATAAATGCAATCCCTTAACTAGGAAATGATACAACAATATAATCATGAATGCAAAATAAATTTAACATTGTATATATAAGAAGGTAAATGTAAGTTCTTAATTATACAGAAAAAAATGATTTAATTAGTTCCATCAAAACAAGAATAAACCAACTGTTTGCCCCCTTCTAAAAGCGACCCTATTGAAGTTTCTATTAAGTCTATTCTCTTATTCTGACATTGAAATAAATCAACAGATTACTTAAAAACTTAAATTTTCAATTCTGTGTCCGAGAAACAACAACAACAACAACAAAATAACAACAAACAAACAACAAACAAACAAACAGCTTTCTAAGCTTGATATAGATAACCTTCACGCGTAAAATTACTCCATAATGATTTTAATGAAAAAGTAAATAACAAAACTATATGTCACCTTCATACGTGACGCAATCCCTGCCGGAAGTTGATGCCTCCCTTATCATGGCCAGCACTTCCTGATCCGAGAGGGTGTGGCCTAGTTTGGACATCAGCATCCGCAGCTGCTCGCTACCTATCTCGCCTAGTCACAGGATTAAACAGCATCAGTACATCATTTTGGATAAAAATGTTATATATTCATTTTAACTACGATTTGTTTGGGAGCATGCTGTTTAGAGATGGGCAGATCTAATAGGTGGGGACCCCCTTGAGATTGTCTAAATATACCTGCCTCTTTTTCGGATAAATGGAAAGAATATCGGCCCTCACTGTTTTTGTTGTTGCTAAGTTTCAAATCTTGTTGCATAAACTCAATGATTTGGTTGTATTTATTTCATATTTAATAAAAAATATAAATTATAATAAAAATGTATTTTTATTACCTTGTGTTCTTTGACTAAATATTTATTTTTCGGTCAAAATGTCAAACTTTATGCTTTGACATTTTTTACCAAAAACAACTAATGACCAAATCATGACAAATAACAAAGCAATGTAATATTTTTGCAGGAAATATGAAATGAAATGCAAACAGATTTGAAACTAAGCACAAAATGCAATTGTTATTATATCTTTTCCAGTTATCTGAAAAAGAGCCACCTTCTATGTATGTATTTGTTAACATTTTATCGTGTGCCACATCTTTATGTGGTCTTAGGAGTATTATCGTCCCATATGTGTCCGGTGTTACAGATAAGACGAGTATGCACAAAAATGTCTTTAAAAAATGCATTGAAATTAAAAGTTTTGTGTAAGAAAATCTTTCTATGAAGGCCTGTAATGCATGTTAAATGCAGGAAATGGCCATTTTTGGCTTCTAGATGTCAACACTCTTCGAGTCGGAGCATGCCCTTAGACCCTTGACACTACTCGAAAAAAATATAATTATGTTATCTTTGTTGCTGAGAATACAAACATTACCGACTCATGGGACAGTTTCTAGCAACTTCTGAAATGCAGGAAGTTACTTTATTTTGCTGCTACATTTCAAAGTTTTTCCGGGATAGCATGCCCCCAGACCCACCGAGCGCGACTAGCACCTCTGGTGCTCGCTCAATTAGTACCCCCACCCATGAAAGAATCCTGGAGCCGCCCATGTTAGGAATTGCATTATTGCGGTTGATACGAAACACCCAATTCCATTCGAACCAGCTCACATCCAGGTACAAAACTTACATGTAAGAGATTACGAAATAGTACCTACTTTCGGAGTTGAGTGGGTTTGTATGTGTGATTGTTTTCGTATTACCGCATTTTAATCAGCTTTTGTGTTGTTGCGTGTATGTTAAAATTAGGAAAGATAACAAGTATATTTTATGCGAAACAAATATGAGAGTTGCCTCCCTGAATGGAATTTTTAACATTTCCGCTGCTGCTATTTCTGGTTATTTTATTCATAAATCTTCTATCGTTTAAAGTTTAATGTTAAAACTGAACATTAAAACAAAATCAAGATAACCAAATGAACTTTTGTAAATACTGTTTCGCTTGCAATAGTCTACTTTTGACCAATGCCTTATTTTCGAAATGAAAAAAATATATAAGTTACCTCCCTTCGCAAAAGTATTTTCAATGGGTTTATGATTATGTTGCAGACTACAGCTTAGTCTCAAATGCCAGTAAAGGGGGAACAAGCTTTTCTTTTTCTGCCATGACAATACAACAAATATAGTTAGAGTTATGCCGCCTTATAAATGAAAAAAAAGCCGAAAATTCATCAGGCAAAGCACAGAAAGATGAAAGAAAGAGTAATGTCTAGAATAAACTAAAAAAAAAACCTTCTGCAAGAAATATATTTAAAATATATGCGGCATGGTGAAGTTTAATTTAGTAGTTGAACACTTCAAGTTATAATATTATAATAAGTATAAACCAATAAATAAGGTTAAATTCCGTTCTTGGAAGCGATCTTGCAAGCGAGAACAGAGATACACGATTTTTTGATGTAAATGCATCTTTACTTTGCCCGTCCTTAAAAAAAAACTTCTAAAAATACCCTACTTTCCAGATAGGTATAGGTCTTAGGCAAAGATGAGTCGTTTCTTTTTTTCTTTCTTTCTTTTTTTTTTTTCTTTTTGATAGATATAGCGGATTTCTACCAATGGGAGACGCTGTTATAATGTTTTAGGTGGGTTATGCGTCAACATTTCTTAATAGGTTAAAAGTTAGGCTAGGGAACTACGTCGAAAAACACTCTACTGCTGACCTTTATTGTTCGTATCCAAGACTGAGAATGCCTCTTTCAACTCATCGTCTGTTTTGCTTCTCTTCATCAGGGCCCGTAACGCCAAAAACTCGGAAAAATCAATCTCTCCGCTTTCTGCAATGGTAACCATAGTAACAAAACTTAAACTCTGACGAGAAGTTTTATAACAACAACAACAACAACAATAATAATAACAACAACAACTACAACAATTTCAATGTGGCCTTTTACAACAAAATTAACAGCATCCATATATCAAGTACACACATTAAAAAAAGACAGTCATAGACAGCCACACAATTTATAATGCAATCGAAAATGACATATACTGTGATGGTAACAAATGTTTTCGATAACGTGTTTTGAAGATATTTATTGAACAAGGAGACCAAATATTATTAGGCATGTCATTCTAGATTTAGTTAGCCAAATTGACAAACGATCTTTGTATTATAGAAGTGGCATTCTTTTAAAGTGGTTTTATTTTCAAATGCGCATGTGCAACAAACCACGCATTCTGGCTTGACTCCTCCCCTTGTGACGACAAGTTTGACAGATTCATTAACAGTTTTATGGGGCGAATGACATGTCATTTTTATAGAACAGGTCAAAGTGAGGAGGGGACTTCTAGGTCGGATAAAATCTATTTAGACGTTTCCATACAAAATAAAAACGTAGTAATAGACCTTATCCTACACGTAATTTAAAACTAGCCAATCAAAATTAATACCCTTAAATAGATCATACGACGCATAGCCTTTGAAAAACTACACATCATTGAAATGTTAAAATATTAAAGTCTTTTTCACTGGTTGCCCGTGTTTAATGAATGTTCCATGTTTATTAGCATATTGTATTGTTTAATATTTGTACTAAATACAGCGTTCGTTTATTACTTGCAAAGAGTGGTAATGAGTTAAATGATGTTGAGTTTAGTTGAACTATTCGTCCTGTGGCAAACCGTACCTAGTTTGACTACAAAACGAACCGATTTGATT
The DNA here is from genome assembly GCA_007844125.1 of Sinonovacula constricta. NCBI lineage: Eukaryota > Metazoa > Mollusca > Bivalvia > Cardiida > Solecurtidae > Sinonovacula > Sinonovacula constricta. The sequence continues at coordinate 61,801,463 of CM017557.1, forward strand.
GTCTGAGTAAAACTAATGATGCCCAAAAAACTGGCGGGAAAATTTCCAACAATAAATTGTGATTTTCCAGCTGGACCTTTGCTTGTATGGTTATCATTTTGTGGTGGGAAACTGTTGGAAAGTTCCAGTTGTACCTGTGCTCCTATATTTATCATTTTAGGGTAGAAAACGGTTGGAAAGTTCCAGTTGTACCTGTGCTCCAAAATTTATCATTTTAGGGTGGGAAACGGTTGAAAGGTTCCAATTGTACCTTTGCTCGTATAGTTATCATTTTAGTGTGGAAAGCGGCTGAAAATATATCTTTATCCTACCATCATATTTTGCATAAGATATGTAAGGCCCGGTGGGATAACGTTTGCTGTATCAAACACCAGTGTGGTAACTGTCACGCTCATCCGGACGGAAAACATTTTAAAATGCATACATTCTATGCCGCACTTGGAGTTCTAAAAGTCATCAAATGTTATAAATTTAAAGATTTTAAGAGACGTAACAGCTTATGATGAAAATATAATAGTAATATTTAAATCCCTTGTTGTTGTTTTTATTTATATGTCATTTATCTGTGTTAGTTTGTAAATACAGTCTTAAAAGCAACGGAACCTGGTGTTATTCATATTAAAAGGCAAACGTGTTTACGTGTACAACTTAGATTTGAGATGGTGTGATAATTAGATGTACAGTTGTATCAGTTTTGATTTCTGTCAGTGTAGGATGAGGCTCAATCCAAAGACATGTGAAACTTAAATATGTTGCACGTCACCAACCCATGGTTTTGTTTTGAGTTTGATGATACAGTGATACGCCTACCATGAATTTTTTGTTGACTTAGGCTACAAGTAAGTTAAACTTTATTCACGTTTTTTATAGTTTTCTTATCGGATATTATTTCAAGAAGGATAAGTAACTTTGCCCTTTTTTTAAAGCGCGTGTGAATAAATAACAACCGCACTTCAAGGCGAATTATATTTTCGGAAAACAAAACAAGCAAATAGAAAGTTCTAATCATTAAACAACAAATTTGATCATAAAACAGATAGGATAAATAGATAAAGATTATTGTTGACTGTTGAACGAAAAAAATGTTGTAATACTCAGCAGCATAAAACTCGACAAGCCTCGAGATTTGCAACTCACCTCAACTCAACTTTATTGAACTCATTACCGCTCTTAGCGGTAAATGAGCAATTTAGCATACAATACAAATAACAAATAGACAATAACAAATCCGGTGCAAATAAATCATCTTAGCGGTAAATGAGCAATTTAGCATACAATACAAATAACAAATAGACAATAACAAATTCCGGTGCAAATAAATCATCTACAAAAACACGGGAAATCAATGAAAAAGACTATACTATCTATGACGTAACGTGTAAATAGTCTCATGCTCTTTAGCATGTTTGTGTGCGTGTGTCATATGTAAATCCTGTTTGTTGACATTTGTTTCATGAATGAAAGTGGTTCTAAATATTTAAGCATTGTAAGTGATGGGTTGCAGATTTAACCTATTTTACATTCATGACAAAATGGGCAACAAAGATATGATTAAATCCAGAAAAGGTAATACATTATTATAAGGGTAATATTATTTACTAAGTTTGCTTTTGTCGATGGCATTGTTTGTCAATAAAGCTTAGTGTGGAGAACACAACATGTGGATTTGTCTCAGCCTGGTGTGATAACATTTTCTTAATTCAACTTTCCGCGAGTCTAAAAATAGAGTTTAAGCTCCGCCCCCTTGCCCACAAACAACCTGGTTCAAAGTGACAGATCTTACAGATTATCTTACAGATCCGCGAAAATATTTTAATTTGATATCTCCCAAATGCAAAGAGCTTGTGATGGAGATATTTAGATGAAGATTAAGACAGTTTCACCCAATGATGCATTCATGACACAAAATTATGAAAGAAAGTTGGTGCTGGCTACAGCGAGATTTTACCTTTCGATACAGAAATGGACAAGCCTCATCCAATAATCTAAATTAAGATGCAAACAGAGAAGCGACTACAGCAACGTACGATTCCTTGCAAACCACAAACAACAAACAACGCTTTTGCTATTAAATTGAACCAAAGGCTTAAACAGATTTAAACTGATCGCTTGTCAAAGTCACTGTGGGACAATGTGTAAGTGAGAATCAGCATAACGGAGGAAAAGTGTCAATCAACGCGATGTGATTGGCTAATTCCACAATGTGTAATATTTATTTTTAGATATCGCGGAAAGGTGAATTCAACACTTACCTAGTATTTTTTATTTGATAATCATAAATATAAAATAACATCAAAGTGCACATAGGTCTTTGAAGCCAAACTCATACAATCCGTGTTTTAGTCTAAATCTGTGTATTATAAATATCTGTGGGACCCTGGTTCGACCTGCAGCCGACCACGTGATATTAGTCGCTTTGTAAGACTACTATTTTTGTTCAAGATGGTTACTATCTGGATACTGGTTCAACACGGAAAAAAATAGTCGAGTATGTTATGTAGTAGTACCCCAGCGTTTAAGGTTACGCTAAGTCAGGTTAAGGGGTTGTTTACCGTTGTGGTATTGATGACGTAGCATTCGTGTAACTGCTAGAAAGAAAAGGATCATGCTAGAAAATTTATTTGTTTATTTTTAATGTGTTTCGAGAATGTTCTAGGTTTCGTGAATGTTCTAGAGACTTTCGCGTCCTAGAAATTCTTTGGGTTTATATAAGGGCTTGTTAGCCGATATAAGGAGAAGTTTGGATAAAAGTTGGAAAGAAGTTTGGATAAAAGTTTGATAAAAGTTTGGATAAAAGTTTGGACATAAAATTTGGACGTATAGTTTGGAAATACTTGCAGCTTCTATATTAAATCTTTCTGTGTTGGAGCTTACGTGGACTTAATATATTCTACAGTGATATAAATATTAAAGTGTTGGATTTGGAATTATTTACATTCGTGTATTGTTCTACGTTTGAATTATTTCAACTGTGCGTATCTACGAGGACAGTTACCGAAAACTCTTCAGGATTATTCGACGTTGGATTATTAATTAGGCTGTTAAAGGGACACCTTCTAAAGGGACAAACTGTAAGCTAACATTTATTTTGCTTTCTGAAATTTTGTCTTATTTATTTGTTATTGTTTTATTACGCCATAGATTTAATTGTGTTTGTGTTTTTTCTTAAATAAATCATTATTGTACTAGTTTGTTGCTGGCTTGTTCTTTCTGTTACACCATTTCGTCGTTTAGTAAACGTGCCGTTTTATAAATAAACTTATATAGCGATACCGGTCGTTACAAGTCTTATCAACTCGAAAGATAATGGTTCCCCGTTTAATTACTATAAATAAAAGTAGCTAACATGATTAAAACTTCAACACGTTCCAGGCAATCATCTTTATTTCAAAATCTGCAATATGGCTCACATTTTATTTCATAACTTAATAGGGATATAGATTATTGCATTACACATGACATAGAGACTTTAAAGGTGATATCCGAAAGTTCGGATCAATATTTTTTCTCAAATATCCAAATAAGTCACTGTTCCCATAAAAGGTCCTACAAAATGCTGTTCATAAATGCCCCAGATCTAGGTGAACAGTGAAGAATAAATCCTCACTCGTCATTGCAAACAGGTGTTTCCTATCTGAGCCACGCTGCAGGTATAGGTATTAACATCACCACCTCAGTAGTCCGCTCTGTCGTCGATATCTATTTTCACTATCATGCTTAATTAAAGATTTGGAAGTAAAGAAAATTTAGAGTGATTCTGTCGCAATTTGTAGTATTTAACAACATAAGTAGCGTTCAAAATCGACTTTATTTAAAGTATGTGTTAATGCCGTAATTGTCAATAAATTAATAATGCCTAAATTCCCATAGAACAGGGAGAAGATGTTGTTACTTGTATTTGATAGAGGCAAACTGTCGAATACAACATTTAAAACAGCTGGTAAATACAAATATCGTAAGCAGTTATCAGGATGTCAAAACAACCTTAAACAGAGTTTCCGATAGTTTTGACCGTATTTACTTTCAAACACTGTATTCGTCTCTCAAAAGATCTCGCAAGATATCGTTTATTGATATCCTACATCTATGTTAAAAGTTAAAACACCCCAATCGTAATTACAAACTGTTTTCTATCTGAGCTACACCGCACGGTTAGCTACTCGTGAGCAAACAACAACAAACAGCCTCTTAAAAGCACGTGACCACCTACAAAGCACGTGACCACTCTCCGCTCTCATGTCGACATCTACTTCTACAATTGGAACACATCGGATAATTCACGAATCATTTCACGGGTGTATGTAGGTAGGCGGATCACCTCGGCCATTTTCCTAAATGGGACTACTTGTGACGGAGGTCAAAACAAAGATGGCAACTAACTACAGTACGATGCCTGTTAAACTTTAATTTGCGGTGGCTTCATCCACTTTTAATTTACCCAACGCAGCAAACACACAGCTGTTAAACGATACTATTGTTGATGTTTTGTGCGAACTACATTTTAGACATATTCTTCTTCCGACTTTCGGCGAACAAAACGATCGTGATTTCTGTTAGTATCATTGCACCAGATACATCCGATGATTGTCACGTGGACGGAATTACCCGAAGAGTGCCGATTGCTACTTTTGGCGGGAATCATTATCCTGCCTATAGATTTACAAAGAACAAATATTTAGATTTTTTTCATGAACTGCGATGTCTCACGATTGTAGAAGTGTTCAAAATGGTTCTTACTGAGAATAAAGTAGGATATTCAGCAGAATTATGGCCAATCCCCGCCCCCGCTCTCTCAACCCCCACCCCCCACCTCCACACACAACAGGACAAGATAATGTCGCATGTGTTTTATATAGACAAACTGTTGGGTATCTTAAACACTTGCATTAGAAATTTATCCATATCATTATATACTATGAAGCATTGCAATGGTGACCTCCCTTTAATTATCTGCATGCAAAATCGATGGCTTTCTGTTATATTCCTGACCTTAAGATGTGTACCGTACCCTAAAGGTAATCAAACGAATAAATCAATCTGGTGCCAATTGTGTAACCAGTGGTAAACATTTAAACATTGGTTTAAGTTTGGTTACTTAATAATATTTGATTAACTTGCTCCTTAACTATTGTTTGTTTTGTTTTTGCTTTGTTATTTAACCGGATCCGATTTTAACCATTTTTGATAAACTTTGACCATTCTCCCAGTGGTCTGTAAAAGTTATAACCAAAAAATAAAAATGGCCGCTCATTAAGCAGCACCAATTAGAATGTTGCATCGTGGGTTACTTTGGTTAATTTATTTTTTCGTTAAAATTAAACAGTTTGGTTAAGTAACAGAACAGTTAAACAAATAGATAACCACTTTAGTTAAGTAACCAATGAAGTTAAAGTTAACAAGTTGTTAGAAAATGACCAAATGTTAACTTTAACTATTGTTTATACAATTAGGTCTTGGTGTCAGAAGTGTAGATCCAGAACAGTCTATTTCAAATGGAATCGAGTTTAGTGTGATGAGCACTGCACCGTCTTGCAACAAAACGCCTAATTGCCTTGCCATGTCTTTAAAATATAATCAAATCCTGCGTAGTCGGAACACCTCGGATAATTTAATCTTCTGAGTAATCACGCAGTTATCGCCGAGGTAATCCGATGTGAATTGTTGAATTATTTAGCAGAAAATCGTTAATTATATCTTCAATACTGCTCAGTTTCATGAGTAGGCTTGCAAATCTTGATTTTATTTTTATCCTTTTTTTCTCTCCTTTTATCGAGTAGATTTTGGAGTATCGAGATAGGGTCTAATGCCCGGTCCATTTATCCTTTAGAGATACACTTCTACTTTAATGCTACTTTAAGTGCCTACTTGACAATGAAGAGCGTTTAAACTAACAAAGCACTTTTCAATATGTTTATAAGTTTGAAGGTAAATATTTTGGCAAAGTAACACATTAAAGCTTGATCTTTACGCGTATTAAGCGAAACTACAAGTGACTGTAAAAATGACACTCGTCCTGCTTTTTTACACGATGAGATAAATGGTTTAAAAGTATAAGAAAAAAATAAATGCAACAAAACCCTTTTAAAATATCGTTTTTAAAGATATTTGCAATAAAATTTTATAATTTTATAACCACAACAAAATCCATAAGGAAATTCCACCATATTTTATCTCGCGTACTTTCGCCTGGTATAATCAGGCATTCGTCCCCTGGCGGGTTCGTCACTTTTGTTTCGTCGCCAACATCATTACTTCTGTATGAACCTTATTTATACTCGTATGTCACATGTAGTGAGTGATTTGAGTAAAAAATAATAGTTGATTTGAGTTGAGTTTAACCCAATACCAAGTCCATTACCAACTCATTGCTTACAGCATAACAATACAAGTAATATACATATTAAGTGAGAGAACAACATTTGTAGCTCACAAAATTTATTATAAAAATAATTATCTGTTACAATTGTAGCATTTTTTTATACGTGTACACTTGTGTATTTCTTTCTTCTTAATGTATGATAAGAAAATATACAGTTGTTATCTTTTAGAAACATTTCCCTTGGATATGTATCTAGATATATTAATTTAATACATTTTTCATTACGATACACGAAACAAACTTTGCTCTCTTAAGGTAGGTACAGTATACAAATTTTCCTACATTCATTACTACTTTTCTTAGATTTTAGAATCATTATCTAAGAAATATTTTTGAATGATAGGCCAATAATAGTATTATTATTCTTAAATACTGTTTTCTTAAATCTGAATATTGTGTGCATATCAATTAAGGTATTAGATGTGTAATCAAACCATTAATATTCGTATAATGTCGGCATTTAGAGTTTTACAATGTTACGTGTTCGATCATTTACGTCAACACTCGGCCTTCCGAGAATAAAATCACCCGATTTTAGTTTTCCAATTTTATCTAATGAAATCGTGTCAATTTCTTCACTCTAAAATAGCGACAAGGAATCGCGGTCAGCGAGGAAGATTTGTCAGAAAAAAAAATAAAGCAAAGAAAAAAAGTGTGTATTTCACATGTTTTTGGAGTATTTTTTTTTAGAAAAGTATACTCTAATAAAAATGTAGAAAACAAATGACATTAATGTGTTTTCTTTCTTTTTTAATATATATTTATCCAAATTTGACATGTATGAGGTTATTTAAAGGTCAGATTTGAGGACGTTAAACATAAACATTCGCAGAACTTAAGTTAGCTGAGGTGAGAAGTTGTTAAAACTTGGAAAATAATCCAGAATACAATGCTGAATAATGTGATATATCTTGTGTCAGGATTCAGTTTAGTCACTTTTACATATCTAATACCTTAAACAAGAGAACTTACTATCTGTATCGACCTGGTCCATTATTGAACACACCTCCTCGGCGGACATGTTGTGGCCAATTGTCTGAAGTAGCTTACTGAGCTCACTGACGTCTATAGAACCGCTGCCATCAGTGTCGAACCGACTGAATACCTCCTTGCATTCTGAAATCAATCAATCAATCAATCAATTAATCAATCAATCAGTTAATCAACACATAAAACAGTCAATCACATTTGCAATCAGTCATCATCAGCACCATCGCCAGTGCCGCCAGAAATATTATACTAATATTAATACTACCTATGATGATGGTGATGAAAATAAATAATAATAATTATAATAATAATGGTCGTCGTCCCTCATCATCATCGTCAGTAGCATCATCATCATCATCATCAACATCATCATCATTACTACCACTATCACCCCTATAACGACGACGACCACAACCACCTTTACGATCACCACCACAACCCACATCAACATCAACATTATCATCATCATAATCATCATCATCATCATCATCATCACTACCACCACCATAACTTCCACTACCATCACAATCACCAGCATTTCTTCAAAAGTAAACAAAACAACACAACACAAGTCAGCCAGCGCAAGGAAAACACTTAACTGTTTGTTTGCCGCAAGAACATAAGCGTAAATTTTGAACATGGTAAATATAATAAATTTTCCTAATATGCTTAAATGAAGATTATGTGAAAATAAGCTAAACTGTATATTTCTCCCGGGACCCCTGGGCATGTTAAAACTCTGACATGTTTAGCACCATTGTTAGTCCCTAGGGTCAAGTGTTATTCTAGGCTATTTCTTTCTGGATTAACCCTTGCCAAAACAAGAAGATACTTTGAAACCGAGAAGACAGGATGCTAAAGAAAACGCGATTATAACGCGTGCCACTCAGAGGAGGAGGGGGATGCATCCCCACCCCACCAAACAGGTAAAAGAGTAAAGTTGTGAAAACACATCCATGTAAGCTTAAAAAAATACTAAGCTTTTAAAGCAAATTTTGTCTGTTGACTGTTTAGGTCGATGTTAGAATCCCTTTCTGTGTGTATATATCTGGTATTTACTGCGATAAAATTGAATGGATCTTGATTCATAGCCACATCCCACCTTTCTGGATACACCCCTGGTGCAACATAACCTTGAACTTCATATACAGACTAAAATGGTATAAAAATATAATAAAATCACTTACCTTGAATTTCGTATTCTGACAAGTTGTTGGCCTGGAAAAGATTGAAAATTCAATTTTAACAGTTATAATAAGTTAGAAGAAAAAAGTAATGAATTGTAAGATAAAGAAGACGCAATAATCCGAGTAGTTCCGATCAGCCCAGCATTCTTTTTCGAGATGATATGATTGTTAATGAGTTTATTAATGCATTATGTATGTTTTTCTTTTCTTCTTTAATAGTTAAATAGGAAAAAGGTCCTATTAAAAAATTCACAGATATTTATATCTAAACTACCTTAACTACAAAGGCAAACAGGGTAAATGTAAGTATGACAAAAACACAGAGACAAGACATAACACACAAAAGAGAAACCAGCAGTTACCGCCTTGGAACGGTCAGTCGGCAAAAGGACCGACTGTGGTGCTTAAACCTGGTTTGTGGAGCGCTCCAACCTCGCACTTCCTGAAGGTTTTTCTATCAAACAGTGTAAATAAAATATCCCGTCAAAGTGAGACAACTAACTGTAAGCAACTGCATCAGGGGTTAAAACAGATACAATGAACGTATATACAGACAAAATAGCTAGTAATAGAATAAACTATCAACATATGTACAAGATGTATAGTAGATAAAAGCCTCGGCAACCTAAAGATTTTCGTAAAATAAAAAAATAGTATGCGTTTGATTGGGTTCAAACTACCCCGGTTATAATGCACTCATGCTACCATCGTAAATTTTTCTTTTAACCTCTCAATGATTATTAGATATAACGTGTGTTGTTGTTGTTGTTGTTGTTGTTTTGTGTGTTTTGTAATTGTGAAGTTAACACTATCAACGCATTGTCTATGACTGCAGTTAATGTATGCCAATCAATTTGTTTTTTAATTTCTTTTAGTTGTGTTTCGTTGCACTGTAGGTTTTTTGCATCTTAATTAATGATATATCGCTGCATTCAATAACATTGTAATGTTTTGTATTACAATTTGTAATTACAAACTTGATTGCGCAAACTGCTTTGTATTGTATTGCATTGTGTCATATTGTACTGTAATGTATTACATTGTTGTATTGTATCGTATTGTATTGTTTTGTTTTAAGTCATACTGTATTGTATTTATTTTTTTGTATTGTATTGTTGAATTCACCGTATATCCATCAGGATACGCATGTTCCATCTCCATGTGCATTTGAACCTCCTGGGGCCGTCGGACCGAAGGTTTGGACCCGTAACCTCTCGGCCGATGCCCCTTTCCCTTGGCCACTGGTTCCACTCCCGTGCAATCGCATCCTGCATACATTCGCAGCCTTTTAGTAGTTAGTATCCGTACAATTTGTAACGAAAATCGCCAATCCGTTCCGAATGAGCCCGCATCAACAAAAGAAAGCTGTACAACTATTAAATTTCTCTAATTGAAAAAGGAAACAACTTTAAAATGCTTTATCTTAGTTAATTCATCCTCACTGCAAAACCGTTTAATGTTGTTATTTTTTTCACTATTTAGGTATTATTATGCTCAACATAATATCAAAACTCTTGCATATCTCCACTCCCGGCCGATTATTGACAGCATGCCCACCACGCTGGTTTAACGATTATATTCCGGTATAGATTATATTCCTCGAGATCGTACACCTTTCTTGTCATATGGACACATAATGACTTGAATTTTATCGATAATGTATTCCGAAATGAGCACTGATACGAACATAGCCTTCTAACGGCATTCTCTAATCCGATTGCAAAGAGTGCGTACATTTTGATCGCGTTGCGGGCGAAAATAAATTGTTTCAATATTTATATACAGGTGGCAGGCTCTTCAAATCTAGTTTGAAGGACATTGTATATGTACCCTCTTTTGATAAAAGCTGTCAAATGCAGTCTGTCAATCAGCGTGACAGTGTGTTGGTAAATACTTCATTATAGAAAAAAAATCAGCAGTGCTGGTTAATCACGTAAGGATTGTATTCATGTTTCAATCAATATATATATTTTTATTAAAACGTCATTATTTATAAAGCGTGTCTGAAATAATGAATCACATTTATAATTCAATTTCTTTGTAAACAATTATCCTGATTTGGCTATGGTGAAGAAATCGATTTATGTTAATTGCTATTTATTGAAGGACAAAATTGTTCCGATTGAACTTGAAAATATGAGCAAATACGGAGTTATTCATTATTATATGTTAATGAGAGTTGCCGAATTGTAACACCCCAGCCCCTCACGGCATGGGTTCGAGTCCCGAAAGAAATTTTCATGCGGATAGGTCTTCCAGTGACTTCCGGTGCGCCTGTGGTTCTACCCATACATTGAGATCTTTTTTTACCAGTAACAAGATGAACCTTGCCAATTTGACTTTAGTAATGTATTTGCAATTTAATAAAAACACTCATTGATGTTTACGGTTAATATCAAGTTTCGAGTTTTTAATGTATCATATAAATACAATGTTTTTAATATATTGTAAACAAAATAATTTTCAGTAAGAATCATTGCAGAATCATTTATAATACTAATACCAATGCCAATACAAATACTAATAAGTGTACTAACACCAATACCAGTACTAATACTAAAACTTATACTAATACTTATACTAATTCCACTTGTTATACTTATATCAATACCAATGCTAATACCAATACTTATACCAAAATCAATACTGATGCAGTACCAATACCTGTGCTAATACTTATACTTAACACTTATACTAATACTTATACCTTCCCCACTTCTTATACTAATACCAATACTAATACTAATACTAATGATATTATCGTACGTATCACATAGCATAACGCTATAAGCAACACACACACAAAAACTAGTGTCTATCTTACAAATCTTACAATGTATTTATCATCCATGTCGGTAGACGTTTTTATACACTTTGTGTACAATGTTCTAGTTTCGTGGTTTTTAATGCTAAGACAGCATACACATTTGATATCTTAAATAAAAAAAGAGCTCAAATCGGAGTTGATTCAACCCAGCTTGTTCAAAGTTGGAAATATAATCTTAATTTCATTGTGTGTACTACGATATTAATATAGCAATTTTGTAAAAGCTGTTCGCAGGCTGTAAATATATACCGGACAGGCTCATATCTATACAGGAGACCGACCGCAATAGCTCAGATGGTAGAGCGTCGGCTTGCGGATCGGGAGGTCGTGGGTTCGAACCCCGGCCGGGTCATACCAAAGACTTTAAAGTTGGTAGTAGTGGCTTCCCTACTAACGCCCGGGGCTACGGGGACAGCATTACGCCTGACTCGTCGGTGTCAGTATAATGGACCGGCCGGGTTCAGTCCCTGGGCACCTCATAAGTGCCCCAGTGCTGTAATTATAGAAATGTCGCTGCGCAGTATCGGCAAAAGTGCCCGCTAATCCCTAATCCCTCTATACAGGATACATCAGCTTTATTATATGTTTACGACCACTTTTATTTAATGAAGATAAAGAGGTAATATTTTGTAGTATGTTGAGTCTGTTTATAAATGCAAAACAAGAATACCAAGCCTGTTTGACAACTTCAATATAAATATACTAACAACAATTTTAATCATCACAGCGATAAAAGTCTGAATATTTGCATATAGATTTCTCAATAGGACCGTAAGTACTTGAAGTACAGCTTGAACATAATGTGCAGCTGTAAGGTGCGTCGGTGGTTCTACCCAGGCAAAAGTCTGGGCTCTTCCTTCGCCAATTACTCAATGGACGTCACCAACATGTCAATAATTGTGTCGGTACGATTTAAAAAAAAGAAACGAACAACACATAACGACGTTAAGGAAAAACGTTTTAGGGCAATTATACATACATAAAGTTACTTGCATTTTAATAAGGTTCGTGTTATTTTCGACCGCGTTGAGATTTTTTAATTACAATAAGGTCATTTTGACATACATTTAACTGGATGTTTACTACCTTAACAAAAAGATCGAGGTCGAAAGTTAATGAACTCTAATTGAATGATAGTTAAATCAGCACAAGTCTTACGTCACATATCAATGTATACTTATACACGTAATAAATAATAGCATTAACAGATAAGTAAACGGGAAAAATATGAAAGAAAATAAAACTTCCAAAATCTGTAAGTTATTTAAAATACCAACTGGAGGCAAACTTGTCGAGGCGGTACCATAAAAGAATAAATTAATTTGTGGGACTTGGTATTTTGTACCCGACAAAGCTATAGTCCATTTGGCGACGCCATGCTGTTATTGTTAGAGAGAACATTCTATAATGACTGGGTAGAACCAAGGCGCATTGTAGGTCGTTCGGAAGACCTTGAAACATGAAAGTTTTCGTCTCAAATAGCAATCTCACTTATATGAGACCGTAACGGTGAAATTGACAACTCTGCATCTCTTCAGAACCACAGAAACACAAACACTTTTTTTAAACAAAGCTGCTTTATTTGATATTATAATTACCTAAAAGTCATCTGCCTATTTGTGTAACAAATGAACAGGGCATTTTACTGTGGGAATGAAATACAGTGAACGAATAGCAACATTCGACATTTTATTTCCAGCCATGCGAACTCTAATTTTCAGACGAATAATTAAATTATCCATTCCATTTGGATATGCTCTCCTTTCTTCGTGTAGTATGGTTTACAATCGCAATTCTTTTGTTGCACCGTTTAAGCGGGCAAAATTCAATAGAGAGTAGTCTCAAGGGAGGTAAGTCTCTCGGAATATTTTGCCAGGCGTGATGTTTTACTTTAGTGGAAGTCATTGTGTAAACAAAATGCGGTAAACTGAACTGTTTAGCCCCGAAGCGAAAGCGAAAATAGCGGTAATGATAAATTGTTCGTATCCTTTATTGCAAGGAGATGCATTTCTCTATTTTCTCTCCAGGATAGAATTTCCTAAAATGTCTTGAGACATGTAAGTGTAAGATAATGCATACTGACAGAGGGTACGCACATAGGCTGGTCCGAATTGGTGCCGTCATGTTTGGAACCGGTGGTATTTACAATAGATAGAGTGATTGATTCTTGAAAAAAAGCGAGTTGGTAAAGGTGACTCGATGTTTTGCGAAAGAAAAAAATACATGTTAAAAAGGAAATAAAATCTACAACAAACATAAAATGTGGTGAAATTGAAGGGTATAGATACAGCCATTCTTTCTGATGTGCAGGTTAAGTTTGGGTTTATTAAACACACCCAATCAATCATTCTATGTACACGGTTCACAAATGGTTAATTTAAGAATCAACCTTACAGCAGCTTGGCACCATATAAGAACAAATCACAGACAAAGTAATCTTGTTTCCATCTTAACCCATAACAGGTAAAAATACAGATAGTCCCCCCATTAGTGAAAATATCCCTTATATTGGCAGCCATTTTTGATGGCAACCTCAGGGGATTTTCAGATGAATTGTTTAGAAGCGTAAATTTTATTTTCTTGTAATTTCTTCATTTGTGATCCAAAATTTAAAAGCTAAACACCATTGGAAAGCTCTTGAAATTCATATTTTTAGAATACAACAGTATGCACTAAGAATTGATACACAGAAATAAAGAAAATTATTGGCTCATTTTTAGACAATATGAACAAGGTATCTGTTTGATTGTATTTCTTTACCTTTAAAACTATCAAAATATAGTTCTGATATTTGAAATTTGAACTTTATAAAAGCTGCTGAATTTGATATAAAATAAAAACACAGTGGTGAGTTTAATACAGCACATATTTCCAGATTTCGGCCTGCATTAGCTTCTGCCCTCAAGTATGGCTGCCTTAAACTGTATTATCGGTGCATATGACATCACATAGAAACTATCTATCACGTGAATGTAAAACGTTCTTAATTAGATTTGATAATAATATTATGAAGCGGAAATATTCCCTGCGTCTATAGATATGAAAAAATAAAACGTCTTCGTGGTTTATACTATGTTACCTCCAAAAACGTGTGATAAATTGCGATATTAAAGGTGGTATTAGAAAATTTGTCCATGCCAAACATCTCACCACTGCTTAAAGAAATATGGGCATAATTTATGCATAAACTTGTACTACATCTAATTAAAGAAAGTTTTGAAAGCTACAAATATTGTTATACAGTAAATAAAATTATTATAAATGTTATTTTCTTCCAAATCCTTAAAAGTGGTATCCGACAGTTTGCCTATCAAATGCACGTTACAATACTTTCCCACTGTTTTAGGGAATTTAGACACAATGTCTGCATAAACCCATACTTTATTCTAAGTAAATACGTTTGTTTGTTTGTTCATTGGATTTATCGTCCCACCAACAGTATTTCAGTTATTTGGAGATCGTGTCCACTTGAAGCAGATATAGTGCTGCCTTCACTGTGTGTAGCATGTCGTGAACACCTGGCATGATACCACACCCAGTCACATTATCCTGACACTGGGCCAACTAGTCGTGGAACTACCCTTATATTGCTTGAACGTTAGCAAGGGAGCTATACCACTACCATTTTTAACGACTTTGGAATGTCGCGGCCCGGGATCGAACCCTGGGCTTCCCGTACCTGGAGCCGACGCTCTAACGATTGCGCTACCAGGACTTTGAACACTACCTATATTGTAAGCTTGTATGTATTGCACCAAAAACACTCTGAATATTCATTCTTTCCAAATCTATAAATAAGCCCGAGAGTGATCTGCTAAAAATAGATATCGAGGTCAGAGCGGACTACACGGATGACGATAAAACTCGTTTTCTTAGTTTAAAAATAACTACCTCTGCAGCGTGGCTAAGATAGAAAATACCTGTTTGCAATGACGAGTGGGGATGTATGCTTTGCTGTTCGAAGATCTAGGGCATCAATGGACAGCATTTTGCAGAACTTTTTAGGAAACAGTGACAGATTTGGTAATTTGAGAAAAAAAACTCTTCGGTTCAAACCTTGAAAATCTTCAAATAAGCTCGACAGTGATCTCTACTAAAAATAGACATCGATGTCATAGCGGATTACCCAGATGACGATATAAGGTGATCTAATAAGTAAGAAGTCACGTGGTTTCTTGTATTAAAAGACCAGAAAAAAAATACGAACATTCGCAACTACAGACGAGAGCTATTACTTTATATTCAATGTAAAGCGCAACATTGGGCGATGAAAACTTTTTGATATACGTTAAATAAACTTCAACCTTACCGGTATATCTACACAAGGGCTCAGTAAAACCATTTGAAATACATTTCAATCAAATTATAATGCTTATTGATTGGCCTACATTTACATTTGAATGATTCAAATATCGATCGAGTGTTTATACAAAATGCCAGGGTATATTGGGATTTTTTTTATCATAAATGCTTATTTATTATTATTAATGTTTTTTTTCTTCAAACTTATTATTGTATGTAATTGTTATACTGTCAAATGAAATCCAATGAAATACTTGACCGGTGGACGTTGTAGAACAATGTTTTCAAACGTGCGAAGGCATGTACCAATCAGCTGGGTTAAAAACAATGTTACTGACATGCAACTTTAAAAACAAACTTCTTCGCCAAAAATGCGTTTTAAAAGTGTTATTTGGCATATGTTTTTTTCAATTTAATAGGAACTGCCAATAAAGTCGGCATATAACAAACAATAAAAAACTTCTTTGCGGACAGTAAACTGTTGGCATTCGAAGGTATCGATTTTTTAATTGCTCTCATTGACTCATTTCCAAGACAGTTAGGCATTTAGTAAACGAAATGACAAAATCGTGCCCAACTGATGATTTGCATCTATTGTATATTTTTGTACGCTACACACGACTGGCTGTCATAATGTGTAAATATTTTATTTTCACTTTGTATTATCTTTGAGAGAAATCCGTATCCTGGAAATGAAAAATTTGTTGGGACTTTGTTCTTAGAATTACCGTACAACACTTTGACATTTATACATGTACGGTCACTGAAAGAAAATGTAAAAATAAATTAGAAAGCGAATTCCACTTTGTTCTAGAATGTCCGTTATATACGGAACTGAGAAATATTTACATAAGGCCTTTCTTTTGGACAAATACAAATACTCTGAAATTTCGAGAATTATTTAATAGTACAAGTAAACAAATATATTTAAAACTGGCTGCCTATATTTTTAAAGCCTTTGAACAAACGGACAGCTAATATCAGCAAGTTTTAAAACCTGTTATGTTTTAAGTTAGGACTTTTAAATATGATAGATTGTTGTTTCTATGCATTATAGTTACACTCTTTCCAAAACATATGACTCTCCTAAGTGTATCATAAGTATAAATTTTAGCTACTTCAGTACCTATTTTTAAAAAAAGTAAAACATTGTTAAACCACCTTACCGTTGATATTTAAGTTTTTTTATGTATGTGTATCGATATGCCTCTCTGGTCGACATAGAAATAAAGTTCTATCTATGTAAGTATCAATGTTAATAAAATAAAAGCTACATTACGGTATTTAAGTGAAGGAAGATCGTCGTTACCGCTTCGCATTCCCCCCCCCCCCCCCCCCACACACACACCAACACCAACACCACCACCAGCACACCTACTCCCAAAGTCTATGTAGAACCATTGACGCATCATAAATCAGCAGAAGGGACTTCCTTGATGAAGTTTTTATTTCGACCAGTTAAGAGGTGTCCATGGCGTAGTGGTAACTCCTCTCACCGCTTAGCCTCTCACCACCGAGTGGGTTCGAGTCCCGTTCGGATCTAATGTAGGAAGGTCTTCCAGCTGACGTTCGGTGCGCCGATTGTTCAACACAGACATTTGTCTGGGATCTTCCTCCACCAAAGTAGCTGTACATCGCTATAATGATCATAATTGGTCGCTGCGATGAATATCAAAAACAAAACATACTTCCACCAGGACTCGGACCCACGTGATCGGGAACCGTTATAAGTCGACGATTCACCGCTGGTCTACTACGATGCTTCGATAACCCCTGGAAAAGGGTTGCTTTTCACTATTTCTTGTAACAGACCAGCCCAAGTTTGTTAAGAAGCGCTGTCTGCCTATCTTGCCATGTCTTTATTAGTCTCAGCGGTGTGAATGGCTGCCCTAATCATATCAACATCATGGTGCTGGCAACTTATGCAGGCAACTAATATGAACTTGTTAGCATGTGGTTTTAAATTAACATCTTTTATTATCGTGGCTTCAACAACAATTATATGTAAATACTTTTAATTGTATTGTAAGGTTCGTCCAAGGCCGCGCGGTTGGAATAGCGGACTGGTAACTCCTCAACGGCTAACCAATCAGTTAAACGCAAAATCTTATCGATATGACCGCAGGTGTATCATTGTGTGAGCTTTAACAGCAGTATTTTTGTGTGTTTTCTATCTGTGCTTCTCGTGTGTTAAAAAATGACATCACCTTTTTGTTCTGCTGTTAATAATTAGTTTTATAGAACAAAACAAAGAAATAAAACGAAGCAGAGAATTAAACAGCAAGAACAAAGACACAAGTGACAAACATTGGTCTTTTTTATATCCAAAATGCTGAATTTAGTTATTTTTCATTATTTTATTCTCATTAAATTTTTTTTGTTGTTTACTTATTCTTGTTAATTATGTTTGAAACAGTTGAGAATTAGTTTTCTGTCTAGTCTATCTAATCAACGACAGCTGTATTATGAATAATGAAACGCGATTGTCTGGCCTTTTAGTGTCATCGTCTGTTTTTTTTCTGTTATAATTTCCAGTTTAATGTTGCGTATTAGTCAATAACTTTATATCGTGCTCGGCTTGCGGATCGAGAGCTCGCGGGTTCAAACCCCTCCACACACACACACACACACACACACACACACACACACACACACACACGCACGCACGCACGCACGCACGCAAAGTCTTGACCCAATATGGAATCGAACCATCGCAGTGAAGGACATGGAGTTTGCCATTTTAGTATGTCAATGGATTTATCAATGCTTTAATTTTTTTGAAAGCACTTTGCTGTTCCCTCTTATGTTTTGGTAGTTATTGTTGTATTTTATTTAATTATTTTTTGCTTGTTTTTAAACTCTTTCACTTTAGCGTTTTTCTGCTGTTTTTGTTGTTGTAGTTGTTGCTTCATTCTTCAAGGCATGAATAAGGAAGAAAATATATCCAAAGTCAACGTTTTTTCTTATAAAATTTATGATCTTGTCGTTAATACCATAAAGAACATACCTATTTGGCCATATAAGTAACCTAATAGTATGTCATTTTCTCAAAGAAAGTAAACTGTAAAATTGGCTGCTTTGTCTTTTATTGCCATTTTAGGGCACGGCCGTAAGTATTATCGGGAGTTCTCGCTAAACATGCCGAATAAACTAATTTTCGTCAGAAACATACGTGAGTTAGGACTGTCAAGTTCGTTTATCGAGGCTTCCTTTCAACAGAAAAAAAAATACCCGCCATTTGTCATACGTCAAAACAAGGAGTCACGTGATATGACTTAGACACTAATTCGAATAACATTTGCTGTTTAACTTATAGAAATAGGCATCGGAGAGAGGAATAGTATGCCGGCAAGATGGATGCCAGCCCCAGACCTTGATACACATTACGTTGTTAAATGGCACGCCTACAGCAAAATATTAAAAAAAGAGATGGTGGCACACCTGCAGCAAGATATTGAAAAGAAGCGACAGAGTGGGTGGCACGCTTACAGCAATATATTGAATAAGAACAACAGAGTTGGTGGTACGCCTACAGCAAAATATTGAAAAGAAGCGACAGAGTGGGTTACACGCCTACAGCAAAATATTGAATAGGAACAACAGAGTGGGTGGTACGCCTACAGCAAAATATTGAATAGGAACAACAGAGTTGGTGGTACTCCTACAGCAAAATATTGAATAGGAACAACAGAGTGGGTGCCACGCCTACAGCAAAATATTGAATAGGAACAACAGAGTGGGTGGTACGCCTACAGCAAAATATTGAATAGGAACAACAGAGTGGGTGGTACGCCTACAGCAAAATATTGAATAGGAACAACAGAGTTGGTGGTACTCCTACAGCAAAATATTGAATAGGAACAACAGAGTGGGTGGTACGCCTACAGCAAAATATTGAATAGGAACAACAGAGTTGGTGGTACTCCTACAGCAAAATATTGAATAGGAACAACAGAGTTGGTGGTACTCCTACAGCAAAATATTGAATAGGAACAACAGAGTGGGTGGTACGCCTACAGCAAAATATTGAATAGGAACAACAGAGTGGGTGCCACGCCTACAGCAAAATATTGAATAGGAACAACAGAGTGGGTGGTACGCCTACAGCAAAATATTGAATAGGAACAACAGAGTTGGTGGTACTCCTACAGCAAAATATTGAATAGGAACAACAGAGTTGCTGGTACGCCTACAGCAAAATATTGAATAGGAACAACAGAGTTGCTGGTACGCCTACAGCAAAATATTGAATAGGGACAACAGAATTGCTGGTACGCCTACAGCAAAATATTGAATAGAAACAACAGAGTTGGATGGTACGTCTACAGCAAAATATTGAATAGGAACAACATAGTTGGTGGCACGCCTACAACACAATATTGAATAGGAACAACAGAGTGGGTGGCACGCCTACAGCAAAATATCGACTAGGAACAACTGAGTTGGCAGTACGCCTACAGCAAAATATTGAATAGGAACAACAGAGTGGGCGGCACGCCTACAGCAAAATATTGAATAGGAACAACAGAGTTGGTGGCAGGCCTACAGCAAAATACTGGAAAGAAACAAAAGAGAGGGTCGCACACTTACAGATAAATATTGAATAAAAACAAAAAAGAGTGATGGGGCGATCGTTACATATTGAGAGATTTTATTTCTTAGACCAATGTACAGCAATCGCAAACTATGTGAAATGCCGCAGGAAGTATTTGAAATGTACGTCTTGTATTGGTTAATTAAGGTAAAAACCGTCATGATAAACGCAATTTATTTGATACAAACTACGACATGAACACATGTGTAAAGGTCTTTGATGTAATTTCGTAAATGCTATTTTAGAAACCACATGGACCTTACAATACCGAATCATGAGTTTTAGCCCTGCTTTGCGCTGAACACTTGATTGTTTGATTGCGTTATTTGTATTTTGAAACCTAACTTACTTCAAATATGCAGGAGCTACTTAACGATGTTCTACTGTGGATCCCATTGTATTTAAGCTATTATTTTCGAGGTTCTTTACCGAACGGCAATGGCCAAAGATAATGCGAATGTTAGTCACTTTGGTTTAGGAATTGCGGATTTGGACACTTCAAACTGGACATTCTTCAAGTTTTACATTTCCGTAAGAAACCATAAAACGTTGCCAGAAGGACATTTAAATCCACATCTCTGGTTACGATTTCTACGACATCTCAAAGGATATGCTGTCTGTTTATTGTTCTTAAGACACGCTTTAATAAAAGGACAATTATGTTTTTGTTATGCACTTTCTGTATATTAAATTGGAAAATTTAAATGTCTACAATTATAGTTTATACACAACGTACGAATCTTGTTAATATACCAACATGGGAAAAAATCTTTAATTATATGTATTCGCAATTCTTGGAATGACGTCACTATTAATCATCATCGACATGTGTATTTATAGAAATATCCGATGTAACTATACGCAGAGAGACGCATTTTACGAATGGAGAAAAGTGACATTTGCCGTTTGTCGTTTCCGATAATTAAAAGTACGCATGTTGTTTAAAGAATATGCCATTTATGAATTTGTATGTATTTTAAAATGGATTTATTACCTTCAACGTAGGTAATCTCGCAGCTAATGTTTAGACATAACCAAACGTCATGCACTTAACATATGTACAAATAAATGGATTTTAAGAAAACGCCAACTTACATCTTGTTTTTTAAGCTGCATTCTAAATCCTGTGATAATGACTAATTATTTACGCTTCTGTAAAACAAAAAAGTAAATACTTTTAGAAAGCAAACATCCTTCAATGCCATTCATTAATATATAATAAATAAAAAAGAAAAATACACAAATAAATAAATTAAGAATTCAATGTTCTTGAAAATGAATATGTGTGTTTAAATAATACACCATACAACAGCAGAAAACTCACCATTCTGATTAACCGTGTTTCAGAATATTGCGATCCGACTAAAACGACGTATGCTAACACGAAGGGTACTTAGTCGCTACTGGCTCGACACGCAGCTTCCTTATACGGACTGTTAGCCGATATGAGATCTCCCTCTATAGATGCAATGCTTAGAGATCATGCGTACTCTAAACGACGTTGTGGATGAATAACTAAGAAATATATTTGTGAAAACTGCACCATGTCGACAAGTACAGACTATCAACACAAATAATTAATTTTAAGGCATAATTAGATATTCTAGAAAATTAACGTATAATATAAACTTAAAGCGAAAGTAAAAATATGAATAATCTAAAACGTCATTTATTGCAGTTGAGAAACAAAAGTGAAGAATATCTTTTTTCAGAATATCTGGAATTTTTGTGACACATTTTAGAATTGTGGATATTTCAACAAATTAGAACCGATAAAACACGAATTTTCGGTTTCGAATAGTTCAGACACATTAAAATATAAAAAAATTTCTTTTAATGTACAAAGATATCAATGAAATGTTTTGCGTAAATTGACCCGGTTGTCGTAAAATATCGTCTACTAATCTCCCTCAATCGCAATTACGTCATTTTGTATTTAGGCACTACTTTCTTAATCAGTAATTGGTAAGAAAATAATTGAATTTACAATAAGTGATATAGGATGTACTGCATGTTCCCTTGGAAACGAATGATTAACCTCAAACTAAATTTGGCCTGTGAAGTCAGGTACAATTATGTTTCCAAGCACCTACCTTTCATATATTTTATTTGGGTCGTCTTACCATATGCTCAAAACATCCATATTTTCCAAGAATATAATTGTCATCGTTTTCTTTATTTGTCTGGATCGACTGCATAAATGGACAACGTAATTTACGTCAACGACCAAAGAGAACTCTGTGCCATTTTATATATATTGTATCACAGTCCAATGTCAAGTGAGTAAGGCGTGGAACCTCGGATCAAACGTATAGGCTTCGATCGTCAGACAAAACCAAGAAATTAAGTTCATGAAAGAACTGTTTTCCCTCCATTGTCTCCTATTTGCTGGTTTTATCAAAGGATGAATAATATTTATAAGTTAAACTGATTTGGTTTCCTAAGCTATAAACTTGTTCAAAGTAAACTTTCTGTGTCTACGCAAGGTTTAAGGAATTTTTCCGAGGTTAAGACATGGTCTGCAAATTGCTCTTGTATTATCGGCCATATGCTCTTTAGGCAATTGCCATTCACTAAGTTATGGCGATGAGACTGTTTACAGAACATCTGTTAAACGATATATTTTGTAGAAGTGGCCGAGTAGTTCCGAGTGGGTACTTCATATATTATATTATATTATATTATATTATATTATATTATATTATATTATATTATATTATATTATATTATATTATATTATATTATATTATATTATATTATATTATATTATATTATGTCATGTTGTGTTGTGTTGTGTTGTGTTGTGTTGTGTTGTGTTGTGTTGTGTTGTGTTGCATTGCATTGCAATGCATTATATTACACATGTATATCATATCATATTATATATTCAAACTGTTTCCAGTTATTTCCAGTACAGACCAGTATGACACAAATGCACCGTAACTGGTTAAAATAACGACAATGTTTGTTGACGAGTCTAACGTAACAAAGTTGACACAAAGTTCCTGAGAATTCTTAAAAGTTTCTATTAGAGATCTCTCGACCTTTTAAGTTTTATTTTTTCTTATTCCGGGCCATTGCTGTGCTAATGTTTAAATCTAGTTGACCCAGTATCATGAAACTCAAACCTTGATTACCTGCCAAAGCTAGTCAAGTTAAGACAGCGCTGAATCTGTTTTAATATCTAAGTCTTTCATCTGTTTTATTTGACGTAAAGTATGTTCGATTTAAGACTTGACATGTATTAATTTCAAACTACAGTTTTATAAGTGCATAGTTCAGCAATAAGGGCCTTACTTTAAAATATCATATAAGTTTATTGCAACAGTAACAGCTGTTGGATTTGCTCAATTATAAAATGTTTTAAATGTCCAAATTTAGCCCGTGATACTTTTGGGCATGTTTATAATTGAGAACATTTGAAGTGTTTCGAACACGCACAAAGAGATTGTACGTCTAAATATGTCTTTCTTAAACCTAAAGAGCATGTACTCAACCCCCTTTTTATGGAGCCAAGCAATACTAAGTACATGTTATAAATCAAGATTGTTCCGCGCAGATCCTTATAAACCGCGCAATTATTTCCTCTCTTTTTGGGGTCTACTTTTTGTTTTACGACTTTTCATGTTGTGAGGATGGTTGACTTAGGAACGTCTCTAAAGGCAAACAACGTTTAGCGTATGGACGTAACTAATAAAGATAATAAGCTCTGTGTGTGTGTGTGTTTATGTGTTTGTGTGTTTGTGTGTGTGTGTGTGTGTGTGTGTGTGTGTGTGTGTGTGTGTGTGTGTGTGTGTGTGTGTGTGTGTGTGTGTGTGTGTGTGTGTGTGTGTGTGTGTGTGTGTGTGTGTGTGTGTGTGTGTGTGTGTGTGTGTGTTTGTGTGTTTGTGTGTGTGGCTGTGTTTGTGTGTGCGTGTTGTGATCTTTGTTTGCAAACACACAATTTGAACCTTAACTATATAGTTGGAGTTCGTTACAGTTGTAAGTCTTCGAAACTTCATTTAATTCTACTTAATCGCCGACTACAAGATCATTTTAAAATTAATATCTTCACATACAGGAGTAATACTAGATGTTATGGTCAAATGATTTGGTTAGTGAGAAAATAATTTAATCTAAGATTAAATGTTGCTCCAATTACATATACGATTAAATAAGAGGATACTTCAAATTGACCTTATCAGTAAAATTTAACTTTTCATTATTGAATAGCAAAGAAACAAAACAATGATTATTTTACTAATGAATACACTTAAAGTATTTAGCTACAGTCGTAAAGTCAATTACAATGTATCAGATGTGCCTTAATCGGTCTTAACAAATTAAATATTTATTTCATAATAAGAACTTATATTGAGCGAGTTAATCACTTTATTCCATTACGATATCCGTTATTGTTTAACAATGTTTCACTTTTTATACCCAAAAATGTAAAACTGAACACTTGATCGCCTGTTTTCAACATCGCTTTAAAGCGACCTTGATGACATAGTTGCATGCGTGGGAACATTGAGTAAGACAGTCTTTTGTACATATTGAACGAAATACCAGTACTCGTTGCTATACACACACAAAATATACTACTCAAAATTTGATAAGGATCACTTAAAAGAGTGTATTTATTGCTTTCCTTTAGTTTAAATGATAAAATATTTGCTGTAATTCTGAAAATTTGTTCATTTGGCATCAGGCTTTAATGAGCCAAAAAAAATGAGCTGTCAAACTGTTGAAGTGGAACAGCAGTTAAAACTTGGTAGGGGCAATAATTCGTAAAAAAAGAGGCGATCCCTATCAAATTTTGAGTAGTATAGGACAAACGCAAACCAGACCAAACTGTGTCCAAGCTGCTTTAACATCTACCCATAGGATAATTGCCTCGAATATTATCTGGCTTTAACTCTCTCTTTGGCCTCCTGGGACTCACTCAAGAATACCGAAGTTTTCCCAAACAATAACACGGTGAATAATTCATCGACCTGATAAAAGATTTTACATAAGACAGACCCATGTATTCTCAGAAGTGTTTTGTTAATGAATAGTACCGAGTTACTAATAAAGCCTCGTTAGTAAGTGAACAAGAGATGTCCAGAGACAGCGCGCTCACCTTTTTTCAGAGCTGGTTAGTGTAATGTTAGCAGTTATAGAACTGACACAGACAAATCTAAGTCGAAAAAAGAGGAACAACTCAACCAACATTTATGTTATGGCTATCTGCCCTTGAAATGCGTTCTAAGTTAGACAGGGAACAAGTGTTCAAAGTATGAAGTAAATATCTTTGACGGTTACAGATAGATGCATTAAAGGGTAAACCGACGCTGACGCTGACGCCGACGCCGACGCCGACTAGAAACATTTACATTTACAACCTTACATTTGGCTCTACTTTCTACGATTGGTAGAGCTTAAATAGCCTGCTTTGCGGGATTCCAAAAGGCTGCAATGAATAGATGATCATATATGGATCTATATACCTCTCTATATGTCCAAAATAACTGTTGTTGTCTGCTCCCAGGCGCACATTTTGTAGATATGCTTAATTGCAAACTACACATGTTCACCACAATTTGACACTGTGTGTTAGTCTGTTTCTACCAATACAACACCAGTTAAGCCACAATTCCATATCGGTCAACATATAAATATATAATTAATTTATTTATTGATCTGGTAATCACAAATGTGGATATTTAGAACTATTTATTCAGGTTTTGGCCGATTCACAGCATTGTATACTTTACATGCTGAAGGTTGCATGTAAGATTTCCTTCGTTAGCGTGTAAGCACTTTTTAATGGGTAAAATGAATCGCCATTTACTGACTGGTTAAAATCAATTGGTTTGGAGTTGGTCTATCATGGTTGTAGAACTACTTTCCTAATCTAACAGGTGATGCTTCCAATGTCAAGGTTACAGATGGCAGACATTTTGTTGTGGTTGCATATCTTGCTGAGTGGTTGTTGTAGTTGGTTTGTTTGGCTCAAACGCCACACCTACCTTAATTATTTATATATAGACAGTAAATGTGCAATAAGCGTGATTCCACACCTAGTGTAGAAAATAGCTTATACAATATTGCATTTAATGATACGGACATTCCTCTACTAGCTAAATCAAACAACTACAATGGATTTAATATATCTGTGAGTGAGTTCGAGTCCCTTTCCGTGTCAAGGACTAAATGTGGGAAGGTTTTCCAGCCTTTGGTTCTACCCAGGCATTTGTCTGGGGTCTTCCTCCACTAAACTAGCTCGACTTCGACATTGTAATGTTCGTAATTGGTCGCTGAGATGTATTTCACATTAAAAAACAAACAAACAAAAAACACGTAATCATTGGACGATAACAACATTACCTCTGACCATTAGATTTTATGTTAGGATACTTTTGTTATTTTATATTGTGTCGTATTAGGTTGGAAGCAATGAAAAAGCTACGCGATGGTTGTCATTTATTGTAGCTGTTTAAATTAAGCTCCAAACTTAGTTTATCTTCGAAAAAGCGCACGCGAGAATATGCGTTTGCATCAGTAAGAAATAGTACCCTGACTGGTTCGATATTGAAATAATTTAATTTGAATTGGGGATCAAAAAAAGGGGTTGAATGCGCCTTATACGCGCAAACGTTGACAGGGAAAATTATGGAGGCACACTTTCGCCACCAGATAATTAACATTGTTCATTAAATTTTGATCAAGTTTTCAAGAAACGTTTTGAGATTTTCATGATATTTATCAGGCATTGCAAAACCTTATTTATTAAAATAATGTCAAATAAATCTCGTAACTGAAAACGTTGCACGTTACTGCCATTTCTTCGCCTCCACTTACTAATTAATATTTAATGATACCCAGTACAATACAATATAATAAGTACAGTACGATAGGGTACATCACACAAAAGTTCAGTACAATGAAGTATAGTACGGTAAAGTGCAGAACAGTACAGTACAGTACGGTACGGTAAGGTACAGTACACTACAGTACAGAGATGGGATTTGCCGACATTATTGCAGATACTGTGCAGCGACATTCCTATCATTATAGAACATGGGCACTTATGAGGTGCCCAGGGACTGAACCCGGCCGGTCCATTATACTGACACCGACGAGTCAGGCGTAATGCTGTCCCCTTAGCCCCTTAGGAGGGAAGCCACTAGTACCAACTATAAAGTCTTTGGTTTGACCCGGCCGGGATTTGAACCCACGAGCTCCCAATCCGCAAGCCGACGCTCTACCACCTGAGCTATTGCGGCCTGTACAGAACAGTACAATACAGTACAAATATAGTCATACTAGTTCCATTCGAGTTTCGACCGCTCTTTTTTAATAAACCGAATAATAAATGGGAATGGAGAAGACCGAGGGTGTCCTATTATGACATGTTATTTTAGATTAAAGGTATCGTCGAAAACTTTTAAAAACGTCTTGAAAACACATGTTTTAAAATAATAACTGTTTTCAAGAAAATATCTTTTATGTCTGATAAAAAATAAATAACATGCGTGTAGTGGCGGCATAGAACACACACACGCCAAAAATCCAGTTGAGATAATATTATCATATGCATGTACATGTGTATGTTGTAAACTGTATGTACTTTTACGTTACCAGATAGCTACGGTCAGGAATGGATCCGTGGGTGGGGAGAAGGGAGATGTTTCAGCCCACCCACCCCCACCACCTACAACCAGGCAAAATAACAGAGTTGTGAAAACATATATATGTAAACTTAAAAACACTAAGCTTTTAAAGTAAATTTTGTCTGTTGACTGCTTAGACCGAAGTTAGGGTCCCTTGCTGTATATATATATATATATATATATATATATATATATATATATCTAGTATTTACTGCGATAAAGTTAAATGGATCTTGATTCATATCCCCACCCCACCCACCAAAGTTTTCTGGATCCGCCCCTGACTAAAGTATCCTTTTTTGCAAAAAATGATAATTAAATGGTGGAAAGAATATGCAACCATAGACGGTAAGTATTTTTACTATCCTGTAACTACAATAGAGTTCTAGCTTTCTATGCTGATAAAAAACTTTGAAACAATAAAACACCAATTTTGGAGACACGTCAGACAATTAATGAGAACCGTTTCAGCTTAATTGTTACAGAAAATCATTGATACGATCTTCGGATTGTAGAAATCTTATTCCTCTGGCAGTTGTTTAAAGATATTTAATGATAATCTCATAGTTAAACTTGAAATTATGTCCCCAGT
Organism: Sinonovacula constricta; assembly: GCA_007844125.1. Taxonomy (NCBI): domain Eukaryota; kingdom Metazoa; phylum Mollusca; class Bivalvia; order Cardiida; family Solecurtidae; genus Sinonovacula; species Sinonovacula constricta. Next base: position 61,829,971 of record CM017557.1, read on the forward strand.
TGATGTCAATGGCAGCTTTAATACAAAGCAAATCGCATTTCGTCATCTAAATAATATACAATTGTTTCCGATAATCTTTTGGCATTTGTGTAATTTGTAATCCTCACAAATATTTTGGATTTAAGACTCTAGAAGAAGCAATTGGGCACAAGGTTAAAGCTTAATATCATTTTGCTTTATTTGTCATAAAACATTTTAAACTGAAATTGCTTTGGTAAAAGTTTCCATTTTCCATAATATCGAAATTCAGGGTGTTAGAATTTATGATTTATTTTTGATTACATCGAAACAAAATAATACAAATGGAATTTTCGCATTTTTCTTCAACTTATCTCAAGTCAAATTAAAATATATTGTTGTTTATTAAGGTTTTCGAAAAAGAATTCGAATTTTGTTTTTGTAACTGCTAATGTGGCCTCCGATACCCTGTGACAGATAATAATGTTATAAAATTAATGTTTCCCCTATTGAATGATATATACACAACGAAGTTAAATATTTATGGAATCAATTCATATTTAGCATTTATTACCACAAACGCGTAAACGGCGAAATATTTTTTTTATCTTGTCATTTCAATAGACAACAATGTTGCATAAAAATGAATCGGTCAACAAAATTATGTTCTACATTAGTAACAATATGCATAGACAATAGCTGAAACTTAATCTTGTGAAATTGAGAAAACGATTATACAAAGTTAAATAACCCATGGTTTACATTGAGAAAGTAACAGGAATAGTTTTGAAGTATATACAAGAATGTAAATAAGGTCAGAAAAAAATATATAAATAATGCTATTATACAACTAAAAATTAAATTAAAAAATTAAAGCTACTTTGTCATAGTTGATAATTTTACAACTTAACTCAAATGAACTTGACTCAATTCAACTCAACTCAACTTTATTGAAAACATTAACGCTCTAAGCGGTCAATAAGCAATTTAGCATACAATGCAAATAATAGATAATAACAAATTCCAGTGCAAATAAATCATCAACACGGGAAATCAATGAAAAAGACTTTAACCTCTATGACGTAACGTGTAAACTAAGCGTCTCGTGACCTTAGTTGATTTTAACATGTTTGTGTGCCACATGTAAACCCCGTCTGTTACCATTTGTTTCATGTACATGTTAAATCTTTAATTTAAAAGCAAATCTTTGTTGAACCAACTTAAAACAAGAAAATTTCAATATTTCTCAGATTTTATAAGAACATGTTGTCCTTTAAAATGTGTTGGCTTTATTGTTGTTAAGAGTCAGTTGTGTCGCAACGGGTTTTATATAGTTTAAGCAATTTTTAGATATTTTTCCCCAACTACGTACGTGGGTATATAAGTCACGTGTACACTTCATTCATAAAAGTACAATAATGGGCCCAATTATGGCTTAATTATAAAATAACTGTGAAGATTGGATCGTTTGGTGCTACTTGTCATGTACATTACTTGATGTGACAACAATGGATATACATGTAGTTATTTGACGAGACTAAACCTTCAACTGGAAAAAGCGCTGAATAGTTGTTATGCTGCGACGGACTACATAAACTCTTGACGCAAAATTTCAATAAATTTTGTATAAATCATGTCTGGATTTTAGATTTGATAAAATTAAGTATTTTAAAGGATGTATCCGACAGTTTGCCTATATTTAATATATGTATTAACTTCTTAACCATACTTTTGAGAATTTATGTACAATTCATGCTTAAACTTATATTTTCGGTTAAGTAAAGCCCATTGATAACATTGACTGAGTTGTTAAACAATGAAATCTTGAAATATATTGCTTTAAATGTTCATTATTTCCAAATCTATAAAAAAGCACGATGGGAAATTTTGCTAAAATAGATATTGACGTCAGAGATGATTAGCCGGATGTTCATGTAAAGTGAGCTCGACAGTAAACAATCGTAACAACTCGGCCATTTCCGTAACTTTTGGAAAATAACCTCGTAAACCATAGTAGTGATACAACCATCTACTTATAGATTCAGTGATATGGTCGGTTGTAATTCGGCTAACTTAGCGCGTTTGTTTAAATATGGCGACCTTCGATACCATGTAGAAAAACCTAAATCCATTAAAACACTCGATCAAACAATGAAAATCTCATGCTTACCTATTATTCAGTGTGTATTTAGAATTTCGTATTTTATTGTTCACAGTGATCACGCGAGGTCACAATCAGGGACGGACTACTTTCTCTGCATATGATTCCCGAGGTCTATTTCCGAAGAAATCGCCGAGGGGTCCCGATTGCGACAGTAAATTGTCACGTGGTTTTCTTAGTTTATAAATAGCGAGCTGTGCAGTGTGTCTCAGATAGCAAATACCTTTTTGTAATGACAACTGTGGTGTTACACCTCACTTTTACATAGATGTGGGGCACCAATAAATAGCATTGCCCTGGATCTTTTCAGGTAAAAGTTTGCATGAGATAAAAGAAAATGGTCCAAACTTTCTGATACAACTATTAATACGTCGCCAGGTACATTTATGTTAACAATTGATAGCCTTAAGCTACCATTTGTGACAGTGGAGAAAGACAAACATCAATCTCCCATGCAGAGTTGTCGTTCGTTCCTCTCTCAGACACCTCTGCAATGGGCTCACGTGAAGATTTTTGACGAAAATTTTAAAGTGTTATTTTAAGGATATTTTCAAATTAAAATAATACTTCTACATAAAATGAATAAACATCTTCTAAAAAGACATATATTAAAGTAAATAATTAAAGATATTTAATTAATTCAAGCGCACTATTTTTGGAAGCATAACATTAATGCGCATTTGTAAATAAACATGGACGTGATCCACGGGGCAGTTTTGAAAGTCACGTGGATCGAAAGTAGTCCCGACATTAAGTGAGCCAAAAACAGAGGGGAATGTATGAGCCGATGGTAGAGAGTGGACAAATATCTGTAGATCCAGCATTGCTCTTTATGTTGTTTTATGTTTATTAAATATTGTCAGATAGTGTTATGATGATAATATAATATTTTACACACTTTACCTATCACACTTTAACACTTTGTCTTAAAAGTTCAATTAGGTTTCTAAGCTTTTTTAAAGATCAATTGAGTTCAAGTCTTTTGTATTCTAATACGGTTCTGTTAATAAAGTTTCTTTTCTACACAAAAACGACACGTTCGAACAGATGCGATTTTTCATTTTTATAATATTCCTTGTATTGATCAAAAAAGAAGTCTGTTATTTCTTTTTGATCACACAAAACTGACCTTTTTTCCAACGGATATTCTGACTATAAAGTTCTGTATGTTCAAATTTATTTTCATTTATATCTTTATTCATCCACGAAACAGTTTCTGTTTCCAAATTTAATAATTTGTACAATATAGTTAGTTTCCTCACTGAATTTATGCACTCATCAGTAGAGGAAAAAAAATCTGAAAAATACCAACCTTACAGGCAGCTAGTGTCTCATGGTTCTCAATTTTGCCAACACATAGTTTATACTTAACCATTACAGTACGAAAGAATTGTATGTGTCCCATCGTACTAATTTGCTATTTTATTGGAAATGTTGACAGAAATATAGTGCAGACTATGCAATATTGATGTTCTGCATTATTTTCCGAGGACATCACATCGACATACTAATTGTCATTATAGGGAAGTGAATAGTTATGCTTGTGCTGTTTGGAGTGTATGATGACTTTCTTGTGATACGCAGGTTACCAATCATCAAACACTTCCATTTCCTTTTTTAAATAACAAATCTCTATAAGTAAGTAAATGGATTTAAAGCTTACATTTATACAAAAGTAAGAATTTTCATTGTTTGTTATTGCAAAGTCTATCGTCTTCAGACGATAAAGTCCAAGAATTCCAATTAAAAGGACCTCAAGGGAGAAAATTTCCATTTCACCAGTGTACCCCATTGAGTTGTTGTCTCGATCGAGAATCGGTCCACTCGATTTATAAGAGCACTCTTTATCCCATGTATTGGAACATAGCCATTTATAAAATATATCTGTATAAGGTCTGCACTTATCAACCTTTCTTAAATATCTCGGAATACAAATATGTGATTTCAGATTTTTCGTTGTGAGTTTTTTTTAACCATTTTATGGTCTCAGGATTATAAAGTATACATCGTTATGCTAAATTTGTAGTTTCTGAAAAGTTTTCAAAAAATCAGTACGTTTTAAATACGTTTTGTAGCTTACTCCCATATTGTTCTTAATCTATTTACCCGTTCAATTTTGCGTTTCCTATCATGGTTCACATCATTGACTTACTTAAATTGCATCCACGTTGAAGCGTGGCACCCTATCTGGAAATTAGGCAACGGGCTGGTGGTGTAGTCTTCATGTGATTCAAATTCCTCGGAGGAATCCGGACAAGTCGTAAAAATGTCCGAGTGGTTACTATGTGTAGGTGTTATCGTCGCCGCGCGAGATAAGTATTTAAAAGGCTAGGTGCGGCATGTATATGTAATCCTTCCTGGAAAACAATCGGAACACCTCGGATAATTCATGAATCATCTCTCGGATGTATGTAGGCAGTAGGATCACCTCGGCCATTTCCCTAAATGGGACTACTTTTGAGACAGACGTCAAAATAAAGATGGCAGCTTGGGTGACAGCTCACGACAATGCGATGCCTGTAAAACTTCAATTTGTGGCGGCTTCAATTTTAAATCATCCAATTTTAATTTACCCAGCGCTGCATACATGTTTTGTGCGAAATACATTGTAGGCATATTCTTCTTCCGCCTTCCGGCGAACAAAACGATCGTGATTTCAGTAAGTACCCTTGCACCAGATATATCCGAGGGATAATTGTCCCGAGAACGGAATTACCCGAGGAGTTCCGATTGCCTGGAAAAGTCGTTTGAATGGCGCCATGTTGTTCTATAAACAAATGAAATGCGACGCTTTTATAAATCAAACTAATTGTATTAGTTAAATAAAATCATTAATATATGTAATTTAAAAAAGAAACACTAGAAATTGTTAATGTTTCAAATGTGGGTGTTGTAAATCTGTGCAGTTTCACAGTCGATTTGTTGTTAGGCTGTGTTCCCTTGTTACAACCGGATCTGGTAGCGCAATCGGTAGAGTGTCGGTTCTAGGAACGGGAAGTCCCGGGTTCAATCCCGGATCGCGACATACAAAAGTCGTTAAAAATTGTAGTGGTATAGCTCCCTTGCCAACGCTCAAGAAAATATAGTTCCTGGTTGATCCGGTGTCAGGATAATGTGACTGGGTGTGGTATCATGCCAGGTGTTATCGGCACGCTATACACAGTGAAGGCAACACTATATCTGCTTCAAGGGGACATCGTCTCCAGATAACTGCAATACTGTTGACAAGACGATAAACCCAACAAACAAATCTCTTGTTACATATTTGTACTACTTCAACTTCTCACCAGGTACATAACGTACCTCTTTTTTCAAAATCGGCCCTCTTGTGTTAAGCCGGTTTAATTCCCACCCGTTAGCAGGGCTTTACAGTGGTTTTAGGATTGTTTTTGTTCAATATTTTAAAATCAGTTTCTTAAAAGACAAACTGCGTTTTTAAATGAATTGTTTGATACGTTTAGACAATATGTAATGCAAATGGGGCAGCAAGTGTTATGTCCATGTGAATGCCAATTTTTTTATAATATGTTCAGCTCACTTTAAGTCAAACTAGTCATCAGACGTCCGGCGTTGTCGTTCGTCAGAAAACTTGTTGTATTATTTAAACGTATTTTGGGCGCCTTTTGATGCTCTGCATCAATGCTTTACTTGATATTTAATTTCTTCAATACCGAAGACGTGTTTTGACGTGTGTCTATGTAAAAATCGATACGTTTTACTAGTTGTGTTAATTAAATTTTGATGGTATTCTTAAATGTATTTTATGCTAAATATGTCCGGGACTTTAGTGGGAATGGGGGTGCTAGATCCGTTTCTAAAATTTTGCATCAATGCTGCTATAATTAACTCTTAGACACATGTCTACAAAAGCGTGTGTTGATAGACTTTGTTAAACAAAATATTTTAATAAATTTAATTTTAAAATTCAATGCATATTATAGTTGATATACGCCCTGAGACAAAATAATTTATTAATGCGTTTCTAGATAATTCAAAAATACATGAACAGTGCAGATATTACTGTTTATAAAAAAAGGTCTACTTTCTGCCTAATATATTATTCTAATGTCCAACTCATACACATGAAAATTTGTCAGAATTTATTGTCATAGTAATTTAATTTTTTGTTTGGAACACTTACAACTGGCAGACAGGTAAATAATTGTCTAATGTTTACTAAGAATATATGACTAAGAATATATGCCTAAGTCCTATAAGCATTGCAACATATACCAACAAATGAAAAGGCACAGGACGAAGGTAATTATATGCAAGCCAAATGTAGAAGTAATAACAAAAAAGCTTCATGTAATTGATTATTAACATTTATTAACATTTCTATTATCATATTACCAACACCAACACCTGGCAAAGATACGAAACAGTAACTACATGTAGTTTCAATATAATGATAATAGTTTGCGTCAGTTTTCAAAAGTTTAGGCTAAAAAAAGAGACGACAACGGAATGACTGTGCTTTAATGGTTAGAACAACATCATATTACCAACACCATTAAAGATACGGAATAGTAACACTATGATGAAAATAGTTAAAGTCAATTTTCAAAACTTAGTTTGGGCTCAAAATTGACGACAACAGAATGGCTCTGCTTTAATGGTAAGAACAACACCATATTACCAACACCAATAATGATACGAAAAGTAACACTATGATGAATACAATTTGAGTCAATTTTCAAAATTTAATCCTGGCTCATAAAAGATGACAACAACTTTAATGGTTAGTCTCGCCAAATCCTCTATAAACATACATCTTTTTAATTGTCGTTATCTCCATTTTTTAATCATACTAAATTCCAGAGTCTAACTTCCGAAACAATTATATCTGTGTTTATTATCCCTTGTGATACCAGTGGCCACATGTTAATTAATCAAACTCAATTCTTTCTCTCTTTTTGTGTGTGTGTAAAATTTCATTAAGGCATACAGCCAGATAAAAGAGCGGAGAGAAAGTTTCGGCAAATTTCGGCATCTTCAGTGATGTTTGTCCGTGAGAACACATACTTTGTATAATTGATGTGTGCTAAAGAATAAACTAGACCTATGTTAAAACAAAACAAAAATACTAAATAAATGAATAAATAAATAAATAAACAACAGCAACACAATCAACCCCACCCCAACGCGCGCACACACACACACGCGCACACACACTCTCTCCATCCCCCCCCCCCCCCCCCCCTCCCCCCAAAGCACACACACGCGCGCGCGCACACACACACACACACACACACGCACACACACACACACACACAAACACACGCACACACACACACACAAATCGTCAAACCTGTATATGTGGACCTTTTTTCCATGCAGATTATCGTATGATATTATAAAAGAAATGTTTTGTATTGAAATGTTTTGCCATTTATAGCCCGTAGTTCTATATTCAGTTTGCATTATCTTTATAGGTACACAACAAACCGTTGTCACAACATACGTATTTCACTATATCATTAACTCGAGCTATATTCGCCATTATTTTCTCTAGTGAATAGTGACTCTTTCTTGTGATCTGGAAGCGTTTATTTCTCCAAATATCGACCTACTAGATAATTGAACGTACGTGTTCGCGCTAATCAGTGAATGTACAGCGTGTAACGAACGAGCGGAGTTGGTATTGACTACCGTACAATGAACTCCCTTGTGCATAATTAGGACCTTTTTTCTCAGCCATTTTGTCCAAATCTACGGCAGTAACTTTGTAAGTTTGGGTGTGCCATGAAAATACAGGACTATGAAGAACTACATGAGCAATTAAAAGAAACCCATTAAAGGTGGTACAGTTTGGAACGTTTTTTTTCTTTTTCAAATTACTAAATAAGTCCTTGTTATCTGAAAAAGTCCAGCAAAATGCTGTTCATTGAGGCTCAAGATCTGTGTGAACATTAAGCATAAGTCCCCACTCGTTATTGCGAACAGGTATTTCCTATCTGAGCCACGCTGCAGAGATAGCTATTTTTAAACATGGAAAACCACGTGACAATTGACTTTTGAGATCGCGTTATATATCGCCATCCGGGTAGTCCGCTCTGTCGTCAGTATTTATTTTTAGCAGAGAACATTATCGTGCTTATTTATAGATATGGAAAGAATGAACATTTGGAATCAATTTTTTTTTCAATGTGTACTGTCTTACGATATGGATAGTGTTCAAAATCGTCTGAGACTAAAGTATGAGTTTGTGCAGAAATTATGACCACATTCCCAGAAACCGTGGCAAAATATTGGTACATGCATTTGATATAGGTCAACTATCGGATTCCACCTTTAAAATGAAGGTTGACTGACAATAAATAACATCTTTACTCACTTCGGCGAACAAATGGGACTGTTTGTTTTAGAGCCGTGGACATACATGAACACGGAAAATTTGATGAAATATGTTTTGATTTTTTATTGACTTTAATCGCAACCAGATAATTATGATCATACTGGCTTAGGGTACATCAAACTGTCTTTTAGCTGCGCAGGTAGGCCAACCACAAAGGGCTAAGATAGAACCGCCGGCGCACCGCAGAAAGAACTCCATAAATGTAATTTCTCAAAATGTCCGCGGTGGAGGGATGAGGAGTTAGTTGTCGGCGATTTAAATGCCTTACCACGTCTCCCCTGCCCCAAAACCCTACCCCCCCCCCCCACCCACCCCACCAAACAAAATCCCTACCCCCACCCCAATACCTAATTGACTAAAATAACAACTTACCAAGCATTTGTAAGCACAGCATTATTATCCTTGCAAAAATGTCTAACTCAAACTTAACTATAGTTCTGAACACACTTAAGGGCGTTAACTACAGTGCCTAGGCGAAATCAAATAATTACTTTTGGGCAAAAACAACACAAACTACATACGTTTAGATCATAGCAAAACCATTTAAGAGCAAAGATAAAAACTATTTGAATTTATATTTCTTATCTCAAACTATATTTTTGAACGCAATCTCAAATATGTTTGATAAGGTCAAGCTGTAGAAATGACAGCCTAAAGTTAATCTGACATGCTTGAGAGCTAACTTAGGTCCATGCCTAAAAAATTCAGCCGATTAGTTTTGTTAATATTCAAATTTTAAAATACCCAAAACAAACATCAACAGACACGAGTAATTTCACCAACAATATTACATCATACATACTTATTTGTAAGAGAAAAGCCTTCAAAAACTCTGATGAAATGATACAATTCCCGCCGAGAGTCTAAGCGTACAAATACATGTATATTTGACCTAATCGAGTAAGAAAGAGACACCAGCGACGGGAATGTAATTTGAAAACAAGAAGTAATTGTCTGAAACCGAAGGAATTTTCTCGAAATTGTTTACATCGTTAAGTAATTACGTTACTTTTACAAAATGAGAATAAAATCAATAAGAAAACCAGCATCATGACCTTGGATTTGTCTCTCATTATATTCGCATTAATCTTCATCTAGATTCTAAGGTTAAGGAAGAATGTGGGCAGTTATAAATCGAACTTGATCATAAGCTTATGAGCCTACAGCAAGGCATAATTTTTAGCTTATCCTACATACAGTTACTAAGAGATATAGCCTATACATAAAGAATGATTTATTTCTTGTTCCAAAATAACGGATTACAATTACAAATTTCGCATATGACATATAACATGACAACAATGTCTTTTGTTATGTTACAGCACACATCAACAACGACATTCAAAACAGCATCAACAACAATAGTTGTTATTCAATAACTAAGCAACAAGAATTACACAACAAACAACAAGAATTAACGATCTGGACAGCCTTATATTTCCTCCTACATCACGTGTATATGGCCTAATAAAACGCATTTTAATACCAGGCTACATGTCCCTTGACAGACCTTCTGCTAAGTGTTCGGTAAAGGGTTGCGACTCTTGTGCGAATTGTGGTTTAGTTCCCGGCGTTCACTAACAGCCACAAATAATGTCGAACTCAACTCCTCGGGCAATTAAGTCCTCTGTACGATCATTGTTCCTAAGGATGTGGCGCAATTATATTTACAAAATTGCGACGTCTTGTGACTTTTTGTTCGGTTCGTCGGAAGAAGAAAAAGAGAAATTAAAAGGTTCATCAAAACAATAAGTGTAATTAATTAGCGAAGTTATTCGTTTTATAAACTTCCATTTAACAGTATATATATAAAATCATATATATATATATATATATATATATATAGATATATATATATATATATATATATATATATATATATATATATATATATATATATATATATATATATATATATATATATATATATATATATATATATATATATATATATATATATATATATATACTTATATGATTATTTTCTTTGTTATTTTGATAACGTCATAGGCACCGAAATGTTGTTGTTGTCTTTTGCTCGGGGTTTTTCACGCCATAAACATGAGAGGTGGTTGTTGATAATCCGAGGCGTTCCGATTGATACAAAATGCCGCTGATGCGATGCAAACGATTTTAAACAAATTTAAAAGAAATTGTGTCATACATTTTTTTAAACCTAATTAAAGGTGGTATCCTGCACTTTTCTTCATTCAAATACAGGCAGATAAATAAATTAAAATAAAATAAAACACAATGAAAAAATAGAATTATGACCTGTATTGTACTAGGGTTATGGAAGTCCGCACAACAAACTTTCCCTATTAGCGAATTTCAGTGAGCATTCAATATATAGGCGTCTCGCTCCAGCGCGTCGCCAGTAATGTGGCATGGAGGAGTAACGACGATAAATCACTGTGTCCTTTACGTGGGAACTTATTTGCAACTTGCTCTCAAACTTTTGCACATTGACGGATTTATGGCAAAATCAAAGGTGTTGCCACTGTTTTAGACAATACTACAATTGCCCTTTTGAACATTGTCATAGTTTCAATTCCAAAGTTGTTTTTGGACTTTAACATAGTTATCAATTGTGAAAATGTTGTTGCCGTCGGATCTGACATTGCTGTCGGTTTTTGACATAATTTTGAGTACAGATTTTGACATTGTCATAACGGCAATTGGTTTTGAAAATGTCATAACTGCCAGTGGTTTTGACATTGTCATAATGGCAGTTGGTTTTGAAAATGACATAACTGCCATTGGTTTTGAAATTGTCATAATGGCAGTCGGTTTTGAAAATGACATAACTGCCAGTGGTTTTGACATTGTCATAATGGCAGTTGGTTTTGACAGTGTCATATTTGCCATAGGTTTTAACATTGTCGTTTTTTGACATTCTTGCATTTGTTGCCATCAGCATAAACATTGTAATTGCTGCAATTGGTTTTAATATTGAAAGGTATTTTATGTTTTGACATGCCAAAGACGTTATTTGTTTGCCGTTGTTGCTATGTGCCTGAATACAATAAATGGTACTTTTGGCTTTTTAACACTGCTAGAGTGTCCTTGGACTTAACATTGCCGTGCTTGTATTTGTCATCGACATCGCCATACCTGTCACTTGTTTTGATATTGCCGTCGAAAAGCAACAGCAAAGCAATAGTTCCCATTGGTATTAAAATATTAGTTTAATTGACTTTTGTTATATCGAACTATATACTATATAATACTAGAACTATGGTCATATTGGTGACATTCGGCTCATTATTGGCGGAGGAAGACTCCAGACAAGTACCGGCATAGAACCACCGGTGTACCGCTGGTCAGCTGCAGAACCACCCCACATGAACCTTAAATTTTCATTGGAATTTAAATATGCGGTAATGGCTTACGACATTCTTGCATTTCTTCATCGTCGGTTATCCCCCGTTACATTACTCCGCTATGCTGCGTTATGTACCCGTGGGACAATTGGTTAAGAAAATCTCGTAGTCATGAATAATTAATGAGGCAGTTTCATTGGTGCCATGAGGAAACCACCACGGACAACTAGCCAATGAAATTACGTTTTATGACTAAGGTTCGGTTTACCGTTCAAAATGGCGACCTCCATGAGTAAACATGTGCGTTGGTTTCTATTTTAAGTAAGAAAATCCCAGTATGACGTCATTGAGATTGAAGAGTATTTTATTGTAACATGCGATTTCATTGGAAGAAGATTGGTCTCCCCTGCCTCATGCATATTCATGAAAAAGAGATTTTGCTAGTCAAATTTCCCACGGTATGTATGGAGTGTAACGGAAGAAAATACTGTGGTTGCCGACGATGACATTTCTTTGACATTGTTCCCAACGTCACAGCAGCAATTGGTTTTCAACTTGTTGCCTTTGACATAATTGCTATTAAAGGTGGTATCTGACAGTTTGCCTCTATCAAATACATATAACAATATCGAGCCACTGTTTGGGGGGGGGGGGGGGGGGGGGGGGGGAATCGCGAGAAAATCACTCTGAATGTGTATTTTTTTCCAACTGTATAACGAGCTCCATAGCAGTCTCTGCTAAAAATAGATATCGACGTCATTAACCGGATGGCTATGTAATGTGATCTCAAAAGTAAGTTGTCACGCGTTCTTATGAGTTTAAAATAGCTATCTCTGTAGCGTGGCTAGGATAGGAAATTCCTTTTTGCAATGACGAGAGGTGATTTTATGCTTGACTGTTCATACAGATCTAGGACATCAATGAAAATTCATTTTGGAGGACCTTTTCATATGGAAGATTGTTGATGCATATTTTTTCATTTGTCTTATGTTAACTGTTTAGTGCTGAATGACTGAATTTTTGCATAAAAGCAAAAGGCTGATTTATGTAAATTGTAAATGCTTGACGGTTTATGTTTAAGGTATCTTGTCAGTTCAAGTAAATTGCTAATTATGACATACAAGTAAGAAAACACATGTATGTTGCTGCATTGCAATTATTGTTTATTGATAGGTGTCCCGGTAATTTATATTAAACGGTAAGTGCCTAACTGCTTTGTGTTATGCATACTGTACTGTATAGATCTTTACATGCGCGCATTTTGAAAGTATGTTTTTGTTTTTATGCAAAAAATACATAATTATTATTTCTGTATTATGTTTTTTTTAAAAAAAACAGGTACCAGAATTCATGTTTCCGTATTTTGTAAGCTGGGTCCATTTTCGTTTAGTTGAAGAACGACAACTCGGGTCTACTTGGTTAAAAACCAACTGCTCCCCAGAATCGGAGAAAGGAGAAGCGTAAAGCAATGCCTAATGGCAGCGAATATTATCCTTACCTCTTCAGTTTAGCCCTTTCGTTCAGTTCACGTTGTCGTTCGAAATCAATGGCGCGTTTATAAATAAGGGAGGTAATGCGCGCCTCAAAACTGATTTGGGAGCAGCTGTTATAACGTTTACAGCTTGTCCGCCACCTAGCGTTAAAATTTAATGAAATAAACTTGGTCCTGGCTTGTTAGAATTTGGCTAATGATTTTCGCTTAGTGCCTAACGACTACTGACATGTGAATCAGAGTTAAGTATAGATCTAATTCGTTTTGCATACTTGCAGTGATATAGTGTAAAATTTCTACTTAACACTTATGAAATACAGATCTATGTATCGTATTATTATTTGAATCGAAGTATTTGTAGAATCGAAGTAACATTAAGCACAATAGACTTAACACTTATAGAAAAAAAAATACAAATGCATGCACATATTTGTTAGTAAGTTGCGTATGACACTAAGCGTTTCCCAATGAACAAATTTTAACAAATTTTCAAATCCATACAGCCTACATTTGTCATTCAGTAGGTAGCATTCGTCATAAAGCACTAAACAGTTAATATAACACATAATACAATATCTGCAATAATAATCTTCCATATTTTCAGGTTACAATGATTTGTTTGGTTATTTGAGAAAAGAAAGTTTTGCTCCAAACTGGCGGATACAACCTTTTATACTGACAAGGCTATTGTTGCCATTGCTTAAATCGATGTCTATGTTTGGTTGTTTTAAGGCATTTCCATCGCTCGGATTGCATTTTGTTCTGCATTTTTGCTCTAGACATTGTTGCCAAATTTCGTTTTGGCATTTTCATTATTGGTTCTATTTTGACATAAGTACTGCTCTTGGCATTATCCTTGTTTCCGATATTGCATTAAGAGTTGTCTTTTCTTGTCTTTTATTTTGTCATTGTTGTTCTTGTGCCGTTTTGCCATTGCACTTGACATTTAGGGATGGATTCAGAGGGAGGGGATGGGGGATGCATCCCCCACCAAGCAGGTAAAAAGAGTTAAAACACATACATGTAAGCTTAAAAATACTAAGCTTTTTAAGTAAATTTTGTCTGTTGACTGCTTAGGTCGAAGTTAGAGTCCTTCGCTGTGTATATATATCTAGTATTTACTGCGATAAAGTTGAATGGATCTTGAATCATACGCCGACACCCCAACAATTATTGTTTTTTTTTTTGCTTTTTGTTTTTCTGGATCCGCCCCGGTTGGCATTGTCTAGTCTTTTACTCCATTTAACACTGTGTCATTTTTGTAAACACTGTTAATGCCATTAAAATTTTAATGCCATAGTTGTTGGTATTGTTTATGACAATGCTATTACTGATAAATGCATTGTTGTTAGTGTCTTTACGTATATTGGCATTGCTTATGTACATGTTGATGTTTAAAATAGATATCGTAAATGCGCATATGTCAGAGAGCGAAAGCGGCGCCATTAGCTAACAGCAAGAAAGCTAAAAGTAGACTCCAGGCATCAGGAACGATTTCAATTCCAATAATTAACATCGACTGCAATATCATGTGTTGTTTACGTTCAATAATTGAATCGTCTTTACATGCGTTGTAAATGGTTGATAATTGAATTGTCTTACATTTCAAGGCAGATATTATTTTATCATCACCCGACCACAAATAAATACAGCTATTTTATCAGTTATTTTACTCCTTACATATCATCTGTCAAATTCATCAGGAACGAGGCATGGTTCGAAATAGTTTATAGCTGTTGCTCTGCCAATGAAGCCCGAAGGCTTATCCCGCCTGCCCGACCCCTCCCCGTTCAGAATAACGCATACCAACCTTTGCAGTTTATATTGCATTGTTTGGTTGTTCTTTCTTTTGAGAAAAAAGGGAGGCACATTCCTACCGTGCCTATTGATAGCAGCTTTTAAAGCACGACTAGAATTCGGTCTAAATTATTATCAATTACTTTAATCACTTGTTTCCCAGGTTTTAATGGACCGATCTTTTAAAGAAAATAGGTTAATAAATCAGTAGGGCTGGTCAAGGCAACTGTATTTCTTTAATCCTTATAGTCTTAAAAATATACATTATAGTTTTGACCAACAATCGTATAGAATATATACTTACTTGTGATCTAAAACCAAAAATATCACACGTTAAATTTCGTTTTATAATTTCTCATTCTGATAAAGCGGCTTCGTGAATTTTCGTTTAATAATTTGCCATTCTGATAAAGCCGCTTCGTGAATTTTCGTTCATTAACTTGTCATTCTGATAAAGCCGCTTCGTGAATTTTCGTTTAATAATTTGCCATTCTGATAAAGCCGCTTCGTGAATTTTCGTTCAAATAATTTGCCATTCTGAAAAACCGCTTCGTGAATTTTCGTTCAAATTATTTGCCATTCTGATAAAGCCGCTTCGTGAATTTTCGTTCAAATAATTTGCCATTCTGATAAAGCCGCTTCGTGAATTTTCGTTCAAATAATTTGCCATTCTGATAAAGCCGCTTCGTGGTTATCATTGTATAGGTTCGAGTCCCAAAACAGGGCAAGGAATTTCATGAATGGAAGCTTACAAGATGGACAATGGAGCGTCCATGTTGTTGTTTTTTCTAGATGAGCGTGTTAGTTTTTTCTCCATCAATAACCGATGAGCCCAGCTTCTTTGTAGCGGTACATAAATAAAGCTCATATTTATGGAAAAATAAATAAAACAAAAGACAACCCCTCAGAAAACAGATACCCGCTTTTAGCAGATTGTTATTACGATTCTTCAGGCGTCAAATGTATTTGCAGAGCGCATGGGTACTTGTTTATTACAAGCACAAACCATTTTAATATTTTTTGCTTTGTCACCATATCGATCATAAATTTTCTTCTTTTCCTTTTGTAGCATGCTTGATCTCATATAATTACCATTTCCAGATAACTTGCTAGCATTTTTGATGCAATCATTTGAACATAGGCTTGATGCGTTCATATATTTTCGGATGATACTTCTTGCAAATCGTTAAACTCATCAAGGATGGTTTTATTGCTAGTTCGTCGTCATTAACAAGAGTGTAACAGGGATATGGTTATAAAAGGCGAATAATACAAACCTATCGGTTCTTAAAGCTTAAAGTTTTAAGCTGCAGATCTCTGCATAAAAAAAAAATAAAAAATAATAATATGTCTTTTTTCAATACAAAATACCAACAACTCGGTCAAAAATCACGATTTCACTTACACTTACATCTCTTTTCTTTGACACACACGTAAATTTTAATACCCGAGATCATCTACATTTACGATTTTGTAATTTAAAATAAATATACTTATTACAATATGCGACGTCAACTCAACGTTATTGGTTAACCTCTAATAGAACGGCCTAAAATACAATATTATAAATTAATTTTATGTGAAAAGTGAAGTATAACATATAACTCTTCATTACAAATGGGTAGTTTCTACCTAAACCACGCTGCACAGTTGGCTATTTCTAAATTAAGAGAAGCACGTGACCCGAAAGTTTATATAATCATTCGGGTAATCCGCTCTGACGTCGATGTCTATTTTTAGCAGAAATCACAATCGTGCTTATTTATAGTTTTCGAAAGAATGGGCATGTAGTGTGATTTAGTTTACGTTTTTACGGTCTTACAATTTGGACAGTGTTCAAACCCGTCTTTTGTTAGACTTAGGTTTGACTTTTTGAAGAAATTTGCCTCAATTCCTCAAATCCAGGTTTACGTGTTTTTGACGAAGTCAAACTGTTGGATGCCACCTTTAAAACATGACATGTAAGCTTTCCCCACCCATTTCAAATATAAAGGATGAGCTTTCTATCTTCCACATTTCAACATGACGTGTGAGCTTTTCACATCCCATTCAAACAAGATGTTGAGATTTTGTCAACCACTTTCAAATATTACGGGAAAGTCCTTATCAACTCCTTTCCAAACCTGACGGGTGAATTTTGTCCACCCTTCCAAACATGAAAGATGCGCGATTTGCCTTCTTTAACAAACATGTCGGTTAAGCTTGGTCTAGAAATTATTTGGCGTTCGACATTATTTTAATAGGTTATTAAATGTCTACAGCATGATTATCTATCTGTTTTTTTTATATTTGTGGAAGATTGTATATGAATTCACCAACCCCTCACCACGTAGACTGGAACCACAGTCGGGGCAAAAACTTTAACGCTAATAAGGACGTCTTATAGCTGACATGCTGTTCGGCGGTGGTTCTACTCAGACTATTGACTAGATTTTTTTCTCCACGTCTATAATTCGACATCATGAATAAGGCTCTTGTTGCATCGGGGCAATGTATATAAGTACAATAACAATTAAAATTAAACAATAATACCAATAGATCAATTGGTAGAGCGTCGGCTTGCGGATCGGGAGGTCCCGGGTTCAAACCCCGACCGGGTCAAACCAAAGACTTTAAAGTTGGTAGTAGTGGCTTCCCTCCTAACGCTCAGGGCTAAGGGGACAGCATTACGCCTGACTCGTCGGTGTCAGTATAATGGACCGGCCGGGTTCAGTTCCTGGGCACCCCATTATTGCCCCTGTGCTATAATGATAGAAATGTCGCTGCACAGTATCAGCAAAAATGCCGGGAAATCCCAAATATAAGTATAAAACGAAACCAACTTGATCTATTTAGTTCAATTTGCAGCTAAAGTCAATGCCATATTTATTTAAGAATCTAACGCCCATACCGATACTCTTTAAAAAGCTGAAAGTCTTTTGCTATTCTTTTACGTTTAAGAAAGAAAATACAGATTAATTAGATTTATCTTTAATCTTCTAAATGAGTATAAAAAAGATCTCTACGCCCGTTGTACAAGTATGTTGTCATGTTTATGACGTAAATGCTATTACATTTTAGTATGTTTGTGTCTCGTAGTAAAATTTAAATGCCAATTCAATAAATACTTGGCTAAAATATTTTCCCCAGTTTTCGCATGTATTACCAACGTAGCTGGTACTCTGGATTTTGCTAATGTTCATGTTAGTTTACAGATAATGACACTGCTGATCCCATTGTACAATTATTGACCTAATTGGTTCATTTACTTCATCATTTATCCTATTACCTATACGTCCAAGTGCTACTGTTATTAACGACTTCATGGGCGGATTATTAGAAGCATAGACGAACGGCGAACATAGACCAAAATTCCAGGCATATCATTCGATATACAAGAAGAACATTGATGAAATGCGTCAAAGACGACGCAAAAGAATGCATTGTACCGGTAAGAGAAAGGTGGCAAAAATAAAAAGGAACAAAAATGTATAGGAAGAAGGTTTAATTGTACATAAGCAGATCACGACAGTTTTTGATGCGACATGGGATTTTTAAGACATTTTTTGTTAGATTATTGCTTGATGATGAACCATATTTCTGATTACCACTTCGATCCTATTGGTGAACATCCTGGTCACATGACTCTCCAGTGGCAATCAGCAAGCGTGATCACGGTAGACTCCGCGCTTCAGCGAGTCGTCAATACCAGCATCTATGTATTAATTTTAATAATCTAGTAAAATATTATCACTAAGATACACATAACAACGCATCTATGACATTTAAGAAATCAAAAGTGATGTCTTTCTTAATTTGCCATTCTGCATAAATAACATTGGGGAAAAAACTCATCGTTGAACGATAATATCTTAGCCCTGTCTCTGTATTCGATGTTATTAATAATCTGGTATAAGTACTGTTTTACTAATTCGGTGAGGGGAGGGGAGTAAGGCGGGCGCGGACCATTTTTAGGCACAGATTCATGTTAGTTACTTTATTATACTTAGCTGTTGATACCCGTACAATGGGATTACGATTTTGTACGAACATTGCCGAAAATGAAAATCGGTACGGAATAATACAATGCACAGGTTAATTTCTATTCTTATAAAGACGCGATGATATAAAATATTTCCTATAAACTTATTATAATGAGTAGATAAAATAATAAGAATATATATTTTTATTATTTAATTTATCGGTCGTATTTCCGGTTTCCTTGCAACCAATCATAATTCTCGACTTAAAAGGGCGCTTGCAAATCTTGGCGCGCAATATAACCTAGCGGGAAATCAATTGTGCGCCAAATGTCTTACTGATTGGCCCCGTCTTACCAAGTGATTAATTAAACTTTAAATTTAGAACTTTAAATTTTACTGTGTCGTTTAAATGCGTTTAGACATTGGAACGATAATCTCAACGTGTATTTGTGGTAAATATAAGATCTGTGTTTGTGAAAAAAAATCGTGAAAAAGGTGCTGGACAAAACATGACTTAAATTGTGAACTCAAAATCTTGGGGTGTGCGTGAACAATAAAAATATTTTGTCAGCGTTTGTAAAGTTAGTGTACTAGTGACTTGTGTTCTGTGTTATGAATGGAAATCCAGATGATAAGAAGGATGATGTAGATTGTGGTAAGTACAGAGTTTTTTTTTCTGTATCGCTAGAGATTTTAAGAGTTTCTGCAAAAGATTATAGCCCCCATTTTTAAACAGTCATAACTGTTGTTGGATGCCCCTTTTTCACGTGATTTATTCATTTTCATAATAACATAACCAGCGGTTAGAAGAACGTTTTTAACCTTGATAGTTTTCACACAAGTGAAATAAATAAGCAGTTAAGATCAGATTAGGTTGTTTTATTCGTCCTGTAAAATTAATCTGGGTAGAACACAATTTGGCTCAGATAATAGCCCAACCAATGCACCACTGCGCGTGACTTTGTTATTTACTTGCTGATAGAGATAAACCAAACACGATCACACTTGCAGCTACATACCTTGAAATAGTAAATCCATTCATTGAAAGGCCCCATGTTTTCCTCGTGCAATGTTAGTCTTGGTCAAATTTCGAATAACGGTACTTCCCTTCTTAGGCATAACGCAAATCTAAAGTAATGGCGGATCTTTAGAAATTACGATACCCATTTTTTATAACAGATTTATTTTTGCGATGGAACGGACCTTGGGAAAATAAGTACAAATGTTCTTATTTCGATTTCTGCCAATTGTAACGGAACATACCGGAAATTGATTGCTTTCCCGAACATCGCCGACAGATACCTGGTTGGCGTCCTTGGTCTAGTAGATGGCTCGGAGGGTCCCGGGTTCGACCAGGAGATATTAGTAATTGAGCAAGACCATGTTCTGCACATTTCTCCAGGTACTCAGTACCCGTGTATTGGTTCTACACAGGAAGTGGGCGGTCTAGTGGGATAAACATAGGTCGACGAATGAATTTCTCAACTGAATTTAAATGAAGTGATAGGTTTAAACAGATAACTAGTGTTGATTTTAGGTTTAAACAGATAACTAGTGTTGATTTTAGGTTTAAACAGATAACTAGTGTTGATCTTTATGTAAAAGCCTTTTATTTACATCAGACATGACTGTTTGGGTTCTTTATTCACTTATAGTCACAGTTATAGATATGTAAAAGAAAAACCTTATGATCCATGGATAGGTCTTCAATAATGGTTCTACCCAAGAAATGATAATCTGTAATACGGACCATGCATAAAACACCAATCTTTTTAATCATAGATATTGTAATCAATACAATACATAGTTCTCACATCAGGGAAGATTCCGTATCTTGGCAGCCATCTTTGATGGCAACTTCAAGGGATTTTCAGATGAACTGTAGAGAAGTGTACATTTTATTTTATTTTCTTATTTGTGGTCCAAAAATTACAAGCTGTACACCATTGGAAAGCTATTAAAATTCGTATTTTTAGAATAGAATATTTTTAAAATTGATAAATGCACAAAGAATTAATACACATAGATAAATAAAATTATTGGCGGTGTTTCTTTTTGGGTTGTATTTTTTAACCTTTTAAGCTTCGGTTTTGATATTTAAAATACTTCATAACAGCTATTAAATTTGATATAAAAATCTGTAAAATAGACTGGAAAAAACAAACACACACAGTGGTGGGTTTTATACAGCACCTATTTCCAGATTTCGGCCTGCATTAGCTTCTGCCTTCAAAGATGGCTGTCTTTAACTGTCTTATCAGTTCATATGACATCACATGGAAGCTATCTATCTACTCTGTTATCTTACTTGCTTATTTTTAGTTACATCGCACTTATTGACTTATGTAGAACCATCCGTGCGCCGTAGGTTACCAGAGAACCCCCACCCACTATATGAAAGTATCGCCCAGACCGGGACTCGAACCTACGAGGTGAGGGGTTGAGGAGTTAAAAGTTGCCGACTCCAACCACTCGGCCTCGGGCGCCCCCGTTATATTTTATATTTGCCTCATTTAATTCATCCATATATATTTAACATATGACTCAATGACAGGTGTTATTTTCAAAAGGTGAATGTATGTGATGTTTGCTCAGTCCTGGCGCAATTTTTTTAATCTTCTATCTGAACTGCTGTACAAAGGTGGTATTACGCAATTCCTCTCTGAGGTCTTTTCCTGCCTCGGAAGAGTAACCGCATTAAAAGTAACGGTCTTAAACAAGTAACAAGACGATTGACTTTGAACGTTATGTTGCACAATCTGCACAACCTGAACGCGTTTTCCGAGCCCTATGCTTAATTCTCGCGTGTTGGTTTCTTTCAGTTTTAGCATTACAATACGGCCAGTGCATACATGCTCGATTTAAACCCATCCCGCATGTATAAATACAGACACGTTAAATAATATTGCCCAGTTGTTGTTTTTTTTTTTCAAGATAATATGCCCTCTTTTTGTTGTAATGTCTCATTTAATGATATAATTTATTGACATAGCGTTTGTTTCCTTAAGATGCATCGAACCGACGCCATTATGGTCAGATTGCCGACGTCCGGCTTTTATTGACGGAGGAAGACCCCAGACCAATGGCTGAGTACAACCAGAGACGCAACCCATATCAGCTTCCCGCCACAGTATATTTGACTTCCATCAGGAAAGGTAAAATGTTCTAAAAACGTTTTAATAAGAATAATTCTTTCTTTTGGAGGTCGTGGGGGTATGTTCGTTCCATTAATGATCTATTATTTAACAGATTCGATGCTATCTTCACTGTGATAAAATGCCTCAAATATACGACAACACGGGTCCACATAATCATGTAAACGGTTGAACCACTGTTTAAGGTTGCATGATAAAATCGATACAATCAAGGAACCTGTTTTAATATACATGATTGTCTCTGCTTTTAATAGAATGGACACTCGCTGAATGACTTCTCTTAATTAATCAAATGTAGAGCGTTAAACAACGTATTATGGGGACATTGTAATCAATGTAGTGATTTATTGGTGATAATTATGAAGAAAATGATGATGTGGCTATGTTGTTGCTGATGTTTAATGATTATGATAGTGAATGTTTTTGAAGTAGATGTAGTGCTTCTTGAGCAAAATGTTATGATGATGATGTAAATGATTATTAAGGGTTATTATAACGTTTATGTTGATAATAGTGATTTGCTGTCTCTCCAACTGCTGATTATAATGGCGAAGTTGCTGCTGCTGTTGATGATGTTTGTTATGTTGATGATAGTAATTTGCTGTCGCTCCTACTGCTGCTGCTGATGATGATGGTTATGTTGATGATAGTGATTTGCTGTCACTCCTATTGCTGTTAATACTGGTGAAGTTGCTGCTGCTGCTGCTGATGGTTATGTTGATGATAGTGATTTCTGTCGCTCCTACTGCTGATTGTTCTGGTGAAGTTGCTGCTGCTGCTGCTGATTATGGTTATGTTGATGAAAGTGATTTCTGTCGCTCCTATTGCTGATTGTTCTGGTGAAGTTGCTTCTGCTGCTGATGATGATTATGGATATGTTGATGATAGTGATTTGCTGTCACTTCTACTGCTGATTATACTGGTGAAGTTGCTGCTGCTGCTGCTGATGATGTTTGTTATGTTGATGATAGTGATTTGCTGTCACTTCTACTGCTGATTATACTGGTGAAGTTGCTGCTGCTGATGATGATGTTGTTTGTTATGTTGCTGATAATGATTTTCTGTCGCTCCTATTCTCTTTATAATGGTGAAGTTGCTGCTGCTGCTGCTGCTGATGGTTATGTTGATGATAGTGATTTGCTATCGCTTCTACTACTGATTGTTCTGGTGAAGTTGCTGCTGCTGCTGATGATGATGTTTGTTATGTTGATGATAGTGATTTGCTGTCGCTCCTATTGCTGATTGTTCTGGTGAAGTTGCTGCTGATGCTGATGATGATGATCGTTATGTTGATGATAGTGATTTGCTGTCGCTTCTACTGCTGATTGTTCTGGTAAAGTTGCTGCTGCTAATGATGATGATGGTTATGTTGTTGATAGTGATTTGCTGTCGCTTCTACTGCTGATTGTTCTGATGAAGTTGCTTCTGCTGCTACTGATGATGATGGTAATGTTGATGATAGTGATTTGCTGTCGCTTCTACTGCTGATTGTTCTGGTGAAGTTGCTACTGCTGCTACTGATGATGATGATGGTTATGTTATTGATAGTGATTTGCTGTCGCTCCTATTGCTGATTGTTCTGGTGAAGTTGCTGCTGCTAATGATGATGATGGTTATGTTGATGATAGTGATTTGCTGTCGCTTCTACTGCTGATTGTTCTGGTGAAGTTGCTGCTGCTAATGATGATGATGGTTATGTTGTTGATAGTGATTTGCTGTCGCTTCTACTGCTGATTGTTCTGGTGAAGTTGCTACTGCTGCTACTGATGATGATGATGGTTATGTTGATGATAGTGATTTGCTATCGCTTGTACTACTGATTGTTCTGGTGAAGTTGCTGCTGCTGATGATGATGATGGTAATGTTGATGATAGTGATTTGCTGTCGCTCCTATTGCAGACTGTTCTGGTGAAGTTGCTGCTGCTGATGATGATGACAGTTATGTTGATGATAGTGATTTGCTGCAGCTCCTACTGCTGATTGTTCTGGTGAAGTTGCTGCTGCTGCTGATGATGATGGTTATGTTGATGATAGTGATTTCTGTCGCTCCTACTGCTGATTATACTTGTGAAGTTGCTGCTGCTGATGATGATGATGGTTATGTTGATGATAGTGATTTCTGTCGATCCTACTGCTGATTGTTCTGGTGAAGTTGCTGCTGCTGCTGCTGATGGTTATGTTGATGATAGTGATTTCTGTCGCTCCTACTGCTGATTGTTCTGGTGAAGTTGCTGCTGCTGCTGCTGATTATGATTATGTTGATGATAGTGATTTGCTGTCGCTCCTACTGCTGATCGTTCTGGCGAAGTTGTTGTTGCTGCTGCTGATGATGATGGTTGTGTTGATGATAGTGATTTGCTGTCACTTCTACTGCTGATTATACTGGTAAAGTTGCTGCTGCTGCTGATGATGTTGTTTGTTATGTTGATGATAGTGATTTGCTGTCACTTCTACTGCTGATTGTTCTGGTGAAGTTGCTGCTGCTGCTGATGATTATGTTTGTTATGTTGATGATAGTGATTTCTGTCGCTCCTAGTGCTGATTATACTGGTAAAGTTGCTGCTGATGTTGTTTATGTAGATGATAGTGATTTTCTGTTGCTCCTGATTATTCCGGTGAAGTTGTTGTTGCTGCTGATAATGATGATGGATATGTTGATGATAGTGATTTCTGTCACTCCTACTGCTGATTGTTCTGGTGAAGTTGCTGCTGCTGCTGCTGATGATGTTTGTTATGTTGATGATAGTAATTTCTGTCGCTCCTACTGCTGATTATACTGGTGAAGTTGCTGCTGCTGGTGCTGATAATGGTTAAGTTGATGAAAGTGATTTGCTGTCGCTCCTACTGCTGATTGTTCTGACGAAGTTGCTGCTGCTGATGATGATGATGGTTATGTTGATGACAGTGATTTCTGTCGCTCCTACTGCTGATTGTTCTGGTGAAGTTGCTGCTGCTGCTGATGATGATGGTTATGTTGATGATGGTGATTTGCTGTCGCTCCTACTGCTGATTGTTCTGGTGAAGTTGCTGCTGCTGCTGATGATGATGGTTATGTTGATGATAGTGATTTGCTGTCGCTCCTACTGCTGATTGTTCTGGTGAAGTTGCTGCTGCTGCTGATGATGATGGTTATGTTGATGATAGTGATTTCTGTCGCTCCTACTGCTGATTGTTCTGGTGAAGTTGCTGCTGCTGCTGATGATGATGGTTATGTTGATGATTGTGATTTGCTGTCGCTCCTAACGCTGATTGTTCTGGTGAAGTTGCTGCTGCTGCTGATGATGTTTGTTATGTTGATGATAGTGATTTCTGTCACTCCTACTGCTGATTGTTCTGGTGAAGTTGCTGCTGCTGCTGATGATGATGGTTATGTTGATGATAGTGATTTCTGTCGCTCCTACTGCTGATTGTTCTGGTGAAGTTGCTGCTGCTGCTGATGATGATGGTTATGTTGATGATAGTGATTTGCTGTCGCTCCTACTGCTGATTGTTCTGGTGAAGTTGCTGCTGCTGCTGATGATGATGGTTATGTTGATGATAGTGATTTCTGTCGCTCCTACTGCTGATTGTTCTGGTGAAGTTGCTGCTGCTGCTGCTGATGATGGATATGTTGATGATAGTGATTTCTGTCGCTCCTACTGCTGATTGTTCTGGTGAAATTGCTGCTGCTGATGATGATAATGATGGTTATGTTGATGATAGTGATTTGCTGTCGCTCTTATTGCTGATTGTTCTGGTGAAATTGCTGCTGCTGATGATGATGGTTATGTTGATGATAGTGATTTCTGTCGCTCCTACTGCTGATTATACTTGTGAAGTTGCTGCTGCTGCTGCTGATTACAGTTATGTTGATGAAAGTGATTTCTGTCGCTCCTATTGCTGATTGTTCTGGTGAAGTTGCTGCTGCTGCTGATGATGATGGTTATGTTGATGATAGTGATTTCTGTCGCTCCTACTGCTGATTGTTCTGGTGAAGTTGCTGCTGCTGCTGATGATGATGGTTATGTTGATGATAGTGATTTGCTGTCGCTCCTACTGCTGATTGTTCTGGTGAAGTTGCTGCTGCTGATGATGATAATGATGGTTATGTTGATGATAGTGATTTGCTGTCGCTCCTACTGCTGATTGTTCTGGTGAAATTGCTGCTGCTGCTGATGATGATGGTTATGTTGATGATAGTGATTTGCTGTCACTCCTACTGCTGATTGTTCTGGTGAAGTTGCTGCTGCTGCTGATGATGATGGTTATGTTGATGATAGTGATTTGCTGTCGCTCTTATTGCTGATTGTTCTGGTGAAGTTGCTGCTGCTGCTGATGATGATGGTTATGTTGATGATAGTGATTTCTGTCGCTCCTACTGCTGATTGTTCTGGTGAAATTGCTGCTGCTGATGATGATAATGATGGTTATGTTGATGATAGTGATTTGCTGTCGCTCCTACTGCTGATTGTTCTGGTGAAATTGCTGCTGCTGCTGATAATGATGGTTATGTTGATGATAGTGATTTGCTGTCGCTCTTATTGCTGATTGTTCTGGTGAAGTTGCTGCTGCTGCTGCTGATTACAGTTATGTTGATGATAGTGATTTGCTGTCGCTCCTACTGCTGATTGTTCTGGTGAAGTTGCTGCTGCTGCTGATGATGATGGTTATGTTGATGATAGTGATTTCTGTCGCTCCTACTGCTGATTGTTCTGGTGAAATTGCTGCTGCTGATGATGATAATGATGGTTATGTTGATGATAGTGATTTGCTTCACTTCTCCTGCTGATTATACTGGTGAAGTTGCTGCTGCTGATGATGATGTTGTTTGTTATGTTGCTGATAGTGATTTTCTGTCGCTCCTATTCTCTTTATAATGGTGAAGTTGCTGCTGCTGCTGCTGATGGTTGTGTTGATGATAGTGATTTGCTATCGCTTCTATTACTGACTGGTCTCGTGAAGTTGCTGCTGCTGCTGATGATGATGGTTATGTTGATGATAGTGATTTGCTGTCGCTTCTACTGCTGATTGTTCTGGTGAAGTTGCTGCTGCTGGTGATGATGATGGTTATGTTGATGATAGTGATTTGCTGTCGCTTCTCCTGCTGATTATACTTGTGAAGTTGCTGCTGCTGCTGATGATGGTGGTTATGTTGATGATAGTGATTTCTGTCGCTTCTACTGCTGATTGTTCTTGTTAAGTTGCTGCTGCTGCTGATGATGATGGTTATGTTGATGATAGTGATTTGCTGTCGCTTCTACTGCTGATTGTTCTGGTGACGATGCTGCTGATGATGATGGTTATGTTGATGATAGTGATTTGCCGTCACTTCTACTGCTGATTATACTTGTGAAGTTGCTGCTGATGATGATGGTTATGTTGATGATAGTGATTTCTGTCGCTCCTACTGCTGATTGTTCTGATGAAGTTGCTGCTGCTACTGATGATGATGGTTATGTTGATGATATTGATTTGCTGTCACTTCTACTGCTGATTATACTGGTGAAGTTGCTGCTGCTGCTGATGATGATGGTTATGTTGATGATAGTGATTTCTGTCGCTCCTACTGCTGATTATACTTGTGAAGTTGCTGCTGCTGCTGCTGATGATGGTTATGTTGATGATAGTGATTTCTGTCGCTCCTATTGCTGATTGTTCTGGTGAAGTTGCTGCTGCTGCTGATGATGGATATGTTGATGATAGTGATTTCTGTCGCTCCTACTGCTGATTATACTGGTGAAGTTGCTGCTGCTGCTGATGTTGTTTATGTAGATGATAGTGATTTTCTGTCGCTCCTGATTATTTCAGTGAAGTTGTTGTTGCTGCTGCTGATGATGATGGATATGTTGATGATAGTGATTTGCTGTCCCTCCTCCTGCTGAATATACTGGTAAAGTTGCTGCTGCTGATGATGATGGTCATTTTGATACTACATGTAGTTAGTTGCTGTCATTTCTACTGCTTTATACTGGTAAAATTGCTGCCACTGCTGCTAGTGATGACTATTTTGATGAGTGATTTGCTTTTGCTCCTGCGCTGATTATTTTGGAAAAGTTGCTGCTGCTGCTGATGATGATGATGTTGTTTATTCTATGATACGTTTTGTTTAGATGCATCGAACCAACGCCATTATGGTCAGATTGCCGACGTTTGGCTTTTATTGACGGAGGAAGATCCCAGACCAATGGCTGAGTAGAACCAGAGATGCACCACATATCAGCTCTCCGCCACAGAATATTTGACTTCCATCAGGAAAGGTAAAATGTTCTAAAAACGCTTTAATAAGAATAATTCATTCTTCTGGAGGTCGTGGGGGTATGTTCATTCCATTCATAGACACTGTATTTAACAGATTTGGTGCTTCCTTCACTGTGATAAAATGCTTCAAATATACGACAACACAGGGTCAAATTATCCTAACAACGGACGAACCACTCTTTAAGTTTGCATTATAAAATCGACACAATCAATAAAGCTGTTTAAATATACATGTATGTATCTGCTTTTAATTGAACAAATACTAATTCTTTCGCTGAATGACTCCTCTTAATCAATCGAAGGTAGAGAATTTCATAATGTATTATGGGGATGTCTTAATTGTAATCAATGTAGTGGTAATAATGATGAAGAAAATGATGTGGTTATGTTGTTGCTGATTTTAATGTTTAAGATAGTGAATGTTTTTTGTAGTAGATGTAGTACTTCTGGTGAAAAATGTTAAGATGATGATGTGGCAATGATTCTGAAGGGTTATGATAATGTTTATGTTGATGATGGCAGTTAGTTTTGCTGCTGATAATTATGTTTGGATTGTTTTTTATGATTTGCTGCAGCTCCTACTGCTGTTTATTCTGATGAAGTTGCTGCTGCTAATAATGATGAAAGTATTGTTGATGATAGGGATTTGCTGCAGCTCTTGCTGCTTATAATGTTGATGAAGTTGCTGTTACTGCTGATAATGATGATGATATTGTTGATGACAGGGATTTGCTGCAGCTCTTGCTGCTTATAATGTTGATGAAGTTGCTGTTGCTGCTGATAATGATGATGATATTGTTGATGATAGGGATTTGCTGCAGCTCTTGCTGCTTATAATTTCGAATATGTTGCTGCTGATAATGCGTTGCTGCTGCTGCTGATAATGATGATGATATTGTTGATGATAGGGATTTGCTGGAGCTCTTGCTGCTTATAATGTTGATGAAGTTGCTGTTGCTGCTGATAATGTTGATGATATTTTTGATGATAGGGATTTGCTGGAGCTCTTGCTGCTGATAATGTTGATGATATTTTTGATGATAGGGATTTGCTGGAGCTCTTGCTGCTTATAATTTCAAATAAGTTGCTGCTGCTGCTGATAATGATGACAGTATTGTTGGTGATAGGGATTTGCTGCAGTCCCCACTGCTGATTATTTTGATGAAGCTGCTGCTGCTGATGATGATGATGGTGGTTATGTTGATAACAGTGAATTACTGCAACCCCTAATGCTGACTGTTCTGGTAAAATTGCTGATGCTCCTGATGATAATAATGTTCCATGTAGTGAATTGCCGTCCCATGTGCGTTGATTATTGCGGTGAAGTTGTTGATGCTGCCGGTGGTAATGTTGATGATAGTTATTTGTTGCCCCACATGTGCTGATTATTGCGGTGAAGTTGTTGATGCTGCCGGTGGTAATGTTGATGATAGTTATTTGTTGTCCCACATGTGCTGATTATTGCAGTGAAGTTGTTGATGCTGCCGGTGGTTATGTTGATGATAGTTATTTGTTGTCCCACATGTGCTGATTATTGCGGTGAAGTTGTTGATGCTGCCGGTGGTTATGTTGATGATAGTTATTTGTTGTCCCTAATGCGCTGATTATTGCGGTGAAGTTGTTAATGCTGCCGGTGGTTATGTTGATGATAGTTATTTGTTGTCCCACATGCGCTGATTATTGCGGTGAAGTTGTTGATGCTGCCGGTGGTTATGTTGATGATAGTTATTTGTTGTCCCACATGCGCTGATTATTGCCGTGAAGTTGTTGATGCTGCCAGTGGTTATGTTGATGATAGTTATTTGTTGTCCCACATGCGCTGATTATTGTGGTGAAGTTGTTGATGCTGCCGGTGGTTATGTTGATGAAAGTTATTTGTTGTCCCACATGCGCTGATTATTGCGGTGAAGTTGTTGATGCTGCCGGTGGTTATGTTGATGATAGTTATTTGTTGTCCCACATGCGCTGATTATTGTGGTGAAGTTGTTGATGCTGCCGGTGGTTATGTTGATGATAGTTATTTGTTGTCCCACATGCGCTGATTATTGCGGTGAAGTTGTTGATGCTGCCGGTGGTTATGTTGATGATAGTTATTTGTTGTCCCACATGCGCTGATTATTGCGGTGAAGTTGTTGATGCTGCCGGTGGTTATGTTGATGATAGTTATTTGTTGTCCCACATGCGCTGATTATTGCGGTGAAGTTGTTGATGCTGCCGGTGGTTATGTTGGTGATAGTTATTTGTTGTCCCACATGCGCTGATTATTGCCGTGAAGTTGTTGATGCTGCCAGTGGTTATGTTGATGATAGTTATTTGTTGTCCCACATGCGCTGATTATTGTGGTGAAGTTGTTGATGCTGCCGGTGGTTATGTTGATGAAAGTTATTTGTTGTCCCACATGCGCTGATTATTGTGGTGAAGTTGTTGATGCTGCCGGTGGTTATGTTGATGATAGTTATTTGTTGTCCCACATGTGCTGATTATTGTGGTGAAGTTGTTGATGCTGCCGGTATTATGTTGATGAAAGTTATTTGTTGTCCCACATGCGCTGATTATTGCGGTGAAGTTGTTGATGCTGCCGGTGGTTATGTTGATGATAGTTATTTGTTGTCCCACATGCACTGATTATTGCGGTGAAGTTGTTGATGCTGCCGGTGGTTATGTTGATGATAGTTATTTGTTGTCCCACATGCGCTGATTATTGCGGTGAAGTTGTTGATGCTGCCGGTGGTTATGTTGATGATAGTTATTTGTTGTCCCAC
This sequence comes from Sinonovacula constricta, assembly GCA_007844125.1. Taxonomy (NCBI): domain Eukaryota; kingdom Metazoa; phylum Mollusca; class Bivalvia; order Cardiida; family Solecurtidae; genus Sinonovacula; species Sinonovacula constricta. Next base: position 61,861,176 of record CM017557.1, read on the forward strand.
ATGCGCTGATTATTGCGGTGAAGTTGTTGATGCTGCCGGTGGTTATGTTGATGATTGTTATTTGTTGTCCCACATGTGCTGATTATTGCGGTGAAGTTGTTGATGCTGCCGGTGGTTATGTTGATGATAGTTATTTGTTGTCCCACATGCGCTGATTATTGCGGTGAAGTTGTTGATGCTGCCGGTGGTTATGTTGATGATAGTTATTTGTTGTCCCACATGCGCTGATTATTGCGGTGAAGTTGTTGATGCTGCCGGTGGTTATGTTGATGATTGTGATTTGTTGTCCCACATGCACTGATTATTGCGGTGAAGTTGTTGATGCTGCCGGTGGTTATGTTGATGAAAGTTATTTGTTGTCCTACATGCGCTCATTATTGCAGTGAAGTTGTTGATGTTGCCGGTGGTTATGTTGATGATTGTGATTTGTTGTCCCACATGCACTGATTATTGCGGTGAAGTTGTTGATGCTGCCGGTGGTTATGTTGATGATAGTTATTTGTTGTCCCACATGCGCTGATTATTGCGGTGAAGTTGTTGATGCTGCCAGTATTATGTTGATGAAAGTTATTTGTTGTCCTACATGCGCTCATTATTGCGGTGAAGTTGTTGATGCTGCCGGTATTATGTTGATGAAAGTTATTTGTTGTCCTACATGCGCTCATTATTGCAGTGAAGTTGTTGATGTTGCCGGTGGTTATGTTGATGATTGTGATTTGTTGTCCCACATGCACTGATTATTGCGGTGAAGTTGTTGATGCTGCCGGTATTATGTTGATGAAAGTTATTTATTGTCCCACATGCGCTGATTATTGCGGTGAAGTTGTTGATGCTGCCGGTATTATGTTGATGAAAGTTATTTGTTGTCCCACATACGCTGATTATTGCGGTGAAGTTGTTGATGCTGCCGGTGGTTATGTTGATGATAGTTATTTGTTGTCCCACATGCGCTGATTATTGCGGTGAAGTTGTTGATGCTGCCGGTATTATGTTGATGAAAGTTATTTGTTGTCCCACATGTGCTGATTATTGCGGTGAAGTTGTTGATGCTGCCGGTATTATGTTGATGATAGTTATTTGTTGTCCCACATACGCTGATTATTGCGGTGAAGTTGTTGATGCTGCCGGTGGTTATGTTGATGATAGTTATTTGTTGTCCCACATGCGCTGATTATTGCGGTGAAGTTGTTGATGCTACCGGTATTATGTTGATGAAAGTTATTAAGTTATTTGTTGTCCCACATGTGCTGATTATTGTGGTGAAGTTGTTGATGCTGCCGGTATTATGTTGATGAAAGTTATTTGTTGTCCCACATGTGCTGATTATTGTGGTGAAGTTGTTGATGCTGCCGGTATTATGTTGATGATAGTTATTTGTTGTCCCACATGTGCTGATTATTGCGGTGAAGTTGTTGATGCTGCCGGTGGTTATGTTGATGATTGTTATTTGTTGTCCCACATGCGCTGATTATTGTGGTGAAGTTGTTGATGCTGCCGGTGGTTATGTTGATGATAGTTATTTGTTGTCCCACATGTGCTGATTATTGCGGTGAAGTTGTTGATGCTGCCGGTGGTTATGTTGATGATTGTTATTTGTTGTCCCACATGCGCTGATTATTGCGGTGAAGTTGTTGATGCTGCCGGTGGTTATGTTGATGATAGTTATTTGTTGTCCCACATGCGCTGATTATTGCGGTGAAGTTGTTGATGCTGCCGGTGGTTATGTTGATGAAAGTTATTTGTTGTCCTACATGCGCTCATTATTGCAGTGAAGTTGTTGATGCTGCCGGTGGTTATGTTGATGAAAGTTATTTGTTGTCCTACATGCGCTGATTATTGCAGTGAATTTGTTGATGCTGCCGGTGGTTATGTTGATAGTTATTTGTTGTCCCACATGCGCTGATTATTGTGGTGAAGTTGTTGCTGCCGATGATGTTGGTTATGTTGATGATTGTGATTTGCAGCATCTCCAGTTGGTGAAGTTACAATATATGATTTTTGAGATGTTGATGCTGTGGTCTTGTTGTTTTTAATGATCATGTTTTGTTTTTGATAAATGCAGTATATGTGATGATGGTGTCATGCTTATTAAATGGTGCTGATGATAAGGAAGGTGATGTGTTGTTTTTATCGGCGTAGTGATTGACTTTTGTGATGTAGTGATGATAATAATGAATCTGTGGCCATGTTGACAATGATGTTTGATACTGGTAATAATGCTGATGCTGAATATTATGGTATAAGTAATTTATAAATGTTGGTGAGTTTAGTAATGATGATGGTGGTTATGTTAATGTAAGAGAAAAGTGTTGTTGTTTTTTTACTGTTGCTCCTGCTGATAATGATGCTGTGAGTGCTGCAACTTATGATGATGATGATGATGATGCTTCTGGTGATGCTTTAAGGTATGTCGCTACTTTTATTCTTTATGTTGATAATGTTGATTTTGTTAGTGATTTTTGTTGTTACTGTGATGGGGATAATTGTTTTTTGTTGATGATATTATGATGGATGGTGTTGGTTTTGTAATAAGTATTATGATTGTTGGTGATGATGTTTATCATGATGTTATGATTATATGGATGATGATGATGTAGGCTGTTGTTATGATGATGATGATTATGATGATGACAGTGAGTATGCTGCTGCTGTTGCTGCTGATGTTAAGGTTGGTTATATTGCGGATGTTAAGGTTGGTCATGATGATGATGTTAAGGTTGGTTATGTTGATGATCTTAAGGTTTGTTATGTTGCATCGTCGGATACCCACGTCGTATCCATTACGTTAGCACTAACGTAGCGTGAGTGTAGTAAAAGGCATGGGTGTCCGATGATGGTTATGTTGATGATCTTAAGGTTGTTTATGTTGATGATCTTAAGGTTGGTTATGATGATGATCTTAAGGTTGGTTATGATGATGATGTTAAGCTTGGTTATCTTGATGATTTTGAGGTTGATATTGTAATTATTTCTGCTGCTGCCACTACTGTTGATAATGGTGGTGTATTACTGATGATGACTATGTTGTTATGATGAATGGTGCTGATGTTGTTGGTATTGATTGTGACGCTTTTGATTTTGTTGATCATGACAATGTTGTTCTTTATGTAGGATGTAGGTAATGATAATGATAATACTATTAATTTTTGCTACTGCTGCTGATGATGTTGTAAAATGTTGGTGATGTTGATTATGATGTTTTTTTATGTTAAAGAAAATGGATTTTAGGTGTTAATGGTTGTGTTGATGATGGCCATGACGATAGTTCTGCTGATATTATTGTCTTTGCTGTTGCTTTTGCTGATAATGATTGTATACTGATTCTGCATCAAATGATGATGGTTATGCAAATGTTTCTGATGCTAATAATGTAGGTTATATTGTGAATGTTGATGATGATATTGAATTTTGCTGCTGCTGCTGCTGCTGATGATGATGATGATGATGCTGTTACATTGCTGAGCTGCTGCTGAAGTTGATGGGTATATGGATGCTTCTACTGCTGTTGCTGCTGATACTGATGGTTTGCTTTATAATCGGTGATTTCTGTTGCTATTGATGCTTTTGCTGTTGTTGTTTAAGTTGTTGATAGTATTAGGAGTTATTTTGATGATGACAGGGATTTAACCTGCTGTTGCTGCTGATACTGATGGTTTGTTTTATAATCGGTGATTTCTGTTGCTATTGAGGCTTTTGCTGTTGAAGTTGTTGATGGTGCTATCAGTTATTTTGAAGATGATAGGGATTGTAGCTGCTGCGAATGCTGTAAATGAGGTCAGAGTTTTGTGATAAAAAGTGATTTTTGCTCATAATAATGACGTTGATGCAAACGATAATAGTTATGTAGGTGCTGCCGCTGATCATGATACTTTTAGTATGTAGATAAAGTTTGATAAATGATGATGACCATGATGCTGTGTTTGTGTTTGTGATTGTTATGCTTAATTATGTTCATGATGTTGGTTGTTTTGACAATACTGATTGGTAAATAAGAAAATGTCCTACCAAAATGTCCACAGATATTGAAATCTAAACTACCTAAACTACAAAGGCAAACAGGGTAAGTGTAAATGTGACAAAAACACAGAGACAAGACATAACACACAAAAAGAAAAACCAGCAGTTACCGCCTTGGAATAGTCAGTCAGCAAAAGGACCGACTGTGGTGCTTAAACCTGGTTTGTGGAGCACTCCAACCTCGCACTTCCTGAAGGTTTTTCTACCAAACAAACAGTGTAAGTAAAAATATCCCGTCAAAGTGAGAAAACTAACAGTAAGCACTTGCATCAGGAGTTAAAACAGATACAATGAACTAATATACAAAACAGCTCATAATGAAATAAACTACATATCAACATATGTACAATATGTACAGTAGATAAAAGCCTGGGCAACAATATAATTACATTGCAGTTTCATGCTGCTGCTGCTAATGTTAGTTATGTTGCTGATGATAATAAAGTTAGCTTTATGGACAAATATAATGTTATTATGATTTTGCTAAAGCTCCTACTTATTGTTATGCTTGGAATGATGTTGCTGCTACTTTCGATGTTGATTTTGTAGATGCTGCTGAAGTTTACAATGATGTTGGCAATGTTGTGGTTGACCATGTTCATTATGTTGTTGATTATGTTGTTTTTTATGATATTGTTGATGATTATTTGTTATGTTTATATATTCTTGATGACAATGGTGTTCTCTATGTTGTAGGTCATGATTGTTGGTTATGTTGTTGATTATGATGGTGTGCTGAATGTTATGAGGGTGTTCTGATTGCTGTTGTTGATGATGTGATGGTACCATTTTTTGGTTGTTAATTGGAATGTTCTTTATGATCTGTTGATAATAAAACATGTTCTTATGTTGTTGTTGGTATTTATCTTGATATTTCTGGTGTTCTGGTGATGATAATGTTGTTGGTGAATTAAATAAATCAATGCTGCTATATGGTTGGAGGCAGTAATATCTGCTGTAGTTGACCATATTGATGTTGAAAATTATTGGATGATGATGATGTGGCTATGTTAATAAAGTTGATTTTTGTGATTACAAAAGTGATTTTAATGGTTGATGATATTATATTTATTATGACGATTGTGGGAGTTCTGGTTAAGTTATTGATAGAGTTGTTGGTTATGTTGTTAATGATAATGAAGCAGTTGGATGCTGCTGATGATTTGTTGCTGCTGATGCTAATGTTATATAATATGATGATGATTTTTTTTATTATTATGTTAATGATATTTTTGTTTGTTGATCAGGTGATCAGGTGATCAGGAAAATACTGGTGTTGTTAACTGCTGCTGCTGATGGCTTGGCGATGAAGACACCGTTGAACATTTTGAAGAAAGACACCAATAATTCTTAACCTAAATTTTAAACAAATCTAGATCAAAAAGACAGTTTATTCATCATGACAATTGTTATAATGAACATATCATGACCCTAAATTGGTGTTAATTTAGTCATGTTAATATAAATGATGATGATGATGCATATGAAAATGTTGTTGCTGCTGCTGATTTTCTTGCTATTAGGAATTTAGTAAATGTTAAATGACCTTATTAATATTATTACGTTAATTATTATGACAATTTTTTTGATGCTTATTACAATGTCTTTTCATTAATATTTACGAGTTTGTTGTTGACCACATTTTTATAGCTGCTTATGCAGATGTGAGGACTAAAATTATGAAGATGATGAAGATGCTGCTGCTGCTTCTTAAAATGATGAGATTGTGAACAAAAAATTATGATTAATTTAAGAGAATAACCATGGAAGTTTGCATCTGAATATATTTGACCTAAGTTGTTGTTATGGCTGATGATAATAACTTTGCCATTCAAAATGAATATTGTTGCTAATTAATTGTATTGCTTATGAATATTTTGCAGTGTATTGATGTTGATATTTTTTATGATTATGACAAAAAATACATTTATTAAACAAAGCGTTGTCTTGATGGATTGACTGTTGACTACGGTATTTTGTTTTTAAACTGACTAAGAACTATGACAAACTAGACCTAAGTGTGACCTATATTTATATTTTGACATAACTTGAAGAAAAATGATGGATGAAACTGACTGAGGACTTACTTACAGAAGTTACTGGATGGGACTGACTGACTATACAGGACTGACTGACATGACAGGATGGACTGGACATGACAGGAAGGACAGGACTGGCTCACATGACAGGACTGGCTCACATGACAGGACTGACAGGACAGGACTGACTGACTGGACAGGACGGACAGGACAGGACTGACTGCCTGGACGACTTACTGGACGGGACTGACTGCCAGGACAGGACTGACTGGGCAGGACTGACTGCCTTGACAGGACTGACAGGACAGGACTGACTGGACATAACAGGACTGACTTGACAGGACTGACTAACAGGACAGGATGGACATGACAGGACTGACATGACAGGACTGACTGCCTTGACAGGACTGACAGGATAGGACTGACTGGACTGGACAGGACTGACAGACAGGACTGGACTCGACAGGACTGACTGGACATGACAGGACTGACTGGACAGGACTGACTAACAGTACAGGATGGACTGGACATGACAGGACTGACTGGACAGGACTGATTGCCATGACTGACTGGACAGGACTGACTGCCATGACTACCATGACAGGATGGACTGGACATGACAGGCCTGACAGGACAGGATAGACTGGACATGACAGGACTGACTGGACATGACTACCATGACAGGATGGACTGGACATGACAGGACTGACATGACTGACTGGACATGACAGGATGGACTGACAGGACTGGACTGACTGGACAGGACTGGACGTGACAGGACTGGACAAGACTGACTGGACTGACTGGACATGACAGGACTGGACTGATTGCCATGACTGACTGGACAGGACTGACTGCCATTACTACCATGACATAACAGGACAGGATGGACATGACAGGACTGACATGACAGGACTGACTGCCTTGACAGGACTGACAGGATAGGACTGACTGGACTGGACAGGACTGACAGACAGGACTGGACTCGACAGGACTGACTGGACATGACAGGACTGACTGGACAGGACTGACTAACAGTACAGGATGGACTGGACATGACAGGACTTGACAGGACAGGACTGACTGTCATGACCACCATGACAGGATGGACTGGATGTGACAGGACTGACTGCAATGACTGACAGGACAGGACTGCCTGGACAAGACTGACTGCCATGACTGGACTCACTGGACAGGCCTGACTGCCATGACTGGACAGGCCTGACTGCCATGTCAGGACTGACCAGAATGGACAGGACTAACTAGACTGGACTGACTGGGCAGGAATGACTGCCATGACAGGATGGACTGGACATGACAGGAATGACTGACATGACAGGACTACCTGGACAGGACTGACATGATAGGACTGACTGGACATGACTGACTGACTGAACAGGACTGACTGCCATGACAGGACTGATATGACAGGGCTGACTGACTTGACAGGACTGACTGGAAAGGACTGACATAACAGGATGAACTTGATTGACAGGACAGGACTAAACTGGACAGGAGTGATTGACGAGACTGACTTGACTGACATGGATGATATTGAAAGATGACTTGATTGACCACCAGCGGATGAGACCGACTGCAGAGAACTGATGGACAAGAATGACCTGACTGGTTATTTAACCAAATGACTATCAGTACCCACTGATTTGACGACAAACTGGATGGTACTAACGCTTGTGACTGTATGGGCATAAACTGAAAGAAGTGACAGACTGAACTGAGTGATATGACTGAATGCATGGACTGACTGACAGGACCTACTCATACTGATGTAAATGAAAGACTGACTGGTGAGCATGACTGAAAGATGGATTGTTTTTATTAGAATTATAAGGAGAAAATGGCAAGAAATAACATCTGTAGGACAACTTATTTTAATAATCATTTTCCACAAAATCACAGACAGTGTATGAAATGTGTATAATCAAGTGCAGAATAAATATAAATAGTAAAGTATTCTTTCATTCATGCATAACTTTGTTGACAGATACAATGTTATTTTTAATTAAATATCACAGATTATGCAGTATGACCAACAAGACATATAAGAAAGAAACTAGTTATCATCACTTTTGCAAAGACATAAATAAACAACAACAAAATATCATGGTAACCTTATTCCAAAGAATAAAAATAGCATACATGTTTTGTTCCCTTAGTAAATTGTTGTTTATAAGTTTCTTTTCAAGTGAATGAAGAAAGAATAAACAATATTGTATAAAATATTTTAAAACATTTCACATGAAAATTAGTTATTCATTCATAAATGATAAAGAAAATCCAATTTAATAACAAAAAAAGAGCACTTTGTGTATCTTTATGTGAAAGAAGTTTCACTAGCTAGATTTTAACTGATGGCAAACCTTTAAGGAAAAAAGAAAGAATACAATTATTGGAATATAGTCAAATAAATAGGTAAAAAAAATCAGAATTAAAATTTAAATTTTGTCCTTTTGGAAGTACATTCTAGATTAATGAAATACGTGTAATATGTTAAGAAACAAAATGGTTTTCAGCTTAAATTGGTAGAAAGCATTCAGAATGTAACGCACAAAAAAACAAGAACATTTTCCTGTTTGTTTTCAGTCATAAAAAACTGAATACAAATTATAGAATTATGTAAATTTAGTATTGTTTTTTCTTGAGATTTTTATAGGACATGAATTACATGGAAAAAAACAACAGTTATAGTATTGTTCACAATAAAAATAACACTTTCATATTCAAAAGTTGACATGTATATAATTCACAACAATTTATACTTTAATCTGCACAATATGAGTAACTATCCTTGAAAGAGAGCATACATTAAATAACTGTTCATTTTATAACATTCACAGATCACATAAATGATAGTTGTGACATAATTTTCTTCCAAAGAATTTTAGTCAGCTTTCTCATGTTTACGAGGGTTAACTTTCTATGATAACCAGTCCACTTATCAAATGAAGCTTCAACTGTGGTGTTCATTTGGGAGTCGCGTCTAGACCATTCCTGGCTTGGCGTACATGGGGAGATGGTAGTAGTTGTAGGACAGGAAGTTCAGAAGACGTGCCTCAACCGCACGCTTGGCTCCCGTCTGCTTATATAGTGAATCCAACTCCTTTCTCTGAGGGTCCGACAGCTGTAGGATTGAAAACAAGGTGTCAAGTTGTGGAGTATTTTTGTAAAAAACAGATAGGTATATTACAGAGAAACATGAAAGGAAAAACAGTTACAAAGATAGACAGAATTAAGTTCATTTAAAATTTTGTAAAATATTTAGGGATTAGGGATTAGCCGGCATTTTTGCCGATACTGCGCAGCGACATTTCTATCATTATAGCACAGGGGCACTTATGAGGTGCCCAGGGACTGAACCCGGCCGGTCCATTATACTGACACCGACGAGTCAGGCGTAATGCTGTCCCCTTAGCCCCGAGCGTTAGGAGGGAAGCCACTACTACCAACTTTAAAGTCTTTGGTTAGACCCGGCCGGGGTTCGAACCCACGACTTCCCGATCCGCAAGCAGACGCTCTACCACCTGAGCTATTGCGGCCGGTGTAAAATATTTTTTTTTTTGTTTGAATCTTTATAATTTATGAAGGTGTGTATTTTAATATGTATTCATAATTTGAACAAATGTATGAACAAATGAGTATAAAGACAAATAAAAAACTATATTCTTAGATTTTAGTCAAAATTTACAGCTTTATTTAAGAGTACTAAAAATTCATTGTTAAGATTTTTAATTCTCTGAAAAGGCTACAAATTTTCAACCTGTACGAGTTGAAATTTAAAGAGCATGTAACTCAGTAACGTATCGTGACAATGACCTTTTAATTTACAATATCACAGTGCAGCAGTTTTTTTGTACCATATTGACCCTTTCCAGATCTTATAGAGCATGGGATAGGATTTGCTGACATTTCTGCCAATACTGCGCAGCGACATTTTTATCATTATAGCACAGGGGCACTTATGAGGTGCCCAGGGACTGAACCCGGCCGGCCCATTATACTGACACCGACGAGTCAGGCATAATGCTGTCCCCTCAGCCCCGAGCGTTAGGAGGGAAGCCACTATTACTAACTTTGAAGTCTTTGGTTTGAGCTGGCCAGGGTTTGAACCCACGACCTCCCAATCTGCAAGCAGACGCTCTACCACCTCAAGATGTTATAAAAAGATCATTTCATTTATAAAAATTACAAAACAAATCATCCACATAAATTTACTCTTTCTGAAGCAGTTGCGTGTTTAGACAAACTGACTCTAGTCTAGTTTTGTAGCCACACAAATCATCTCTGCTAATATTAGTATAAATACCAGGCAGAAAAAAATGATACAAATTATGTCATACAATGGAACTGTCTCACAATTCTTTGGAAACACTCTTAAAATTAGGCGACATTTTGGTCTTGTACAGTACTCTGGGGTTTCGGAAAATTGGAAAGCATTTTGAATGCATGCCAAACAATTATTCCTAATGAAATTAAAAACAACAATAAAAATAATTAGGGCTTGAGCACACACAGGAAAGGTTATGGCATGAGTGTATTTGTGTGTGTGTGTGTGTGTGTATATATATATGAACCAGTTTCTGTTAGAAAGGACTATCTTTAGGTATCTTTAGGTTAATATAGATCTGTCTTAAGCAAAAGTGTATGTTCAGATGATCAAGGTTTGATAGGTAACTTCCTTTTAATTGATTGAATTTTCCATAATATAAAGTCTTTAGAGTAACTTCCATCCATTTATTGTCAAGGAAGATCCTAGATGTTAATCTAGGTAGAACCACTGATGCCCAGCAAGTCAGCTGGAAATAAATTTAAAATAAACTTTTTGAAGAACTTTAACTGCTAAACTGTGGAAATGTTGAGTTTGGCCTAAATATTGAGCCACTTTAAGCAACAAAAAATATGAAATTTGCTAAATTGAATGATAAAGCATGGCCAAAGTTAAAAATAGGCTCAAAATAATGCTTACTGGTAGTTCTGGATCCACTAAGCTACGAACCCTTTCCTCGAGAGACTCTGCACTGTCCGTCTGTAAAACACAATAAAACAACCATTGGCAACTGAGTGAAAGAACTACCCTTTGGGAATTCTAAATTGAAAAAAGGCACTCACATTTAGGCTACAATTTTTTTCCTTACTTAACTTCATTGCTGAATATAAAACTTCAAAGAAAATGCCAATAGCTAAGTAGGTTTTTATGTACAAAAACTTCCATAAGTAACAGAGTTGAAATATTAATTCAGTAAACGTGCCTCGAGGATCAATGGAACTAAAGTTGTAACAAAACATATGTTGCATCATAATCTAATATTAAAATGTATATAGTAGAACAATTTTACTATGATTATTTAACAAGACTTAGCTAGGTAACAATGTTTTGTAATTTAAAGCATATGAAAATGTAATATACATTTAGCTGTATTGCATAAAGACACTCATTGCTTACAGCACAATAATAAACAAGTATATTCTGTAAGAAATAATACATAATGATTCATTAAGGAGAGGTAACTGCATACAGTAAACATTTATTACCAATTGGTCTGACTAAGTGCTTTCCCTTTCGACAACTGGTTACAGATAGTATCTGACAGTTTGGCTTATTTGTTTCTCTCATGTAACAAAATAAATTATTGTAACCTAAACAAAAATTCTGTGAAAATATTGTTCCCATGTGTTTTTTGTGTGTGTTTTTTTTACATCACACCAACACAATTATGGTCATATTGGCAACATCCAGCTAATTATTGGTAGAGGGAAGACCCCAGACTAACATCTGGGTAGAACTATCAGTGCACCGAAGATTAGCTGGAAAACCTTCCCACATGAAAGTTCTCGCCCCGACCAGGACTCAAACCCATGCCATGAGGTGCTGAGGAGTTTCAAAGTCAGCAACTCTAACCGCTCGGCTATGGGCGCCCCCACATCCATGCGAAAAGTAAATCATAATAACACCATACTTGTCATTTAAAAAATGTACAGTTACAGTGTAGCCATACAGTTAGCTATTTTTAAACTAAGAAAACCATGTGATCATATTTCTTAACATGCTCATTCTGGTAATAAGCTCTGACATTAATATCTATTTTTAGCAGAAATCCTAATCATGTTTATTTATAGATTTATGTAACATTGGGAGAAAATGTGCTGCCAGTCTGGGACCCGAACCCGGGACCCTTTGCTAGGGTGAATACTTTACTAACTGAGTTTACCGGACAGCTTACACAGTCTTTCCCTATCACCTGGCTACATATACCCTGGGCAACTTGAAATTCATCCTCGTACTTCCACAGACAACATACTCTACATACAACTCACAAGCATTTCTCAAGCACTTGTACCGTTATGACCGCAGGGCATATACATTGGGCACCATATTAACATAGGAGAAAAATATGCAGCCATACTGGGACTCGAATCCGAGACCCTTCCATAACAGGGAGAATGCTCTACCTTCTGAGCGACCTGACCACTTACACATTCTCTCCCTATCACCTGGTTACATTTATATTCCATGAATTGTACCATGCAACAATTGAGAGGCAATTTATAAACAGCCTTTATACTTTAAAGTATCAGCTTTTGCAGACATTATGCACAATTAGTCATAACAGGGTTAAGATGTTGTCTCGTGTATTAGATATAGACAAACTGTTGGAGTCTACATTTAGAGGCAAAGTTTATAAATGAAATGAACTTCTTATCAGACAGTTTCATCACAACTGCAATGGCTGTATGTAGAAATTTCACCATGTTAATAAAATAAACATATCTATACATAAAAAAAGTTTATCAGCACATAATAACAGTTTTGAAAAATAAAAATAATCTTCTATTGCATCTTTTACCAATGTGCAAGCTACTTAACATAAAAACAATTCACACCAGGCTACTCATATCATTTCTATTACATAACAGGTTCGAATAAATTACCGTGGCATTCTGAATGACCACAATCTCTGTCTCTTCACCTTTAAACAAGATGTGCCACTTACCGGTCTTGTGATGAGCAGCTCTCGTAACTCCTCCCTGAAGTCAGCAAACCTGTCATGGTAGATGGCCAGGGACCAAGTTTCACTGAAGAATCTGGAGAGTAATATACTGGTGTTAAAAAAAGTTGACAATAGTACTGAAATCTTGCAAATCAATTATCTGTAAATTGTACTGGAACCTAGCAAATCTATCTCCAGCAAATTGTACTGGAATCTACTGGAATCTAGCAAATCAATCACCTGCAAATTGTACTGGAATCTAACAAATCGTCATCTGTAAATTGTAACAGAATCTAGCAAATCAACCATCTGCAAATTGTACTGGAATCTAGCAAATCAACCATCTGCAACTTGTACTGGAATCTAGCAAATCAATCATCTGCAAATTGTACTGGAATCTAGCAATCAATCATCTGTAAATTGTACTGGAATCTAGCAATCAATCATCTTTAAACTGATCTGAACTCTAGCAAATCAATCATCTGCAAATTGTACCAAATTCTGCCATATCAATCATCTGCAAACTGTAATGGAATCAAGCAAATCAATCATCTGCACATTGTACTGGAATCTCACAATCAATCATCTTCAAAGTGTACTGGAATCTAGCAAATTAATAATCTGCAAATTGTACTGGAATCTAGCAAATCAATCAACTGCAAATTGTACTGGAATCTAGCAAATCAATCATCTGTCATTTCAAATAAACCAACATTTATCTTAAGAGTCAATCTTAATTAGTAAATCTACTTTAAGAATCATTCTTTACAGATAGACCAACCTTTGAAATTTCTTCTTTAACAATAAATCAACTTTCTGGATTATTCCTTTACCAATAAACAATCCTTTTACCTAATTTCTTTACTGATAAACCAACTAAATGGATTACTTCCTAACTGATTTTCCAACTTTATAGATTATTCTTTGCTGATAAACCAACTAAATGAATTACTTCCTAACTGATTTTCCAACTTCATAGACTATTATTTGCTGATAAAGCAACTAAGCAAGCAATAAAATTCATATACTCTAGATCCTGGGTCAAAACATATTTTTCTTACAAGTGCCAATTCTTAGCATAACAAGGATATCAGGACTGTGCAAAATTTAACTTAAACACTGCCAGGTAAATAACAAATAGTTAAATAATGTTGACTTTATCGGTTTTTAATTTTAAATTTTGAAAATAAATATGAACATCAATGAGTGTAGCAAATAAACATTGAAAAAATTAAAAATGGACAAATAAGATCTTTCAGAATAGTGCCTTAGTCCCCAAGACATAACCTAGTGTGTAAGAGGTGCGCATATATACATATGTCAAAACGCATAATGCAACCTGGTCATCCTTAGAATAACTAATAACTAAGGATAATGACTTGCCACGTTCATCAGTGATAATATCAGATGCAAGGACAAATGCCATGTTACTATTATTGTTGGCAAGCAATTCACTCACCCCAAGAATCCAAAGAAAGCCTGTCAATATGCTGCCTTAAACAAACGCATCCACCCATACACATTTCTGCAAACATTCTACAAAGCAAAAAAAAACAAAACTTGTGTGATCAGTTAACGTAGACTTCTGTATAAACACCTACTTGTAGAGATCAGGTACCAGTCCCTCGCCAATACGTGCCACAAGGTTGTTCAGACATCTCTCGTGGAGGCCGTACAGACAGATCAGATTACTGCTAGCCAGCCGCTGTACAAAATAAAGATAAACTCTTAAAAAAGCAAGACCTATCAATGAAACTTAAAGGAACTATCAAACATAAATGAAAATAAAAAAAGTGCTTAAGTTAATTTCAGTTCTGGATACTTCCATAAAACATCTGCTGCATTTTTGATTGGAAATTGAATAAATAAGGAAAAAGCACCCACCCATTCTCTAAAACATTCCCTAATTTTTTTTGTTATTTTTTTTTTAATATATATTTTTTTTTGATGACCCTACCTGTTTTGAGAGACAAGTTACAGTTTCAACATTGTTGTATTGGTTGATATGAAGGCGGAAATACTCCTTCTCTCCTCCTGGGGTGCCTGTTACAAGTTCTTTCCCCTGAAACAAACAACAAATATTGTTAATTCTAACACTACCAACTTAATATAAAAAACAGTCAGTCCATTATACTGACACTGACGAGTCTGGCATAATGCTATCCCCTTAGCCCTGAGCGTTAGGAGAAAAGCCACTACTACCAACTTTAAAGTCTTTGGTTTGACCCAGCCGGGGTTTGAACCTGCAACCTCCTGATCTGCAAGCCGACGTTATACCACTTCAGCTATTGCGGCTGGTCAAGAAAAAGGTGGGTGTGGTAACTGTAAAAGGCATTTACACTCATGTGAAGATTATTTACTGTACTTTACAAGTGCACATTTAAATTTTATCCTTCAATCAATAACCCTTGGATTGCTAAGCATGTTGGAAACTGTCTGATAAAGCTTTTGATCACCATGAGGTTTTAAGCCAAATAACAAAAAATCTGTATGGACTTTTAACAAATATAGCAGGCTTAGAGAGGTAAATATAATTAGTGGGTATTATGAAAGAAAAAGAGGCACATGAATGTGAATGAATGAGATGCAAATGGCGCCTTTGGCCTAGCGGCTTAAGTCAATGGCTTGTAATTTCTCAGCCCCTCACCACATGGGTTTCAGTCTTGGCAAGAACTTTAATTTGAGGCAGTTTTCCAGCTAATCTGCGATGGCGATGGGTTGGTTGTTCTAACCAGATGTAAGTCTGGGGTCATCCTCCACAATTATTACCTGGATATTGCCATTATGTCCATTATTGTGATGGTGTGATGTAAGAAAAAAACAAACAAATGAAGAGATACAAACTCTTTTTAAGCCAAGCAAATTATAAAGAAATACAGAATCTTAGGACACACAACTATCTGGAGCAAATCATGCAGATGATGATCTCAGAACGCCATGACCCAACCCTGCCCCCACCCCGGGGATCTGGATCTAAACTTTTGACTGTCCGCCTAAGCATGATCAATACATAGTCAACATGCTGTGAGATAATAGATGAGACAGCTGGTTAAAAACCTTCCTTTAATCCTAAATTGAAGGTACTCCCTTTAAAGTCAACAGCTGTTGCCATGGAGGTGTCACATGCATCAGGGTGAATTATATTTCAAGTATTATGTTCCAATTATCAACACAATTAAACTAATTAAGAGTAAATACTTACAATATGATTAATCAATATATGATAAAGCAGTGCTCATGTTTGTTTTGCATATTTTATTGTCATTTAGCAGCGTTCAGAGATAGTATCTGTTTGAGATTTTTTTTTTTTCCGTTTCCTTTTGTTCAGTGTTTTACGAGACAATGATAAATGCGCTCATTTAAAAATGATGTATTTTTGTATGAAACTGTAATAAGTTTCAGTATTTTATATGATAAAGAGTGTACCTTGCATTACAATTCCAACTAAAAAAAATAACTGTCAGCGAACAGGACAAATGATGGGAATTATTAATTTGCTTCTATGAATATATGCCTTGTTGTTTGTTCATTTGAAATTGTTATAATTTATGTTGTGTTTCAGACTAACAAAGCCAGTTCTTAGTACGTGGAACTAAAAATAATTTATTTTTGTTTCTTAGTACTTAAATGAAGGTCATTATATTGATGCCCTGCTTTTAAGCCTGAAGAAGACCGCTGACAGTTGCCACGGTAAAGCCAGTGGCACCAAGCAGGTAAAATGGCAGACGGTCCAAATCCTCACATTAAAAAATATTGGTAACTATCTACATTTAAAAAAGCTGAGAAGTTCCGTGTTGGTGAATCAGGCTTCATCTGTTTATTATTGTTATTATTTATTTCTATTTTTTCTATGCAGAAAGGAAATATTTACATGCTGTAATGTAAAGTCACAGCATAAAATGCTGGCGAGAAATAATTGGAAATAGGATAGTTTGATGTATTATTTGTTTGTACATTTCTTTCATGTGAAAATGTAATAAATGGAACAAAGTAATTAATGATAGTAACAAAATAGCTGTTAGCATAAGGCAATAATGATAATGTTACAATTTTTTGTCTGTTATTTGCTTTTTTTATATGTGTAAGGAACATTTTTTATTGTAGGTATATGCCTATTATATGTCATAATTCTAAGTGACTTTAAGAGTTTGTTCATAATTTTGCAAAACAAACCTGATTATTCCGACAAACCATTGGCAAATTTTTATTAAAACATCTATTAAGTTTAAAAAACAACAACAACCTTAGGCCATAATTGACATGTTATTTGCTTTTGCCACAATATTTTGTTATCAGTGTTATCATAGTATACCTACCTATCTTTCTAATATCTTTGTTACATAAAATTTATAACATCTAAAATTCAACAAAAAAATGACATGTAATTTCCATACTGTTTATCTTGAAATATCATACTAAAATATCTTTGAATAACTTTAAATCCACAAAATATGGTACATGACTATTTTGCTAAAAAAAGTTATTAAGGATTTCCGACTCTAATAGTGATGTCTCTGAATCAGGAAATGGTTATTATTTCTAGAAGTATATGCTATAACTCACTTATTGGCAAAGTTTAAGTCAAATTTACCAACTGATAAATTTTTTATACATAACTGAAGTTTACTACCCTTGATCGCCAGATTGACCAAAAAAGTCTGACCACCATGCCAGACAAAAGTAAGTATGTTCTCCTTAAAAAATAAAATGAATAAACAAAACATGTATCTGTGTGTTGGTTTTTAATAGTACATCACAAATAAATCAACAAAATATTTCCCAGACATAGAATATGTAGTTTAGAACAAAATAAATGTTGCAGATCGGCTGTGGATAAGAGGAAAAATGCACGAATGCTAAAAAACATATGTATGTTTTTTACTTATTTTACACTGAATAATACTGGTGCAACAAACTTTAAGTACATATAAATTAACTAGGACACCTAATGAATAAAATAGTATAAAAATTAAGAACTTTTACTGCACTGTTAGTGAAAAAAATAAATTTGAAGTTCATCACCCCTCAATTTATTTTCGACTCAATGCTACTGGAAAAGGTCAATGAATCACAATTTTGTCATTAACAAGAATAAAATTAAAAACTGTACATATTTCTTTCTTAATCTGGTAGAGGGATACAGAAATAATTGTCGAAGTGAAAAAGTAGAAAGAAAAAAGTTGACCATTCGTGCCCATACCAGGATTCAAACCCACACCCCCCTGTTTTGAAGTATTTTAACCCTAACTTTGATGCTCTTCAATTGGAGGTGCAGCATCAGAGTCGGAAATCCTTAAGTTTTCTATACAAGCAGTAATGTACAAAACACACCTAATCCTGTTATATTTTTTATTAAAACTAATCAATCCTTAGTTATCTGCTAACAATGTCAAGTACAGATCATACAGATCATCCTAAAGTCTCGGCTATAACAAGTACAGATCCTGATGGGAAACTAGCAAGTGGGGCGGGGGGAGGGGGGGGTGGGGGGGTGGGGAGAGGGCTGATTTGGATCTACACTATAAGCAAAACTCAATGGGTTACATTGGTGACATGGAAATTATCTCCCTTGTTAAATAATATCTGAGGTGGTCCAAACGGTAGGTGGGTCCTTTTAGTTAGAATTCTTGGAGTTTATTGCCTGTTATTTTGCAGATGGTGCAATTGTAAACAGTGAAATTTCTTACTTTTGCATAAATATAATCTTAAAATCCATTTTAATACTTCTCAATATATGTTATTTAAACAAGAAAATGGAAGCGTTTACTGACGATGATTAATCTGGGTATCACATAAAAAGCAGAAAAGTCAGCATACACTCCAAGCATAAAAACGAGTAAGCCAAATGAAAGGACCTACCATCATTAAGTGACTATTCAGGGGAGACTATCCATTAAAGACTTGTTGATTCAAGTTTAGCAAGCTAAGAGTTAAAAAATCACTGATGTGTATATCATGTTATGGTTCATTACATATGATGTGTAAAGACTTGGTATTGATGGTATATACATGCAATAAAAATACTGAGATCAAGATTACAAAGTATTTTATGTGTTTTAATAGCTCCTTTTTCAACAGAATATTACTGATGTGGAGTTCTTCTTTGTGTAAGTGTTGAATCTTTTGTTTCATTCATATTTCCAAACAACATCAATAATGCAGAGATTTACTGTATGTAGGTCTTTTGTTATGTTTCTGATTTTTTAAAATAAAAAAAAAATATCTGTAAAAAAGAGGTATTTGACTGTAGGCAAGATATAAAATATATATACATATATTCATCATGGCATGTACCCTAAGTTGAATGGATCAAGGAGGGGGGTGGGGATGGGGGATGCATCCCCACTCCAACAACCAGGTAAAAGAGTAGAGTAGTGACAGAACATGCATGTAAGCTTAAAAAATACTAAGCTTTTAAAGTAAATTGTGTCTGTTGACTGCTTAGGCTGAAGTAAGGGTCCCTTGTGTATATATATCTAGTATTTGCTGAGATAAATGAATCTTGATTCATCCTATCACATCCTATCTTTGTGAACTTATATAATGACATCTGTGTCCCTTAGAGCTTTCCAGGCCCCGCCTCCTTATAACATTTTACAATTAAAGCAATTCAAAGTATACTTAAAGTAACACCAGTTTTTATATATATTTTATATATTTTCATTGCTACATAATTGACACCATCCCTTAATATGTTAATCGGTTAATCGTCCCACTAACGATATTTCAGTTATCTGAAGACGGTGTCTTTTTACCTATATTTCCATTGCTACATAATTGACACCATCCCTTAATATGTTAATCGGTTAATCATCCCACTAACGACATTTCAGTATATCTGAAGACGGTGTCCATTTCAAGCAGATATAGTGCTGCCTTCTCTGTGTATAGCATACCTTGAACACCTGGCCTGATACCACACCCAGTCACATAATCCTGACACCTGGCCAACAAGTAGATGAACTACTAAATTTGCTTGAGCGTTAGCAAAGGAGCTATACCAATACCATTTTTAATGACTTTGGTATTTCTCGGCCCGGGATCGAACCCGGTGCCTTGCTTACCCGGAGCCGATGCTCTACCGACTGTGCAACCAGGTCTGGTCCATCCCTAGATGCACTGAAAGATTCCTCGCATGCTCCAATAATAAAGACAAGTTGCATGGTATGATTGGGAAAATATGGTACTTACATAGTCAGTCTGTCCCATCTGTTCCACTAGTGGCTTGTCCAAGCCTGGCTTTTTCACATGCAAGTAGTTGAACTCCCCTGAAAAGTAGACATGCATTGATGTTAGAATTTTCTTTATGTAAACACATTCAACTTAGGGTACAACCTCTGTCATAGTGTTCTTGTTTCTAACACAACTTTTACATGTAACTATAATCCCTTAAGCAGGCTCATGGAAGTGATATTTTTTATTTGTTTGTACATACCGGTATGCTTGAATACATCACAGACACCGATTATGGTCATTAAAGTGACGTTCATCTACTCTGGACCAGACCTGGTAGTGCAATCAGTAGAGTGTCGGCTCCAGGTACGGGAGGCCCAGGGTTTGATCCCGGACTGCGACATACCAAAGTCATTAAAAATGGTAGTGGTATAGCTCCCTTGCTAACGCTCAAGCAAATAAAAGGGTAGTTCCATGACTGGTTGGCCCGGTGTCAGGATAACGTGAATGGGTGTGGTATCATGCCAGGTGTTCATGGCATGCTATACTCATTGAAGTCAGCACTATATCTGCTTCAAGTGGACACCGTCTCCAAATAACTGAAATACTGTTGGTGGACGATAAACCCAATAAGCAAACAATCATCTACTCTGGTGAAAGAAGACCCCCAACAATTGTCTCTGCAGAACCCCTTTTGCACTGCAAGTCAGCTGAAAGAAATTCCCATGTTAAAGCCTTTGCCATAAATGGGTCATGGATGAAAATATCTATAAATTTAAAATTAATTTATATACCGTATTTTGCGGAATATAGCCCGCAACTTTTTTTCTCAAGATGGCGGCCTGCGGGGAATATTCCAGTGCGGGGAATCTGTTGACAAAATCCAATTTTTGTCAGCTGCCACTAACCTAAGATCAGGGAAATTGAATGCAGGCTTAACTGAACTCCTTAACCTTTTTGCCCCTTAAAAGTGCGACCTTCAGTTTAATAATATTCTTTGCAGAGGACATTTACAGCATACTGTGGTCAGATTTAAGGACCGTCTCGCAAAGATTTGCAACCACTTTGGTCTACAAGTGTAAAATAAACAGTTTTGTGCATCAGATGGGGTTCATAATTTACAGCATACTGGGGTCAGAATTAAGGACCATCTCACAAAAATTCGCAACCACTTTCGTCGCCAAGAGTATCGTGACCAGTTTCGAGCATCGGATGGTGGTTCATAACTATTTTGCTATTTTGCAAACATGTATATGCACTCGTTCTTGATGCTTTATGTGACTTTTTTCAGTTATGTACATTAGCGGGGACCTTTTGAAAGACGAAAAAAGATTAGTTGTGTAAATTTTAATTTAGCAAACTAGACGGCCAATTTCCGTTTTCTTTCGCATAGCTGACTACTTCAAGTTTGAAGCCGGCAGTGTGGCTTTTCCATGAAAGCATCTTAGAAGTGATGTTGTTTCCAATTTTGGGCAAAATATATACCAATACCCAGTATAGTATGTTGTTTGCATTTCTGTTTTAACACATATCACGCTGATAATTACGCTGCGCAGTTATATCAATCAATCATCTTTAATTGTCACTTTTGTCGGTAACATAAACTTAACAAACAATAATTTACATTCTTTCTATTGCCACTGCACGGCAATTAAATTTTTGCATGTATCAGCCTATCGTGCCCTTATTATTCCAATTAAACACTTAAAGCGTTATCATCAAAATAAACACCCCTACTGTATTGCACCATCCCATTATTTATAAATAGCTCTCACTTTACCGACAAAAGGTCAGCTTTTGTGTTACAGCAGAAGGCGAGAAGGATTATCGATCGATATATGCATTGTAGTGTTATGTAACACTGTGTAGATCACGCTGACTTGGTGTAATACAGTTGACACGTGTCTGACCTGGGAATATGGCTTCTTTACACATAAATTATCGATACAAAGGGTGCGGGGAATATTCCGCAGCGGGTTATATATTAACAAAATTTAAAAAAAGACGAAAAAAGGGCCATGCGGGGTTTAATCCAATGGGGGTTGTATTCCGCAAAGCACGGTAAAAAGATTTTTAACTAAACTAAAACAAAGATGCCTTTAATTCTTTGTTGATTGTACATGCTGTGTAAATATTTAAGATATCTCTTTTTGGGTTGGTTTAAGGTGGGGTCATTCGAAAGTATGGTACATAATTTTGGACAATTTGGCAATAATTAGAATTATAACTGGAATTATTGTTTGAATTTTTAAACGAGGCAGAATAGTACCCAAATGCCAACAAGAACATATTTTTTTTTTGGACACATATATGATTCATCTACAGTATTTGCCTAAGCTTGGACAACATCGAGCTTAGCAAGAGTGTAATAAATGGTTGACAGTTGCAGCTATTAGCTTATATAAGTATCTGTTGGGATTTGCTGGCTGATAAAACAATCCATTGGGAATAGCTTTTAAACTGAACAAATTATGAACTGACATAACTTAGTAAACAAATAATTCATCTACATTCCATGTATACATTCCAAGCTCATATTGTGTAGCCAAGATAAAACTTCTATTTTAAAATTCCTATTGAAGTAACAACCTATCACCTTTTGAGTTGTGCTCACCATATGCCGAAAGGTGAAAGGCAAGGATAATTCAAACCAATTGATCAGCCTTTTGAGTCATATGGCCAAAAGAGCCCTAAGCCTATGGCAGAGGGAAATATTATAAGCTGAGAGCATAAAAGAGTTCTAATGATATTGAACTAAAGTATTAAACACTACTTATTGTTAGTTGTTGGTTTTTTGTTTTGAATTGATAAACATGCCTTCCTAAAACAATTGTCCTGACCCTATCAGTGAACATGGTAAAATGAAGGTTTTTTTTACAAGATTTCAACAGGCAGTAAGCTTGCTGATCAAGAACAACACTATTTGTTTAAAATACCTGATCAGTAGGCTAATAATCAAACCTTATGCAGTTGAGACCACAGCTATACCACTATATTGTAAATAAAAAGATAATTTTTATTCTATTGATGTTTGTTTACTGGGTTTAACATCCCACCAAGAGTATTTCTGGAGTTGTGCCCACTTGAAGCAGGTGAAGTGCTGCCTTCACTGTGTATAGCACGCCATTAACACCTGGTATGATACCAAATCCAGTCACACTATCCTGACACTGGGTTGGCCAGTCATGGAACAACCCTTATATTTGCCATTTTTTATGATTTTGGTATGTCATGGCCCGAGATCAAACCCATGACCTCCTGCCCCAGGAGCTTGATAATCTACCAATCGTGCTACAAGGCCTGGATGCCATGATGCATAGCACAATTGGCTTCGTCAGTTGATAATTCAATGTTTTTGCTTATACATGTTTTATCTGGCTAGCTTAAGTATCACAAAATGTTACATATTTCAGTACCCTGATTCAAACAAATTCATAGCCCTTTTTATTCAATGCATAAATAAATACACACATTATGAGAAACTTGATAACAAATAGTGAAGATTCTGAACAGACAGCTCACAGGGACAAACTGGCTTATCTGGATTTACACTATTTATTATTGTTAGATCAATATGTTCCTGACAGGTTAGCTTTTCAAAACATGGTTCACATTCAATATAATAATTGATGGCTCAAATCCCTCCTAGTCCTTCATCATTGTACTCATTTAGAAGCTATTCCCCATGGATTGTTTTATCAACCAACAGATAGTTATATAAACTAATAGCTACAACTGTCAAACATTTTTTACACTCTTAGCCTACTAAACTCAATATTTTCCAAGCTTAAGCAAATACTGTAGATCCACATCTACAATCTTTAATGAGGAGCTGTCTGATCAGGATCAACACTATTTACAGCCGAGTCTTTAAAATATGTAATTAAATATTTGCATTTCGATGTAAGAAGATATCTAAGAGTTAATGGATTTACAAAAAAGCAGCAAGATAAGGGTTTCATGAATGGAATACCACAACTAACAACACACCATCCCGCAACTCAATACACAATCTAATTTGTCACTATCATAAACAAAGTGGATCTGAATGACATACTTTGTAATAATCAGAGTTTCAATCAGTGTTGGAAATTATATTGATTAGATTAATATTTTTCTATGACGAAAGCTCAAAAGCTGACATTATGCCTACACCTGCTTAATTTTCTTTTAAATTATAATACTACTTATCTGTTTACTAAAATACACGACTGATACTCAAAATGATTCTCATGACTAAGCAACAAATGGTGCCGATCGTGAGCCATTATCTGGATCTACACTTGCCTTGTTGAGGTCAAGTTATGCTTAGCGGGTCAAGAAATTGACATGTTACATTGATATTTTGCTTCAATTGAAAGACAAAGCCTTTGAGGAGTGTTTCATATTTAGATAATTAGTTCTATTCAGAACATCAGATGGGAACAATGAGAAAACTTGTTTATAGCTTGTTTTGATAATTAATTTTAAATTTTAATGCTACCACATCATAACAGCATGTGATAGTTGCTTTCAGTCTTCAAGGTATAATGTAAAGCGTTTGGATTCAAGTAGGAGTGGAGGCTGGGTGTTCGACTCCCTGCCATGACTTATCACAAATATCTGCCATGACCCATCAACATATGGTATGTTTCATGACAAACCTTCAACTTTTAACCTGATTGAGATAGGTCAAACACATTCAGGTGCTAGAGTCTTAAAGTTGACAACTAAGCGATTCATGCCCTAAAAGTTTTGTTTCCAACTTTTTACTCCATTTCTGTTGCCATTGTAATAAACCTTTGGTCCAGCCCCTGTTATGATGGTAACAGACCTTTTATCAAGCTCTGATGTCATAGTAATAAATGTGGGATTGGATCGGATTAGCCGGCAGTTTTGCCGATACTGTGCCACGACATTTCTATCATTATAGCACAGGGGTACTTAGGAGGTACCCAGGGACTGATACTGACACCGACGAGTCAGGCATAATGCTGTCCCCTTAGTCCTGAGCGTTAGGAGGGAAGCCACTACTACCAACTTTAAAGTCTTTGGTTTGACCCAGTTGGGTATTAAACCCACGACCTCCTGATCCGTAAGCCGATGCTCTACCACCTGAGGTATTGCGGCCGGTGTAATAAATGTTTGTTCAAGTACTGGCCTCATGGTAAGCTCTGTTTTCATAGTAATAACATTTCGCCTAAGCACTCCTATAAATGGCAACAATCTTTTGATCAAGCTCTATTTCCAAATAATCACCCTTTGCTCAAATTCAGTTGTCATAACGAAAACATTTTTTTTATCCAAGCTCATACATGCAAACTTTTTCTGAGGCTTTAGTGGGAGATATTAACTTGCAAAGTGGAAGAGTTGTTATTAACAAAGAAGTAAGTTATCTGTTTCCAAGTAGGGAAATTTCTGAAAATGTGTAAAACACCCCTAATTTATAAACAATTTTGAACCTCAAAGGTGGGAGTCTCCCTCTAAAAGTGGGAGAGTTCACAAGTATGCAAGCTCTGATGCTAAAAAAAAAATGGTAGTGAACTCTTACTAAAGTCCAGGTACCATAGTTACAACTTAAAAAATATCTGTTAGTAACTAACCATAGTAACAACCTTTTACTCAAGATCTCTTACTGTTGTAAATGCGAAGCAATTGTTTTTTCAATCGCTATTGATAAAATAATAACTTTTACTGATGCCCAACCAATTGCTATAGAAAAAATCATTTGTTTAAACTCAGTAAAAATATTAACATTTTCTTGCTAATGCTCTCTTGCATAACATTACCATGAAAACATCATAGAAATAAATAATTTGTTGCTGAAACTAATCTTTGAAACTAATTTTTTATCTATTAATTCTGATGTTTACTTAGTTGATCCTATGTTTAACTTTATTGATCCCATTTTTTACATTATCGATCCCATTTTTTAAATAATTGATCCCATTATTTCCTTTATTTATCTCATGTTATATTTTATTTATCTCATGATTTACTTTATTGATCTCATGTTTTATTTAATTGATCCCATAATTTGCTTCATTGATCCCGCGATTGACTTTGTTGATCTGATGTTTTACGTTATTGATCCGACTTCATTGATCTCATGTTTTGTTCTGTTGATTTCATGTTTTAATATTGATCCCATATTTTACTTTATTGATTCTATGTTTTACTTTGTGGATCTCACGTTTTACTTCATTGATCCCATGTCTCACTAGGTTGATCCCATGTTTTACTTTGTTGAATCATGCTTTACTCTGTTGATCCCATATTTCACTATGCTGATCCTATGTTTCTCTTTGCTTAACTCATGTTTTACTCTGTTGGTCTTGTGTTTTACTTCATTGATCCCATATTTCACAATGTTGATCCCATGTGTCACATTATTCATCCTGTGTTTTACTTTACTGATCCCATGTTTCACTATGTTGATACAATGTTGTATAAAAAGATTTTATGCCATTGTTAACCACCTTTTGTTTAAGCTCTTTTACCCTTGTATCAATGGTTTTGATCCAGATCTGCAACCATAACAACCACAAGCCTCACCTGGTAGGTATCCTCCCTGGATCTTGGGGTTCCGGTAGATGGGGATCAGGTTCAGCTGTTCTTCCTGGGGGCTGGTCTGTTGTTCAAGGGTGGGGTCAAACAGACGAAGCATCTCAGTAGCAAGCTGAAGCATAAACAGAACATAAAAGATGAGAAATATGTACATAATTGGGTTGATATTAATGAAAAATGTACAATTATGACCCGTTATCAGAGGACATAAGCAAGTATAAACATACTTCACACACTGATACTATATACGGTTTTATACAAATTACCATTCAAAATAAATACTTCATCTTTTAAGCTACCCGGAGATGGAACCAGGGGTGGGGGATAGGAGGGATGCATCCCCCACTAACCAGGTAAAAGAGTAGAGTTGTGAGAACACATATACCGTAAGCAAGCTTAAAAAAATACTAAGCTTTTAAAGTAAGTTGGGTTTTTTAAATAAATAATTTTCAAACCACAAGTGCCGGTCCAAATGTCAACAAATCATATTAAATTTCAAAGTGTAACGGATTCAACAGCTTGTGATTAAAACAAAATCTTAATAATGAATTTAATTCCCTAGTTGTTGTTTTCATTCCTTTTATGTTATTTGCATTGACATAAATTTCTTCGAGATTTTTGTCACCTATCAAAACCAGAGAGTCATGTGACCAGGATGTTTACCAATAGGATCTAAGCGGTAATCAGAAATACGGTTCATCATCAAGCATTTATCTAACAAAAATGCCTTACAATTCCAATGTCACATCAAAAACTGTCGTCAGATAGTGATTGTCAAAAATATGTTTAATATCAATTATCTTTTTTAAATTATTTTTTATATTGTATTGTTTTTTAATTTGATTTGTCAAGCAAGGGATATTACTGTGATGGGAATCTTGTGTTTCTTTTTATTTTTGCCATATTTCTCTTACTGGTACAATACATACTTTGTGTCATCAATGTTTTTCTTGTATCGAGTCATGTAACCTAAAGTATACTGAGCCTGTGGCAGAGATAAATGTAATGAACCCATGTAATGAACAAATGTAATGAACCGATGTAATGAATTGATGTAATGAACCGATGTAATGAACTAATGAAATGAACCGATGTAATGAATCAATGTAATAAACCAATGTAATAAACCACTGTTATGAACCAATATAATGAACCAATGCAATGAATCAATGTAATGAACCAATGCAATGAACCAATACAATGAACCAATGTAATGAACCGATGACATGAACCAGTAGTGTATTTAGAAAGTGAAAATATGAAAGCTCAGTTAAATCGCTTTTCTTTGAAGATAAGGTTTATCGAATTCTATGACTTGAGCAATTCTTACTAAAGAAAGTTTTTTTAAGATTAAAGAAATTAACACTATACTCATAGATAAGCCAATAGAGTCTGACAAGTGCTTAAGTAACAAAACTTTGAATTAAGAGTCACAACAGATGTCCAGGTAATGAATTTTCACAATTTATTTACAATCAAGGTGTATATAGAACAAATATTACAACAGTCTACTAATTAAGCTTTTGTAAAACTTGCAAGTTAGATCTTTATTCAACTTCCTAATATCAGCTACTTATTAATAAATGGCATTAGGATTGGAATTTGCTGGCATTTTTACCGATACTGTGCTGCAACATTTCTATCATTATAGCACATGGGCACTTATGAGGTGCCCAGGGACTGAACCAGGCCTGTTCGTTATACTGACACCGAAGAGTCAGGCATAATGCTGTCCCCTTTGCCCCGAGCGTTAGTAGGGAAGCCACTACTACCAACTTTAAAGTCTTTGGTTTGACCCAGCCGGGGTTTGAGCCCGCAACCTCCTTATCTGCAAACCGACGCTCTACCACTTGAGGTATTGCAGCCAGTCATTAATAATTAAAAACATCATCTGAGTACTAGAATTCTGCCAATAAAGAAACCCTGATCCAATATGTTTCTAAGATAATCGAACATTTCTCGAGTGTTAGATCCATAGCCTTAGAAACATGCCCTCAAAGTTATCATGGAAGTCTATAGAAAGGAAATAAGATATTGATATAATAATAATGTGAATGTGATAGCCAATTTTCCAGCTTGTGATGTAAGGTTCATTGTCCAGCATTCATATAAAATAATCTGGATTTATTGGGTCTTTTGTTTTCAAAGATAACAACAATAGGTTAGATTAATTCGTTTTCGTTTCTTTGAGCTGGAGTTTAAAGTCAGGTGATAGTTTTCCCAAAGTTCATAAATTTGTATCATGGGATGACTGACTTGATATCAACCTTTTTTTTCCCAGGACCTACTTGCAAAAAAATTCCTCATTAAATATTTAACTCAAGCTCTAATATTAAATTCTGGAAGGTTTCTTACCAAATGAAAGTTGCATAGTTTCTTATTAGCTCTATTTTTCTCAGAAAAAAATGGAGAAATTGCCATGACACTCTTGTTGGCATCAGTACTGGAATTGGTTAAATGTTTTGTTAAAGTTAATTTACTTGTCAAAGTTATTCACTTCACACTTAGCATACTTGTTCACTATCAAAGAGGGTAGCCATTTAAACAAAAAAAAGCAGGTAATCCTAAAAAAAGTTTTGGAAGAGTTATGCCCAATTTTTTTTATTATTAGAACTGACATGACAGTACCCATCAAAAAAAAATATTTAAAAAAAATTTTTGCAGCAACCAATTATGATCATTAAAGCGACGTCCAGCTATTTGGTGGAGGAAGACCCCACACAAATGTCTGGGTAGAAACACTAGCACACGGCAAGTCAGCTGGAAGACCTTTCCCCGGCCAGACTGGAACCCATATGGTGTAAGGCTCAGCTTTGGGAGGAGTTACAAATCGGCAACTCTACTACTACGTCATGGGCGCCCCTTATAAGCTAACTGTCAGACACAACCTTTAAGTGTATAAACTATTGCCTTTACCTATGAAATTACCTATTTGCTCAAATGTTAAAACTCATGGGAAATGCAAGCAATTACTTAGTCCTATTTGTTTTGATGATAATGCATCATAATTTAGTAATTACAGTCAATTAAGGTAATTAACTGAAATTACCATTTCAGATCATTGATGAAAACTTTCAAACAATGGTACAGTCGTATTAATCATGTGATTAAAAATATCAATAGTGCTCGACTCTCTGCTAAGGTTAGATATTGTGAGACAGTATAATTCATGAGCAAATACTCAAAGTTCATGATTTCAATCGGATGTTAAAAAAATCAAATTGACCAATGGGATGTTGAGCTGTAAAACCAACATCAGCATCAGATTTGAAGTTAAAAAAAATGTTTTGCTTTGAGCCCAAGCATTAGAGATTGTCAAAAAATATTTTGCAGATAAAATTACTATTAGAATCAAATACTAGCTTAGCGAATGGTCCATATTTTCTTGACAATAAACTGAAAAGTGGTTATACGTTTTCAGTAACTCTCTAAGACAATTTCCAAAACATTTATTTTTTCTTATTTTCTGTAACCTTATTAATGGGGATTCTAATGATCCTCTCATAAAACAGAACTAAGATTCAAAATGGACTTCAAAATTGCTCACATTTTATTTTAAGAACACACTACTTTTTGCAAGAAGCTGATGCCTTTAATGTATTTACCACACAAAACAACAGGAGAATCTAGGAGCCATGCATTGTGCTGTACAAAGAAACATGTTGCTAATCGCCATTAAAGTATTTTCCACACCAAAAGACAGGAGAATCTAGGAACCACACATTATGCTGTACAAAGTTAATTTAAGACACTGGATAAAGTTCATTTAAAGAACAGTTGTAAAAGTGGCTTCCCTTACATAGTGTTTTGTTTGTTTTGTTTTTGTTTTTGAAGTTCCCTGCAGCAACCAGTTATGATCATTAAAGAAACACCCAGCTTTCTAGTGGAGGGAGGCCCCAGACAAAGAACCACTGGTGTACCATAAGTCAGCTGGAAGACCTCTCCACATTAAGTCCTTCGCCCCGACCAAGACTTGAACCCACGCGGTGAGAGGCTAATAAGTCAAGAGTTATCTTACAAAGTGTAAAGTTCAGCTGCAACTCTAACATATCTGGATAGTGGCAGATATAGAAGATTGTTTTTTACAAAAGAAAAACACAAATTAAAAAAAAGGAAATCAAGGCAGATATAACCTTTTAAATGCTGAAAACACAATTTATAATATACCTAATTAACTTTTAACATAATCATTCTAAAGGTGATTCCAGCAAATAAATACTATTACACGCAAACCAAATAAAAAGCAATTTTATCAAACACACATAAAAACTTTTATGATCTGTTCTTAAACTTCAACTATGTCAAATTGTAATAGCTATTTCTGGTAAGCATGCTTGTTTATGGTATATTTGCATAAATAAGATGAACTGGTGATCTAGTTATGATTATCAGTGGTCTCATCAGTGTTGGCCTCTAGCTGGAGCATTAGGAAAATTGGTTTCCGACTGGGTTCAGCATATCCTTAGGGAAAGGTGGACATTAACTTCAATAAATTAGTACTATACCTTAACATTTTGTTTAACATTTTGTTAACGGTGGTAACCAATACTTTAGACTTCTTTCTTTTTTCATAAATAATTTATTGTCACTTGAAATCATCCAGCAAGTTGCTGCTTATTGGTGCCCAACATGTAAAAATAAAACATAACATCCCACTTGTCATAAAAAAAAATATATTTCCTATCTGAGACATCCTTCACTACTAGCTAACTAAGAAAACCATATGACCACTTTCTAATGACCATTCAAATGAACTCTCCCACATTGTGAGGGAGACTCCCACTTTTGAGGTTCAAAATGACTTGAAAATTAGGGGTGTTTTACACATTTTTGGAAATCTCCCAATTTGGAAACAGATAACTTTATGAAAATAACAAATCTTCCACTTTGCAAGTGTAAATCTACCACTTTGGTTCAGAAAAAGTTCATATGTATGAATGACATTCATGATCCTAGGGGTAATCAGCTGTGATATCAATATCTATTATAGCTGAAGTTCTCAACATGCATATTTATAAATTGGAAGTAATGAACATTAAAAAACATATTTCATGATTTGTACAGATTAACAATTGCAGCAATGTTACAGCTTCTACTTAAACTTAAGTTAAAGTTTATGCAATTATGAACAAATTCTCCAGAACTTGGTTAAGATACTGTTACATGTATTAGATATAGGCAAACTGTTGCATACCAACTTTTAGTTGTTACATGTATTAGATATAGGCAAACAGTTGCATACCAACTTTTAGTTGTTACATGTATTAGATATAGGCAAACTGTTGCATACCAACTTTTAGTTGTTACATGTATTAGATATAGGCAAACTGTTGCATACCAACTTTTAGTTGTTACATGTATTAGATATAAGCAAACAGTTGCATACCAACTTTTAGTTGTTACATGTATTAGATATAGGCAAACAGTTGCATACCAACTTTTAGTTGTTACATGTATTAGATATAAGCAAACAGTTGCATACCAACTTTTAGTTGTTACATGTATTAGATAATTGCAAACTGTTGCATACCAACTTTATTAACTTATTATAATAACAGAAAAGGTAGACATCTATTCCTTGACATCAGACTCAGCAAAAAAAAAGCAGATTCTGACAGCTCCTAAAGGATCAATATTATTTGCCTCAACTTGATAAATTTGTGCAAAGCAGGCTTAGAGCTCAAAGGATGCTGATTGAGAAGAATGGTACCAAACTTCATCCTTAAGCTGAAAACCTAGGGCCTTTCAACCTGTATAAATTGATGACACAGTCGCTTTGTGGCATTCATGCAAAGGCTGTTTGGTGGCCAGAATTTTTGTCACAGCTAGCATAATATAATTATATAAATTATATTAAGTTAATATATGCCTAAGGCACATTTGCTTGACAGTGAGTGCAGGATGGCTGTACTGGCACTATATTATTGCCTTTCAGTGAACTGAGGGTGACACCATGGCCAATACAAATACCAATAGACACAAAGCTCAGTCGTTGTTTATCTGTATGAGATACTGCTGTGGCAAGTTAAATATCTATGGTGACCATAGAAGTAATTTTTTTTTTTTTATAATTCCACAACAAATTTCTAAGTCATCCCCTACAGATTTTAAAATATAAGGATATGCCTGACAGCTTGTACTGTGAGCAGTTGGCCCACATTCATATTTCTGCATTTGCTGCAGCAATCACTTCTTTTTGAGGCATACAGGTGCCATAGAGCAGATGTTTGTTTGTTCTTTAATGAACCATGTAATAAGAGAAGTGAATTCTTATTAAAAACATCATCATTGTCACTGTTGTATTATGGGTAGAATAACAGAGTAAAAGGGACATAACTCTGCTAATTTTAGGGTCACTTGCCTATTTGCAAGAGGTTTGGCTATAGATAGTGATAAAGTAGTCCATGGTTGAAGTGAATATTTTTAGACAGTTTTTAGTTTAGTTTAAACCTAGCTATTTATTTATAATCGATTGGGAAACAAGTTATTTTAACTTATATTAATCTCTCTTGACTGTCCACTTCCTTGGTAGAACCAGTACTCAGGTACTGAATACCTGGAGCAATGTGCAGTAAATAGTCTTGCTCAAGGACTAACATCACATGGTCAGTTTCAGGGTTGGAACAGTTTTTAAGAACTGGGGCTTAACAAAAAAGTTAACAAAGGCCAAAAGACATTAGAGACAAAAGTTCTACTTATTATTTTTGCAAAAATGGAGCTTATAATTATCATGATTAATTTTGTCATTGTCATTTTCTTTACTTTCCTCCAACTTCACCAAGCCATCATCATCAACTTCATCACAATTATTTTCTTTATTTTCTTCCTTCACATTATCATCATTTTCTTTTTTATGATATTCACAATTATCATCAATTCTTATGCCTACTTCTCATCTTGTTGATCATTTTGATCACCTATGCCAACAGCAGCAGCATCATCACTTTAACAACAACAACAACAACAACAACAATTCTCGACAACGCTAAAGCTCAGTCATCCAACTTAATTAAATGCTGAAATCAAAATACCAAAAATACTTATGACATAAAAAATAAGAGTCACACTTAGATAAAGGATGTCAATACTTATACATTTACTGTCACCATGGCAATCCAAAAACATTACTTATACATTTACTGTCACCATGGCAATCTAAAAACAAACACTACTTAAACGCCCCTACAAATTTCTCTGCCTCATGCAGAGTTGCTTGGAAAATGTCCACCATTTCTTTGAATCACGCTATTTCTCTTTCACTCACTTATGAATCTTGTCCTCTAGCTCTCTTACTTTCTCACTAATCGGCACCGTCCATTATTTTTGTTTTTAATCAGGGACTCAGTGTCCCTTGTGTACATAGAAATTATCACAGCAGCGGACTAGATACAAACACTGGGAGAAATATTGACAGTCGCAAGTGATAAGAATTCCATTATGATCATTCAGAGGTTATTGTAGTAGTAAAATAACAGCAAATGCTAAAGGAAACTGTTTTTACCTTGCCTTTTTCTTTTTCTTTTTTTCAAACGACGGATACAAATATTTCTGACTGATTCAAGGGAGGTGGTACCATTAATCCAGTGTCAGTTTTATTTTGTTATTTATAACAAAAAGATAAACATATTAAGGATATGCTATTAAAACTTGCAAAGAAAATTTAACATTTAATACAACGTATAGAAAAACAACACAATTAAATGGAAAAGTAGAATTAAAAAAGCACCCCCTCTACTCACCCTCTCTTATAAAAATCCACTGTGTGTTCAGTTAAGATGATGTTTATTCTACAAGAGTACTTAATTTCTTTGTTTGCAATGAATCAAGAAAATTTAAGCTTAAAGGAACATGCATAGTTTGTTTTTTTAAATTGTCAACTTCACAATTTTAGACAGACTTTTGGTTTAATTTTTTGGTCATAATGCATCTTTGGTGTTACAGGGCCATATTTTGTGGTGTTGTATGGTGGTAGGGGTGTTGCTGGTGGAGTGGTGGGGTGGATGGATTGGGGGAGGGGGAGTGATTGCTAATGCTTAGGACCTCACTAGACAGGGTGCTTTTACTAACAATGGGTCCAGTTAGGCACCCCTCTGGTGGTTATGTATTTGTATTTTGAATTTTACGTCACACTGACACTGGATTGGTCAAATAGTGCCCCATACAGTGTAACATGAACTGAATATAATCATGTTAAAATTACAATATGTGAGCTAAATATTGTTCTTAATTTCCTTCTGTGTATTCTAAAA
Source organism: Sinonovacula constricta (assembly GCA_007844125.1). Classification (NCBI taxonomy): domain Eukaryota; kingdom Metazoa; phylum Mollusca; class Bivalvia; order Cardiida; family Solecurtidae; genus Sinonovacula; species Sinonovacula constricta. Next base: position 61,896,207 of record CM017557.1, read on the forward strand.
TGTTTTGGGAATTTTTTTTTTTCAAAAAAGTAAGGACAGCCAAAAATCCATTAGGGATCATAGTAGAAGTATTCTAATGAAACAGAAATGGTATTTCAGTTGTCAAAACATAGAGGTTATTGTTTACTTGCGGAAACCTCATTTACCCCATAATTAACAATAGAAGCTGTAGCCAAGTTCCAGTAATCATTTATTATCTTGTTAACAGCATTAAATGTAGGCAAGCTTGCAAATATAACTGGTTAAGTTTGGCCTTGAAATAAATTGCACTGGGAAAAAAAAAGGTCATATTGGTGCCATTCAGCTATCTGTGGTATAGGAATCCTAGATTAATGTCTTTGTAGAACCACTAGTGCTCCTAAGGTCACTGTGGTAAAAATAAAAGATCTAAACAGTGGTAAAGGGTGGAGAAATGGTGCTCCTAAGGTCACTGTGGTATAAATAAAAGAGCTAAACAGTGCAAAGGGTGGAGAAGTGGTGCTCCTAAGGACACTATGGTAAAAATAAAAGATCTAAACAGTGCAAAGGGTGGAGAAGTGGTGCTCCTAAGGACACTATGGTAAAAATAAAAGATCTTTACAGTGGCAAATGGTGGGGGAAAGTGGTGCTCCTAAGGTCACTGTGGTAAAAATAAAAGATCTTAACAGTGGCAAAAGGTGGGGGGAAGTGGTGCTGCTAAGTTCACTGTGGTAAAAATAAAAGATCTAAACAGTGCAAAGGGTGGAAAAGTGGTGCTGCTAAGGTCACTGTGGTATAAATAAAAGATCTAAACAGTGCAAAGGGTGGAGAAGTGGTGCTCCTAAGGTCTCTGTGGTAAAAAATCAAAGATCTAAACAGTGCAAAGGGTGGAGAAGTGGTGCTCCTAAGGTCTCTGTGACAAAAATCAAAGATCTAAATAGTGGCAAAGGGTGGAGAAGTGGTGCTCCTAATGTCTCTGTAACAAAAATAAAAGATCTAAACAGTGGCAAAGGGTGGAGAAGAGGTAATGCATACCAGTTCAAAGCTAGAGCTGGCTGATCTTGCGCTTAAATATTTTCCTTAACCTGATTGCTTTATGCTCAGCATCCTAAAAGTAAGGGCAGTCACAGTCTTAAACTGGCCAGGCCAACCATTGTTACTGTTATTAATTGTTATGTTAGAGGTAATGTCACAGAGATAAATCTGTTGTAATTAATCACTGTTGGTCACTAGTCAGCTACTATAGGTGAGTACTGTGATGCTGGTATACACTGTTCCTTATGATTTGTTTGTTTGGTTTATCATCATACTAAAACAGTATTTTAGTGATCTGGAGATGGGGTTCACTTGAAGCAGATATAGTGCTACCTTCACTGTGTATAGAATGCCGTGAACACCTGGCATGATAACCATACCCAATCACTTTATCCTGACACCGACCAACCAGTCATTTTCAATTAACCAGTCATGTTGTTCAATTAACATGTCCTGAGGATGAAGCTATTGATAAATTTTAATGAAGTCCTCATGAATATTCATATCAGCTCAGCAATAGTAGATTTTATTAGTTTATTATAACTTTACTCTGGCAGACACATTGTTTTACCTGTTCCATAATAGTTTTGAGTAGTCTGCAGTTTAAATATAATTCTAAAAAACTGTTGTTGTTTTTTTTTGTGACATCAAGCTTATTATTAATGGATGAAGACCCCAGGCATATGTCTTGGTAGAACCACCTGTACAGGTAAGCTAGAAGACCTCCCCACATGATAGACACCCTGACTGGGACTCTATGCAGTGAGGGGCTGAGGAGTTACAAGTCAGCAACTCTAACCACTTAACCAGGGGTGACCCCCCACCCCCCAATTATTTAGCAATAAAATTATATATGAAAAAAAAAAGAAGAAAAAATGTAAAGAAAAAAACATTAAAAAATGCCTTTTTTGTGTAGGATTCAAACCTGCCAGAGTACCTCTTATATGTCAGTCCAGTGCTCTACTACCTGCAGCAATGTCTCAGTAAATGCTTGTTTTTTGTAGTTTTATTGCCAACACTGCTCAGAGTTATAAGAAACTTGAATTTGTGAACCACTAAGCATGAAGGATTGATCCTGCATGACCTTGACTACCCACCATCAATAAATGCCTAGGTAGAAAGTAGTGCGTGTACAGAAACAAATATGCATGTCCAAGGAGACCAGGTGCGTAAATTGTATCCAGGCATGATGCTTCAAATATTAACATTTATATTGTAATCTGTTTAAACAAAAAGTTCAAGTGATTATATTGTGTAATGCAAATATAAATTAAATGCAGATTTATGAATCAATAATATCATTCAATGACCAGAGGAAAGGTTCGAAACATGGAGCACTACAACAAGTGTTCCACTGGCTATGCATCTACTAGGCCGAGATATTTGCAATGACCTGCGTGGGATCTCACTGCCTTCTGCGGCAATGTCATATATGACAGAGGTCAGTCGTATTACATCAGCATCTCAGTCTAAACTTACCAGGCATGTTTGGAAAAGAATGGCACATTTGGTACTTTTATATTCAGATCACAGGGGTGTAGTGTTGATGAAATAAATAACTGGGATATAATTTTAAACTAACACTGCAAAAAAACAACACTTTATTATGTGTGTTGATTTTTAATTGTGACCATCAAAATGTTTATATTAAAATTTAAAATTGGAGTGCCCACAGCCGTGGGGTTAGAGTTGTTGACTTGTAACTCCCTGGCACCTCCCCGTATGGGTTCGAGTCCCAGTTAGGGCATGTAGGTGCTTTTCCAGCTTACCTGCGGTGTGCCAGTGGTTCTTCCCTGTAAGTCTGGCATCTTCCTCCAACAATAATTAGCTGGACATCACCAGCATGACCGTAATTGAGTTAGTATGATGCAACACAAAAAAAACAAAATACAAAAACAAAACAAATAAATTTTAAAACAACATAGTATGGCTTTAAACTTATTAGTGAGAATTAATAACATGGCTTAAGAAACAGATTCTGTTTGACCACTGTCAAGTTGTGATTAATTATAGATAAGACAGCTAGGACTAATTAGTGAAACTGAAGTCTTAGCTCTAGACAGGAGCTAGGATAGGGTGATATCAGTAGCCTTTATCAGTACCAGTGCCAGTGAGTTTTATGGCCATTACAAACTGGTTTTGAGTACATTTAGGATGACTAGCATACCTATGTAATTATCTACGACAGTCTTTCTATAAATATGAAATAAATGGAATATTCTTGGCCATATAACAGTGTCTTAGCCTAAGTATCAGTGAGGATGGGTTAGATATATCTTGGAAGTGATGGAGACTTGTTTAACACACTGAATTGACTTTTCTATAGAAACCAAAGCTGTCCTAACCACCAGACCTGGTAACGCAATTGGTAGAGCGTCAGCTCATTGATAATGGGCTGCGACATACCAAAGCCATTAAAAATGGTAGCAGTATAGCTCCCTTGCTAATGCTCAAGCAAATATAAGGGTAGTTCCATGACTGGTTGGCCCTGTGTCAGGATATTGTGACTGGGTGAGGTATCCTGCCAGGTGTTCATGGCATGCTATACATAGTGAAGGCAGCACTATATCTGCTTCAAGTGGACATCATCTTCAGATAACTGAAATAACACTGGTGGGACGAAAAACTCAATAAAAAAAAACAAAGCTGACTTATTGCCACTTGTTATTAATTTATTAATAAATAATTAATTGAGGCTTGTTTCAGAGAGTCTGTGCATAGCAAATATTTGTAATCATACCTAACCCTTGTTTGTGTGAAAGAAGGCATATTTTCTTCCCAAATGCAAATTTTAGTCTTAATAAATGCAGTTTTAAACAATAACAATTGTTTTTCTTTGGGCATATTTGAGAACAACACATACAAATTGTTTGATTGCACCTTAAGGTAGAGCAAAATAAGCCTGTCAATTGAGCAATTTGAAACAAATTGCTCTGCACTCTTGTGCAATGCAGTATGGCAAAGATTTGGACTGCACTCTGGGTTATTGCTAGAAAAACTGAAATTAAAGTAGAATAACATAAAAAAAATCTTTAATCTGCCAAACTGCCATACTGCTGTGCACTGTTGTGCAATGCACTTTGGCATGATTGTGGACTGCAATCTGGGTAATTGGTGAAAAAAAAGGGGGGGAATATCATCAATTATACAAACATTTATATGAGAGTAATGGCATTTGTGTAGAAAGAGGCATAACTCAAAAATAAGAAAAGCAGAGTGACGGTTCTTGTACACTGCACTCCGTTTCAATAACATCTATCCACTATGAAGTCAGTAGATTTCATAATGCATGAGTATGGTGCAGACAAACATCAAGTACAAAAATTGAACTAAGAGGAATAACTCCAAAATCATGAACTCTACAGTAATGGTTCTTGTGCACTGTACTCTGTCTCAATGAGATCTATCCACCTGCAAAGTTTCAAGTCAATAGCTTTAACAACTTAGGAGTTATGCTCCAGACATAAAAATTAAACAAAGGAGCATAACTCCAAAATCATGAAGTACAGAGTTACAGTCCCTGAGCATTGCACTTTGTCTCAATAAAACCTATCTATGTATCAAGTTTCAAGTCAATAGCTTTGATAACATAGGAGTTATGCTCTGGACAAGAAAATTACACCAAGGGAAGTAACTAAAAAATCATGAAGTGCAGAGTGATGATTCTTATGCATTACACTCTGTCCCCATGAGATCTATCTATCTAGGAAGTTTCAAGTCGATAGCTTTGATAGTGTTGGAGTTATGCCATGAACAAGAAAATTAAACAAAGGGCAATAACTCCAACATCATGAAGTGCAGAGTGATGGTTCTGATGCACTGCACTCCATCTCAATAAGGTCTATCCATCTAAGAAGTTTCGAATCAAGAGCTTTGATAGTATTGGAGTTATGCTCCGAACAAGAAAATTAAACAAAGAGCAATAACTCATGAAGTGCAGATTGATGGTTGTTGTGCACTCCACTTGATTTCAGTGAGATCTATCCATTTTTGAAGTTTCAAGTCAATAGCTTCGATAATGTTGGAATTATGCTCCGGAAAAACAGTTGGATGCCGCATGCCCACCCGCTCATCAACCACCGGCACGAGTGCCTGCCATAGATGATCCCATAAAATGTCTCAGCTTGGAGGGTTGTATAAAAATGGACAGATAGTGTTTGTTACTGTACATATGATAAGTACAGCAAAATAAATAACTAAATTATTATAAAAATCTGATGATTATGCAATGCAACGGGAATTTTATTAAACCAAAGATAACGGTTTGGATTAGTTATGTGATTTACTGTAGATTAATTGTAGAACAACTGATCCTATATTGCTCTGGACAGTAGGAATGTTAAGGTTGACTTTAACAATCTGATAATCAGTTTGAAGAATATGGAGCTACAAGTGTAACAACAGACTTATATTGATACTGTAGAAAGGGTATGTTTGATTGAGTGATCAAGAAATCAGCATGTGGAATTATGAGCTACAAGTGTAACAACAGACTAACAACGATACTGTAGAAAGGGTAACTGAGTGATCAAGAAATCAGCACGTAGAATTATGAGCTACAAGTGTAACAACAGACTTATATCGATACTGTAGAAAGGGTAACTGAGTGATCAAGAAATCAGCACGTAGAATTATGAGCTACAAGTGTAACAACAGACTTATATCGATACTGTAGAAAGGGTAACTGAGTGATCAAGAAATCAGCACATGGAATTATGAGCTACAAGTGTAACAACCTACTTATATCGATACTGTAGAAAGGGTATGTTTGACCGAGTGATCAAGAAATCAGCACGTGGATTTATGAGCTACAAGTGTAACAACAGACTTATATCGATACTGTAGAAAGGGTAACTGAGTGATCAAGAAATCAGGACGTAGAATTATGAGCTACAAGTGTAACAACAGACTTATATTGATACTGTAGAAAGGGTATGTTTGACAGAGTGATCAAGAAATCAGCACGTAGAATTATGAGCTACAAGTGTAACAACAGACTTATATCGATACTGTAGAAAGGGTAACTGAGTGATCAAGAAATCAGCATGTAGAATTATGAGCTACAAGTGTAACAACAGACTTATATCAATACTGTAGAAAGGGTATGTTTGACTGAGTGATCAAGAAATCAGCACATGGAATTATGAGCTACAAGTGTAACAGCAGACTTATATCGATACTGTAGAAAGGGTAACTGAGTGATCAAGAAATCAGCACATGGAATTATGAGCTACAAGTGTAACAACAGACTTATATCAATACTGTAGAAAGGGTAACTGAGTGATCAAGAAATCAGCACATGGAATTATGAGCTACAAGTGTAACAGCAGACTTATATCAATACTGTAGAAAGGGTATGTGTGACTGAGTGATCAAGAAATCAGCACATGGAATTATGAGCTACAAGTGTAAAAACAGACATAATATACAGTGTGTAGAAAAGGTATGTTTGTTTAAGTACATGTATTCAAGAAATCACACGTGGAATTACATGTACGAGCTATAAGTGTGACAATAGACATAATATGCATTTTGTAGAAAGGATATGTTTGTTTAAGTACATGTAATCAAGAAATCAGAATGTGGAATAGAAAACTACAAGTATGACAATAGACTTCTATCCATACTGTAGATAGGGTATGGTTGATTTTGTAATCAAGACATCAGCTTGTGGAATATAACAGCTTCCACTGAGACAAAAGCCATATAACAACAATAACCAACAATTTTACTGTACTGTAGAAAGGGTCAGGTTAAAAGGTCCAATTTGGATCAACACTTTATTCTAAGCATAATCAGTTTGTACTTTGCAGGCTAAGAATTTATTTCCTGTAAGCAGGATGAAAAGATTGTGACAGGATTTTCATAATCAAACATGTGACGGACGACATGTAGTAACAATTAAATAGAGACATTAGCTACATGGGATTGACGTCAATAAATCAGTCTGTAAGAGTGTCAACCAGGATGTAATGGTAAGATATTATTTCACTAGCAATGTGACAACAGACATATTGAATTAAAAATAATGATGATTGGATACTTGTGACTTATTTGATACAGTCAGAAGTTATAGCAATGGTGTAAGAAAATCTACTTGTTATGTTCCTGCAAATGCAGTGAACCAGGACCAAGTGTTTTTTTATGGAAGAGGAGATATGAGAAAGCTTGCCTGACTGTACACAATGAATGTGCCGCAAGCACTGAATTATTGACTGCTTTGGAGAAGTAAAAGCACGTTTGATGACAATTTTTTTATGCTAGGAATATTTGAATTCTGCCAGGTCAGATGCTTTTTCTTGAATGGTAATATAATTTAACTGCTTACACAGTGAATGCAATTAGACTGGGTTTTGACTGGCAGTAAAAACTACCAAACATTACAAAGAACATTATTATATACATGAATATTATAAGTTGAAAATATAAAAAAAATAAGGAGTTGTCATTGACCAGACATATATAGTGCTATAATTATTTTGAGGTAACATCAGAACATATCTCTGTGTAATAATTTGAATGCATTGGAAAGAAATCTAGAAATGACCAATGTGACTAGACAAATAACTATAGAAGCGTAGAATACAACACCCCTCTAGATTGGACATCTTGTACTATTGTCCATTCGAATTAATTTGAGACTAATAAATATGCAGCTTATGTTTGGCTATCTATTTATGGAAACATGCATCGGTTTGTACTTTCGGATTCAAGTGCAACCGGCTTTTATACACAATATCACTGGAGCACATAACAACGAAGTGTATTTGGTCTATTGGTAATGATGCTCAACTGTAAAGCAGGTGGTTGTGGGTTCAAAGCCCAATCGTGTTAAAAAAAAAAGTATAATATTTTCCATGTTTAGCTCAGGAATATGATAGCATGTGGCACATTTGTCACCATTTCCGCTATTTAAATTAATGGAAAAAACATTCAGAAAAAAAAGTATACCAAAAAAAAAAAAAAGAAACGGAGGGAGTGGGGACTTGAACCAGTGACCTTCGGTTCTTGTAGAACAGAGGCTTTTACCACTGTGCCAACTTACTTTCACCTTATTTGTTCATCAAACAATTATTTATACTTTAAATGATTCTTACAAAATTCTTCCGATATTACACGGAAAGTGATGAGTTAATTCTAATGAACAATACCAATGAGACTACAGTAGACTCCACAGTTGTCAGTGACTATATATAGAGTAGGTTGACATCAGAAAACCTGCCTGTCTATCAATTTTAATGCATTGAAAAAATACCAAGAAATGACCAATGTGACTAGACAAATAACTATGGAAGCTAAGCATACAAAACCTCTCTAGATTGGACATCTTGTACTACCAATGTGACTAGACAAATAACTATAGAAGCTAAGCATACAAAACCCCTCTAAATTGGACATCTTGTACTACCAATGTGACTGGACAAATAACTATAGAAGCTAGGCATACAAAACCCCTCTAGATTGGACATCTTGTACTACCAATGTGGCGAGACAAATAACTATAGAAGCTAAGCATACAAAACCCCTCTAGATTGGACATCTTGTACTACCAATGTGACTAGACAAATAACTATAGAAGCTAAGCATACAAAACCCCTCTAGACTGGACATCTTGTACTACCAATGTGACTAGACAAATAACTATGGAAGCTAAGCATACAAAACCCCTCTAGATTGGACATCTTTTACTACCAATGTGACTAGACAAATAACTATAGAAGCTAAGCATACAAAACCCCTCTAGATTGGACATCTTTTACTACCAATGTGACTAGACAAATAACTATAGAAGCTAAGCATACACAACCCCTCTAGATTGGACATCTTGTACTACCAATGTGACTAGACAAATAACTATAGAAGCTAAGCATACAAAACCCCTCTAGATTGGACATCTTGTACTACCAATGTGACTAGACAAATAACTATAGAAGCTAAGCATACAAAACCCCTCTAGATTGGACATCTTTTACTACCAATGTGACTAGACAAATAACTATGGAAGCTAAGCATACAAAACCCCTCTAGATTGGACATCTTGTGCTACCAATGTGACTAGACAAATAACTATAGAAGCGTAGAATACAACACTCCTCTTGATTAGACATCTTGTACTACCAATGTGACTAGACAAATAACTATGGAAGCTAAGCATACAAAACCCCTCTACTCTAGATTGGACATCTTGTACTACCAATGTGACCAAAGCCACGACTCCACAGTTGACAGTGGCTACATATAGGGTAGGATGACATCAGAAAATCTGCCTGTAAATCAGCTGAATAGGTTAGATACTGAGACAGTTGACAGGAAGTGACTGTCATTTGTAGTCAAAGTGATGCACAGGGAGGAGGAAAGATGGAACAAGACCTATAGAAGGTCAAGTGTGTCATAGGGATTTATGAACTTAATTGGTATAAAACTCTTAATTAAGTGGAGATCAACTAGTGTAATTGGTTTATCATTAATAGGATTGATATTGAATGGTAAGTACTAATTTAAGTCTTTTTGTCTACAGGTAGTTTTTTAAAGTTAATTTGAAACCAAAAAAACACCCATCTTTTAATGTTTTAATGTTATTTTATGTTAATTTTCTAGTTTCATTAAAATGAAATTAAAAATTGCATTATTTTGAATTCAGTATTCATAAAGTAGGAGTTGACATCTAAACAAAATCGAGAAAAATAAGGTTTCAATTTACAAGTACAAAAAGATAAATCTTTGATAGATAATTTCACATGATAATTCAATAATTTTGTTAAATTTTATTATGTATATTGATATTAAAATAAACGATAAATGAATAAGGATTTATAAATTAATAGGTTTAGACTTTATCTGCTAAGAAATAGATCAATACTGAATAAAGAATATAAGGACCATTTAAAATAATAAATTTTGATAATGATTATATAATAAACAATAAAATAACAAACAATAAATTAATAAATATACAAATAATTACGAAAATAGATATCTTATTATAGAAGGAACCAATATTAAAAAGATTTAAGATTAACAGTTTTTTCTCAGTAAATGCAAGACAAAGAAAAAACATTGTTGCTATTGGATATTGTTGTATTGACAATACAACAAATACCCAAACATAAAAATATGGAATCACAACATTCTTAAATCTTAATGACAAAAATCATGAAAGCCATGCTGGGGATAGTATATGGAATATAATAATATAAAAGAATAGATAAGAATATAAAAATACTACTTAAAATAGTTTAACGGTTCCTCAGTTCAAGGTATAAAACAACAATATGTCACAGAATAATGGTGTAAGAATAGTAAAATAAGGAACCATTGTGGTCAGATAAAGAACTCTATAAACTAGGAGACAACAACAAAAAACAATGTTGCCATGCATGTGAAATGATGTTGTAGTAACAAAACAAACATAAACAGTTCAATAAAATGAATCAACAGCAAAGTTAAGTGTTTGAATAATGAAAATGTGAAGAAAAACAACTTAATTTAAAAAAAATAAAATAAATAAAGTTGAAAAATCATTTGTTTCCATGAGATGATGTTGTAGTTACAAAAAACACACACACACAAAAACATGATACATGTAACATAATGACATTTTGATCGACCTTGGGGACAAAACATTAGCAGAACTCGTGGGGTGGGCGCTGAAATGCTGAATGGCTCTTGTTTGAAGAGTGATTATCCGTGTAAACATGGGGATGACGGAGGGATGGAGAAGGTTTCTATAGGATCAAATAGGGCCGCCAGACTTCAACAAATACTGTCTGGCAAGAGTTCTCAATTGTACCTCTTAAACTGCTATGGAAAAATTGATCAGGCCGAGGAAAACAGTGGAAGATTCAGATTAAGTCTCTCGGATCAGAAACTGCACTATTTGCTGCTGAGTCTCCTTCAATATGTCTTGTTACTATTGCATTTACATAAAGTTGTAAGTAAATTACTAAGACTTTGTATAGCTTATTGATACAGCATAATAAGGCTAATATGGCTAGGGTTCACCATTCATGATTTAAACCTTTGGTCTGCCATTAATATAACAAGAAAAGTCGTTGATGCGAAGCATCAAAAGCGACGAAAAATGTGGAAGAGGTAAATAGATTAAAGCAATAAGTGAGCAAGTGACAAAGACATCTGAAATGTTATTGTTTTTATTTGAAAGTTCTCAGTATACTATAAATCCCCCCAAAAGTATGTATAACTTATTATCCTGAGGCCATAGAATGGTTTAAAACGAAAAAAAGTGCAAAATCCAACACCATTTTATAGGTTTTTATATGTAGCATATGCAAAAAGAAAAGATGCAAATTTATTATTATTAACTATAAAACTAAAGTGTACAAGCAGAAAGTGCACATGTGCAGGAGCTTCATATTACACAAATTAAGTTGTGTTCAGATAGTATTTTTCTCGAACGTAGTATGTTGTTTCTTTCTTAGTATCTTATTGTTTATTTTCGAAATAAACAAACTTACTATGACAGTTAAAGACACATAAAAACAAATAAATATAAAAAAAAATAACTAAATAAAATAGAACGCTGTTTACTGAATTTGGACCCGTATTTTACCAGGTTTAGGAAGGCCGCAAAAACAAACTTTTCTCCATGAGCAAATTTCAGTGAGCATTCCATATATAGGCGTCGCGTTCCAGCGCGTAGCCAATAACCTTTTAATAGTTATTTGATATTTGGTAACAAATACCTGCAGAGGTGGGGTGGAGGTTCTTGTGTGGTTAGATTAGCTGGCTTGTAGCACCTCAGCAACTCACCACCTGGGTTCAAGTCAAAGTCAGTGGTGTCTTTCAGTTGACCAGCAGTGTGCTGGAGGTTCTACCCAGAACCAAGTTTACAATTATCAATGTAACATAGGGAGAAAAATGTGCAGTCAGTCTGGGACTTGAACCCGGGACCCTTTGCTAACAGGGCAAATGTGCTACTGACTGAACTTACCAGACTGCTTACACATTCTTGCCCTATCACCCGGCTACATACACCCCTGGCAACTTGAAATTCGTCCTCAAATTTTCACAGACCATAATTATGCCCTACATACAACTCACAAGCATTATCAAGCACATGTACCATAACGACTGTAGGCCATTTACGTAGGGCACCATTGTAACATTGGGAAAAAAATTTGCAGCCAGTCCAGGACTTGAACCCTGAGGACCCTTGGCTGACAGGGTACATGTGCTACCGACTGAGCTAACTGGACCGCTTACACATTCTCTCCCTATCACCTGGATACATCAATAATACGCTGGACTTAACCAATATGTTATATGAACTGTGTCTGTACAATTTCAACACAAAACAACATGCCACGGTAACAAGACAAATTGTGTGAGACTTAAAAGCAAGCCATTAAGACCCAGATCAGACAGACTACCAGATCGATGGCACTGGCTGATCTGAATCTGTATTATTTGCCGTAGTCTGGTGCCGATTAATGAAACTGTTCTCAGATGAGATTTTGCTCAAGCTCAAATTTCTTAGGCTAAGTATTTTCTTAAATACTATCATAAACACCTCTATGTATTATGTTGATACTTTAACCCTGTTAGGCTGATGGTGTATAGGGATGGGATGGGATTGGAATTAATAACATTTTTGTCGATACTGTGCAGCAACATTTCTATCATTATAGCACAGGGGCACTTATGAGGTGCCCAGGGACTGAACTCGGCCGATCCATTTTACTTACACCGACACGTCAGGCGTCATGCTGTCCTCTTAGGCCCGAGTGTTAGGAGGGAAGCCACTTCTACCAACTTTAAAGTCTTCGGTTTGACCCGGCCGGGTTTTGGACCCGCGACCTCCCGATCCGCGAGCCGATGCTCAACCAACTGAGCTATTGCAGCCGGTCTTGATGGTGTATAACATATTGAACATGTAACAGGATATACCAGAAAGCAGTTGTTCAGAGTAAAAGTTTGAGCTTGATTAAAATCTCAAATGAGAAATGTGTTTGCAAGTGGTCCTAAATCAATCCATGCTTTTAAGCTGTCTAACAGTAAAATGAGCAAAAATTCAATATTTATCAACAATACTGCATGAGTTTCAACTGGCAGCTCCCAAATGATTTAATGACAATTTGAAATGGTCAATGACTGCACATTCGATGATTAAATGGCATTTTAAAAGATATTAATCAAGTATTTGGGAAAACATGCATGGGATGATTAAAGCAGCATTATACAGATAATTTATGAGGGCAAATTAATCAATTTCAAAACAAATGGAAATTGTCATTATAAAGCAACAATTTTTTTTTGATATCTGTGGTTATAGCATTGTTGTAAATTCAGTCTATTTCTTGTTTATTTCATACACTAAGCTACAGAATTGGGGTAATAAATAAAAATCTTGATTATGAGCGCATTCCATCCAATTGACATATTTTTTTAGCACAATAAGCACAAGGCTATCAATTTTTATAGCTTTAGGTTAAAACCATTTCAGAGGTGGTACCCGACAGTTTGGTCCAATTTTTATTTCGTTAAACATCAAAATAAACCATTGTTGCCTGAGCAGATCTGCAACATGTCGTTTTTATTGATGTGCTACACCTGAAAAGTGAGCCATAACACCACATGATCAGTCAGATTTGAGCTATTTTTAAAATGCAGTTACATTCAAAGCAGGTTTGGTTATATAGATTAAATCTTCTGCTACATTGCACCAACACAATAAAGGTCATAATGACAACATCCAACTATTACTTGGATGGGATTAGCCGGCAATTGTTCCATACTGTGCAGCAACATTTCTATCATTATAGCACAGGGGCACTTATGAGATGCCCAGGGACTGAACCCGACCGATCTATTATACCGACACTGACGAGACAGATGTAATGCTGTCCCCTTAGGCCCGAGTGTTAGGAGGTAAGCCACTACTACCAACTTTAAAGTCTTTGGTTTGACACTGCCGGGGTATGAACCCAGGACCCCCAATCCACAAGCCGACGCTCTACCACCTGAGCTATTGTGGCCGGTCAACAATAACTGGTGGAGGAAGAACCCAGACAAATGTCTGGGTAGAACCAGCAATGTATGAGATATTGGCTGTAACACGATGAATGAATGATAAATGAAGCTTCTCCGCCCTGGCCTAGACTCAAAAACCATACGCTAAGGGGCTTGGTAGTAAGAAATTGGCAATTTCTCTCATTCGAGCAAAGTCATAACCTTACATATAAAGACAGTGAAGATGCAGTAAAACTCTGTATCAGTGGGACTTTTTTGCTCTGAAACTTGTGACTGAGTATGGATTTATCGCTTAGATGGATGCTGAAAGGCTTAATCTCTTAGGTCATTACTTATTCATGAACAATCATGAGGCTTAAAATGGGATTTCCAACTTCCTGTGGATAGTATATTCACCAGTAATGAGTGTATAGTGTCTAAAGCTAAGTGATAAACTGAGATTTTTTATGGCAAAGGTATCAGGTTATAAGAAAAGTAAATATTCACTCGTCTATCAAATTATTTGTTTACAAATCTTTGGATTATTTATGTGTACACATATCAAAATTATGACAGTCATTACTGTTTAGATTAGACTCAATTCTGTCTAAGTTCAGTTGCAGAAAATTTCTCAAACTTCCTTAACAATGTAACTAACTAATCAAACATTTTATTTCCTTATCAATTATGTTACAGCCAGGCCAGATCGCCTTTCATACAAAATAAAACTTCCAATTTTACTCTTCCTTCTTATCAACATTGAAATCAGTCCAATTACATGTGTTGGCATGATCAAATTATCTAGAGTACATCTTATTCATCCTTTTTATCAACATTGACATCAATTAATTAACGATGTTCCTCTTCTCCGAATGTTTAAAAAAACCAATCAGTTTAAAATCACGATTATTATCTAGTACAATACAAAATGTCAAACTTGTTTTATATTTTACTTCAAGTGACATAACATTGCCGAAGGCTAAAACAAATTGCAGCATCTATTGGTGACAACTATTTTTCCCTCTACTGATGTTATCATTTAGTTGTAAACTAAGCTACCAATTTCTTTGCCTAATGTTTGCCTGTGGTTATGCCTAAAAAACTGAATCACTCTCCACCAGTTACAAATAAATTAATTGTTTATTTTAGAGATGTATGTACAGATATGTACAAAACAAAATTAGAACTCCAATTTAATGGCTAATAAATATATCACATGAACCATCAACAGCATCCTGTTCATATTTCCCGCTGGTTTATCAATGCTGAAATATTGTAAAACGGGGCAATACCTCCTATAATTTCCATCTGACTGTAATGAACACAGGTGCCCAAGTTACTATGGCACTGAAGATAATTATGTATTTTCATTAAAATTATCACGTAATTGTTGGAAAAGAAGCATGAAGAAATGCAAGCCAATGGACAGACTGACAAAAATTAACCTGAAAAAATAACCCCACCCCACACCCCAATTAACTTCTTTGTTGGAACATACTATTGTAGCTGGGTAATAGGGAGAGAATGTGTAAGCAGTCCATTTAGCTCAGTCGGTTGAGCACTCGCTTTGTTAGCCAAGGGTCCCGGGTTCAAGTCCCGGACTAGCCGCACATTTTTCTCCCTTTGTTACAATGACGCCACACATAAATTACCCACTGTCA
The DNA here is from genome assembly GCA_007844125.1 of Sinonovacula constricta. Taxonomy (NCBI): domain Eukaryota; kingdom Metazoa; phylum Mollusca; class Bivalvia; order Cardiida; family Solecurtidae; genus Sinonovacula; species Sinonovacula constricta. Next base: position 61,911,830 of record CM017557.1, read on the forward strand.
TTACAGTACAAGTGCTTGAGAAGTGCTTGCGAGTTGCATGTACTGCATACAGTCTGTGGAAATTTGAAGATTGAAATTCAAGTTGCCTGGGGTGTATGTTGCCACAAGATAGAGTGAGAATATGAAAGCGGTCGGATTAGCTCAGTCGACAGAGCAATCGCCCTGTTAGTGAAGGGTGCCGGGTTCGAGTCCCGGACTGGCTGAGCATTTTTCTCCCTTTGTTATACTATTAATACAGAATAAAAAGTATATGTGGATACACCCTGGAATTCCAAGGACCTGTAAGTCACCTTTAATTAAAAATAAGATACAAAATAATCACTTTGCATGACAATTTTTACACAAACTATAAAATAGCCTTTTAAAATAATGAGTCTTTTAAATAAAAACGTGCGTTAGATAAATTGAAGCATTCACTGAACAGAATCTTCTCACTGTCAGATCCTGAGTAAAACTGAACATCATCAAACACGTTAAATAAAAGTTCATCTCTGATACTTTTATAAGGTTACCATATAATAAAATGCCAAAGACAACTTCAAGTTCCAAAAATGAGCATACTTTTGTCAGTGCAATGTATGTGATTATCAAAGTCGAAAGTTACAAAATGTTCTAAGAGAGTAGTTTACACATTCTGTCCTATATCTTCCCATTTAAACAGCTGTTCATCTAAAAGATCATTCAGTAGTTAACTGATCATGTTATGATTGCAAATACACTTAGAAATCAGCAGCTGGTAAAATACCTTAGCCACCAAACAATGAACGAGATCTGTCCATTAGTTAAGATAGTCTGAAAATTGGGTCAAACCCACTAACCAACATTTCTGTCGATTAGATATAGAGGATCTGAAATTAAATGTTAATTGAATACTGAAAATGTTAAGGCTGAAAAGAATGGTATGTAAGAAAGCTCTGCAAAGTTTTGTATCATGTCATCCATCTAGTGTAATATTTTTAGTATTCAATGACGATTAATTTTAGAATCTAATAATCAGATATGCAATAAGCTGATTTGTTTAAGATCATTCATCTTAAAGTCATATTTGAGACAAGGATAACTTACAAGGGGGTTATTGAAATTGACCAATGAATACCTAATGATTACATGTCAAGTTATTTGATGAAAAAAAAAAGACAAAATGGCCCATCTGAATCTACACTTTTTGCCAAGGCCTGATCTAATAGCATTAATCTAGTTCAATTTAAATCACCGAGACCTAAATACATATATTCTTTGGAACCAATTATAACTTCATATTTTTTCTGGACAACCAGCAGTATATACAACATATATAAGACATTATGCCTGAGTGTGGGTTCACTACTGTCAGACAAAAACTATAAGCTGAATAGTGAATGGATGATCACACACAACCCAGATCCACCGTGGACCACACTCGGATCATCTGTCTGACCGAGAAAACAACAAGATCACTTCTCCAACAAGCCGAAAAATTAGAAAACAAAAGTCTTATAGTCTAAGGGCAGTTTAAAGTGCCTGGGAATTAAGTTTTTTTTCCTTAATTTGGAATAAAGTTTACGTAAAAGATCTCAAGCAGTAGGTTTTCTCAAGCACCAAGACTTGTAAGATTTGTGTTTGATTGTAAACTTGACTGATGAAACATCTGAAAGCAGTATATACTTTCATTCTATGATAAAAACAAATTAAAATTTAGGATGTGTTTATTATAAAAATAATTACTAAATTCCTAACGGCAATTTGTAGAACCCTTTTTGATCTTTGACCGAGGAGCGTATGGCAGAATGGTTACAGTCACCAACTTTGTAACTCTTCAGTGCCACACCACAAGGGTTCAAGTCCCAGTCAGGGCCATCGTCGGATACCCCCGGTTGCTCTATTACGTTACTCTCCATTCATCACCCGTGGGCAAATTGCTACTCATATCGTCGTTTTGTTTACTATGAAATGCCGCAATCCGATTGGTTCGCTAAGAAAATCCAGCGGATCTGCCAACCAATCAAGTTTACGCTTACATACCACTTCGATAGCACTGTCATCTGACAGACATACTTTACACTTGCGATGCGCTGTACCGGTCGTCATATTTACGTTCTCAGGTCACCGTATTGATCTTTCGATTGAAGAGTATTTAATTTTGTAACCTTTCATCTGATTGGATAATGTCTGTTCTGTTCTATTCAAACAAAACGACGAAATGAGTAGCAATTTGCCCACGGGTGATGAATGGAGAGCAACGTAATAGAGCAACCGGGGGTATCCGACGATGAGTCAGGGCAAGAAGTTTAATGGGAGGAGGGGGGGGGGGGGGGGGGGGGGGGGGGGGGAAGGTGGTTCCAGCTGACCTAAGGTGTTCTACTGGTTCTACCCAGACCTTTTGTGACTTGATAATTGTGACTTGAAAGTTGTATTTCCAAATTGTTTATGAGAAATGTGAATTAGATACGTGTAAAAATTAATGTGTTTGTGCAAACAAATAGCATAATTATTGCAGTGCTGCAATTTGCAAATTAGAAATTGAATATTGGCGGATATCCCCTGCCATATCTTAGTGTGATCATATTATTTTAGCTAGCAAAGTGGATTTTTGTACTGGTTAGATTTATTATATTTAACCCCAAGCTTGCTACATTTTGTTAAAAACCCATGCTAAATTCTCTGTGTGCCTAATATATTATAATGTTACATGTCAAGGTTGATATACTTATAAACAGAGACTGAGCAGTAAATAGTGTAGAACCTTATCAGACAGATTGCAGCAGGGATATATATGTGTTACATGTCAGGGTTGAAATACTTATAAACAGAGACTAATCAGATAGCTCCCAGCATGGATATATATATGTTACATGTCAGAGTTGATGTACTAATGACTGAGCAGCAAATAGTTTTTATCCAGATCAGACAGCTCCCAGCAAGAAGCTGTTTGATCTGGATCTAAACTATTTGCCTTAAGCCTTATAAATATGAGAATAGCATTACAAGTAGTAACAATAAATAATATAATAATATTTTGCCGTATGAAAAATTTGTTTGCCCAAAGATGACTGAAAATTAGTTTTGTCATTTATTTTTATTATTATTGTTACTTTTGTTTGAATAGCAGTAATCATTTTATACTCAAATTCTGGTATTGTTTATTTTATTACTTGACAAAGTAGTTAATGAATCAAAATGCCCCTATGCAATAAAAATACCCATAAAATGACCATACTATTTTCATTAACTTGTAGGTACGTTATAAATCTAATTAATACCTTTTTTCCCCAATTAGATGAAGTATATAGCTTTATTAGACTCAATAAAAGAGCATTTACTATCATACTTAAGCTTATTTAATATAATAAAATCACCAGAAAAAACAATGCATACACAGTCCATCAGAAATGACTCTCTGTAACTTCTCTAATTAAGTGAAAGTCCACACTAAAAAACTGTTAAACAGTTCATTTAATCTAATGATGAGGGGCCACTGTAGGCTTAAGGATGTTTTCGGTAGTTATTTCTGCGCATCATTCAAGCGCATCTAGGGGAGATAATCGCCGACTTTTACTCTTCAAAAAACAGATAGTTGAATATTATTTGGTCATTTCAACTTTTCAAAATTTTGAGATAATTTTGTGCTATTTTTTTTGTCTTATTAAGTGAGCAAGGCATAACATGAAATCTAGATATTTAAAAAGAAGTTTTCATGATTTTTTTTACAGTTTAGGCAAATTGGTTACCATGGAAACTTCATTTTTACTAAAAAAAAGTAGCCCAACAACCATACTTTTTCATTTCATTTTTCAATTCACCATTACATTCTACTCTAGATATTAAAAAATTAGATAAATTCTATGAAAGGATTATTATTGTAGAAATCGTTTTTTTTTATGTGAGTGAAGTTTTTTCCAGCAATTCTGTGTTGTGCTAAATCTGGGGTCTTCCTCCACCAATAATTAGCTGGACGTTGCTAAAATGACCATAATTTTGTTGGTACAACATTTTTGCCAATAATGCGCAGCAACATTTCTATCATTATAGCACAGGGGCACTTATGAAGTGCAAAGGGACTGAATGCGGCTGGTCCATTATACTGACACCGACGAGTCAGGCGTAATGCTGTCCCCTTAGCCCCGAGCGTTAGGAGGGAAGCCACTACTACCAACTTTTAAAGTCTTTGGTTTGACCCGGTCAGGTTTTGAACCCACGACCTCCCGATCCGCAAGCCGATGCTCTATCACCTGAGCTTTTGCGGCCGGTCCAGACCTGGACTCAGACCCATGCTATGAGGGTCTGAGGAGTTGCAAGTTGGCACCTTTTATCCACCCTACTGCAGGTACCCCTTGCTGTAAACGTATATAGGTGGTTCTACATAAGTCAGGGATATTCCTCAACCAATAATTAACTGGACATTGCTAACTATGACCATAATTTTGTTGGTGCGATGTAACAAAAAAACAAAACAAAACATAACTATGATCATATTGGTGATGTACAGCTAATTATATAGTTATTGATGGAGGGTTACCCTATATATATATATATATCTTGGTAGAACTAGTGGGCACATGGTAGGTAAGCTGAAAGACCTGACCACTGAGGAGTTGGTGCCTTTTAACCACTCTACTGCAGGTGCCCCTTGCTGTAAATCTATTTATTTGATTGTTTTGGCTCAACTATAGCAATAAGATAGTACGTGAGAGTAAAAAGCACGTAGGTATAAGACAACAAAAAGAACTAAAGTATAACAATAATGGATTTAGTAACAAAAGAGAATACAACGATTCAAAGTGTAATCAATTAATTTCTGTAAAACCTAACTGTCAGTGTTGTTAGTTAATTAAAAAAAATCAACAGCAATTAACCAGCTCACTATTTTCCCATTTTCTTTAAAAGGTTTTAACCACTACTGATTAAAGGAATCTGAGCAAACACATTATTTGCTTAGTTACATGATAGTTTAATTACAAATAATAGATTCTACAACTAATTCCATTGAATTGAAGATCATACAATTTTAGTGGGGGAGATATTGTTGAAAACAGGTGGTCATTACAACTAATTTATGTGCAATACAGATCAAAGAAAAAACAAGATTAATGATTTTAAATTTCTCCATCTGAAATAAATGGAGAGAACAATGCTTCGTCTGTTTCCCCCTATGTTTACCCTATTTCTAGAATTCTCGAGTGATTTGTCAACATTTTCCCGTTATTGACATTTCCACACCATTCGATTGAAATGTATTTTGTGTGTGAGGGATTCTTGCCCATTAAATTGACATTGCTCAATATGGCTGCAAATAAAACAGGTAGAATGTTAATGTATTTAATGGGGCAAAAGGTATGACAAAGATATTTCATCCTGTTGAATGTTTTGTTTTTGTTTCTGAACTGCCGGTACATTGCAGTGACCAATTATCATTATAGCAATGTCCAGCTACTTTGGGAGAGGAACAGCCCAGAGAAATGTCTGGGTAGAACCACTGGCACACTGCAGATCTGCTGGAAAACCTTTCCACGTTAAATCCTTCACCCTGAACAGGACTTGAACCCGTGTGGTGAGAGGCTAAGCAGTCAGAGAAGTAACACGCTGGCAACTCTACCACTATGCCACAGGCGCACCTTAACATCTTTTAAGAACAATAGATTATGTTCACATTTATCAAAATATTTTGGTAAAAAACTGATGCCAAATCTGAGCTACTTTCTAACAAGTAGGTGCAAGCCAATCTTGCCACTTGGTAACTGTGACAGATCTGAATTAGACAGTTTCAAAACAGAGCTGATTTATCTGATTCTAAACAATTAGCCTAGGCAAGATACGGTATTGTCATGATTGAAAGTAAAAGATTAAAGACAAATAGAGTTATGTGTCACTTCTTTAAAGAGACATGGCGGCATATAGCAAAACTGATGACTAGAAAGGAGAAAGTGTAAACACATTCTTTGCATAGACAGAAACAAAAAATGTGCTGCAGAGTTCTAGAACAGTCTGAAAAAATATGGGCACACTTTTTATATGTAAAAATGTGTAAATGACAATTCTATCTTTCTTTTTCAGAGTGGATGACAACCATGACTTTCAAACAGTTAAAAAAAGCACTGAAAACTTGGTAGAAGTCAGTCAACTGCAGAAAGTGGACATTGCGTAAGCTCATAGACAAGAGAGTATGTGTCTATATATGTGTTAGTTAGCAAACAATAAAACATAATTTTGAAAACAAACGTAAACATGAAGTGCTTGCCTTGGCAAACAACGAGAGTGTGTTAAATTGTTAATGTATTGAAATACAAATAAAATGCAAGCCCTTGAAAAAATCCAGAGTGCTTCTATTTGTTGCTAAGTCAAATGGTGTAGAATTATTTTAAACATAACCATCTTTTGCAACAATATCTACATTTACAGCGTATTGAGTGTGTTATTTATGTAGGGGTTAATTGAAACATGTTGAAATAAACCAAATATGCATTCTCGGCATAATAAAAACTGTATAAAATGAAAAAACAAGACACTTATTCCAAATCACAGTGAATAGCAGTGTTTATCGATGATATAATAGTGTTAAATGAAACATTAGTGTTCAGGCAAAATAAGTGCAAAGGATATAAAAGAAACTATAATTGTAGGACAAGATAACTATTTCAAAGCACACAGAACAGCAAAGTGTGTTGATGATAGTATAGTGTTTAATGAAACACTAATAAAGAAACAAAATGTGTGCTGACAACATAATATAAACTGAACACACATAGAGTGAGACAATTATACCACAACACAGTGAGAACCAGTGTGTGTTGATACAAAAAGAGTTAAATGGGACACTGGTGTTGAGACAAAATGTGTGCCGATGACATAATATAAACTGAACACACTTAGAGTGAGACAATTATACCAAAACACAGTGAGAACCAGTGTGTGTTGATACAAAAAAGAGTTAAATGGGACACTGGTGTTGAGGCAAAATGTGTGCCCTTGAACTAATATAAACTGAACACACTTAGAGTGAGACAATAATACCAAAACACAGTGAGAACCAGTGTGTGTTGATGCAAAAAAAGAGTTAAATAGGACACTGGTGTTGAGGCAAAATGTGTGCCCTTAAACAAATATAAAGGAAGTTGATGTGCAAGCAACAAGACAATTATTTCAAACCATAAATAAACGGATGTGCTGCACATTCCCTATCAAAGAGAAGCTTTTATCTGATAAATGCACTTTCACTTGCTAATGCAATCAAGGCTAGCCATTTTTCATTTTTTTTTTATCAATTATCTATAAATGCTTAAAGTCAATTGGTCATGACGATCACTCTCATTTTCTGCTCATGTGTTCATTTGAAAAAGGTTTTAAGAGTTTAATAGGAATTCTAAAGGAGCTCATCAGAGAGACTGCTACAGCCAACTGGTGTGACAATATACATGAAGATTTGTTAGAGATACAGACTTGAGTAATGTTTTATACTTTTTTGATGGAAAGAGATAATAATTAAAAGTTGTCCAGGGACAATAAGTGATGTTTTGTGCGGTGACAGGAACATATAAATAAAGGCAATATAGAGCTGAAGGGACATGAAAAAAACCCAGACTGGATTATTAAAAAAATGTGAATGTGATAATAAGATAAATATGTTTAATAAGAATTCTATTCATCTTAGAAAGTGAGTAAAATATAATATGTGGAGTAAAAAATCGTTCATAATATTGAAAGTGTGAAATATATTATATAAGAAAAACCATCAAAGATAATAAAGATGTGAAAAATGTGATATAGAAAACAAGATTGAAGTTACACACCAAACATTTTTTACTTATAGTGCAATATATTGTATTATCTGAAATATCTCTACTGGCAGAAAAAGATATTGTGCAAGAGTGATTTAACTTCATAAAAATGGACATAACAAGCCAGATTTACATATCAGCAGAGGCCATATTTGGTTTTGTGACATGTGTGGGAAATGGACTGGTTCTCCTGGCAATCTTCAGAAACAGACGCCTACAAACTGTCACCAATTGTTTTATAGCCAGTCTAGCACTGGCGGACTTCCTCGTGGGCATCATTGTGGCGCCACTTGCAGCCCTGAGTTACCTTGGGATGCCACACCACTTTTTAGGATGTGTATTCACAAACTCTATCGTTGTCGCCTTCACTCAAGTATCAATATTCAACCTACTAGCCGTGGCATTAGAGCGCTTTTTCGCAATCAAACATCCATTTGCATACCAAGAGCATCTGACAATCAAGCGAGCCATCTTGTCCAATATCTTTGTATGGTTCCTTGGTTTAATGTTTGGTTTCATTCCCGTAATGGGTTGGAATCTTGAGCATCTACAAGGTGACGATTGGGTGTGTAACTTTGTCACTGTCATAGATATGAACTATGTGGTCTATTTTCATTTTTTTGGTTGTATTGTTGTGCCTTTATTCATTATTGTAGCCATATACTCCTATATTTTTGTGATAGTCAGAAAACAGATGTCCCATATCACATCATTACAAATATCTGACTCGGAGCAAAGTAATCGTTCTCGAACATTTCGAAAATTTAAAAAAGAGATCAAGGCAGCGAAATCTCTTGCAATGGTAATTTTTCTATTTGCTTGCAGTTGGATCCCAATTCATGTGCTTAATACTCTCACCTTGCTCTGCCCAGATGGATGCAAGTATCCTTTAAATTTACTCTTAGTGACAATTGTACTTAGCCATGCCAACTCTGCAATAAATCCATTCCTATATGCCTACGGTAATAGTCATTTTAAAGCTGCCTTTAAGAGGATGCTGTGTAACATTAAAGAAGAATCTCCTACATCTACACACGTCCCATCATCATCCAAACCAGAGAATGACCCACCACAAAATGGTGGGGTGACAAGTAGGCATCAGGCACACTCCACTAATTCACACAGGGTATCGTTTGCTAATGGGGACCAAAACAATACAACCGCAAGTAATCTAATGTCTGCGAGTTCGATTTTTATAGTAGATGCTGGACTTACTTAAAATAATGTGACTAAGGGACGATAAAAAATGACTATTTTGTTTTTTGGGGTTTTATGGCACATGATAGTTCATGGGGTGCACAAAAAAAAATGAGCAAAACAATCATATAGTAAGTGTTAGCAAAGAAAAGTCCCAAATTTGTTGGATTTACACAATTGTGGCTTAAACAAAGCTTAGCAATTATTACAGAAAAAACACATAGGGGTTAATTGCATAATTAATCTGTCAACATTTCTACCTGGCCTGATTTATGTAGACATAACAGCTTTTTTGCTTGGTTCTTAAAATGTTTTGATGTTTGTGAGGGATAGAACTTCAATATTCACAGGCTTATTTCTTACCAGAACAACTTGGTAAGTCTTACATGTTTTGGATTGTCTATTATCATGACCTGCTTGTGGAAAGCACATCTGTCCTTGCTTTAAATATTTTTGTCAAAAATGATTAAATAATATTTTGTGAAATAATTATTATTTAAGGAGTTTCTTCAGATAAAAATGTGTATTTGGTATTAGCTTATGGGAAATAAAGAAATTATATTTGATTAAGTTAAAAAATAAACATATATCTAAATATGCATTGAAAATCAAAATTTAAGTTTATTGGGTTAATTGTCCTTTGTAAGTATTTTGGTTATCCTGACCTGCTGTCCTCTTGAAACAGATAATATGCTGTATTCACTGTGTACAGGATGTCATGTACATTTGGCATGAAACAACAACAAGTTACATTATCCTGTCACCTAGCAGACTAGTCATGGAACTGCCCTTAAACTTGCTTGAGTGCTAGAAAGGGAGCTATACCACGACCATTTTAAACAACTACTGTATGGTATAACAACGTCTGGCTTAGAACCTGGGGCCTTATTTTACCTGGAGCCAGTGCCATATTGACTGCACTACCAGGTCTGGTTTTAAGTTGGACTACAACTTGAAAAGCAAAGACTAGAAAACTCTTGAACTATTGAAGAGCACTTTAAGTACTTTGCAAATCTCAAGTTTTATGTAGAAAAATATTGACTTAAATGATAAATACTTTTCAAGTCTCCATATGAGACAGTAAGAAGCAGAGAAATCCGAAGTTCTCCAATTGCACACAAAGTCCATTTTGTGAATAAACATAAAAAAAATCAGACCCCAGAGTATGGCTCCAGATAAATCCTTTATTTCTTCTCCAAATTTTTTATACATGGGACTGACTAGAATAATTTCATTCTAATAATGAGTATGACAGGGTTTAATCTAATGAGTAAGAATTATGGGATATATAATTTCACAACATCAGACTTTTCTATCTGGAACTCAGGAATGCTGTGTCTATTAATACGCAAGATTCAGTTTTACACATGATGAAGGACTATAAAACAGTTCACTGGAACAAGTCAAGCTCTACGCTGAATGCATGAAGAATTGACATTCATCTGTTTTAAGTGTGTAAACATGTTCTGAGATTATCTCATATTTAATCTAGATTGTAAGACTAAGTCCATATTTATGTCAAAAATGACATTTAAATGTCACTCAATGTTTGATTGATTGATTGTGTCAGTAATGTATAATGAAATACATGTATGTACATTCCAGGTTTATCAATACATATCATGAAGAAATTATAATTTTATTGTTTATTGACAAAATTATTATCGTCAATTACGTATGGTTGTAATGTTGTATTTTGCTGTTATATATTATCATTAATATGTATATTTTTGTGATAGGCTATATTTTTGGTATGCATGTCTATTTTGTAAAACTTCTTATATATTTTTTTTTTTTTTTTATGTTCAAAAAATCCTATTTGAAGAGTTATATTCCTTCGTATGTATTGAAATAATGTCCATATTATTGTGTCTTTACCATTGTTTCGTTTGTAATAAAGTTTAATTGTTCATTTTCTGTTGTTGTTATTTAAATTTAAAGAAAAAACAATTTCTTTAATATACAAAATTTATTTCAAGATATTGCATAATATTTTATTTATGCAAATATTGCATAAAAGTTTTCAATAACATTTAGAACATTTTTTCATTTTTTATATACTCTTTAAATAATGTATGACTGCGGAAACTAACATGAAACCATTATATTATCATTCTACGAATAAAGACTACTTCTGTCATAGCTACTGACATAAATATATTTCTGAATTGCAATCATTAATTAAAAATTACTTCAGCAATTGCACCATGTTTACATCTTATTTTACAAATTTTGCAAAAAATATATATAAAAAAAGCTAAATTACAAGGTGTTTGTTTGTTTGTTTGTTTATTGGGTTTATCATCCCAATAACATTATTTTAGTTATATGGATATAACAGATATATAAGCAGATATAGTGCTGCCTTCACTGTGTATGGCATGCCATGAACACCTGGCATGATACATGATACCACACCCAGTCACATTATCCTGACACCAGGCCAGCCAGTCATGAAACTACCCTTATATTTGCTTGAGTGTTAGCAAGGGAGCTATTCCACTTCCATTTAAATGACTTTGGTATGTCACGATCTTGGATCGAACCCAGGGCCTCCTGTACCTGGAGCCCACACTCTACTACCATTTTTTTAAGACTTTGGTATGTCGCGGCCCGGGGCCTCCCGTACCTGGAGCCAATGCTCTACTAATTGCGCTACCACATCCGGTAATTAAATGGTGTAAAAAAGGAACTCATATTTGCACAGTCAGCAAATATAAGAACCTCAATTAATTATTAGAGATATTGATAAGGAGTTTGCCTGGGCCTTTTTATGACTACAGTTTGTGCTTTTAATGTTATTTTCAGTCATCAATGTTATAATTATGCCATCTAACTAGCCATGAAAATAAGCACTGAGATGAACAAAGTTTGATTACCAACTAACAAACAACTAATTAAATACATGTAAATGTAAAATGACATTACCTTCAATTTCAAATATCAGGTATTTCTGTTATAGAACAACAATTCTGTTTGCAAAATGCTAAAAATAAATTGTTTTTTTTGTTACACAGTACAAACAAAATTATGGCCATATTGGTGACATCCACCTAATTATTGGCAGAGGAAGACCCCAGATTTAAGTCTGGGTAGAAATTCTCTACCCGATTAGGGCTTAAACCCATGCAGTGAACGGCTATAATGCTGAATAATTAACACAGGTAAATAATTGAACACAACTTTCAATTAACCTATGTATAAATGAGACTGTACAAAAATGCTGAATAATGATCTAGTTACGGGTTCTTTTAATTAATTAACTTCAAGTAGTGAAGGAAGTTGATGAAATTTGGTTACAATGCAATTTTCACAAGACATTAAACATTGCAATTCAGATTTTCTTGTAAGGGCATTCACCTGTGTATTATAATTAATGGCCATTTTTTCCTCCAATATTCTGTTACAGAATGATGCAACATTTATGGTAATTCTGATACAATTAAGTTCCTCCAGAAGAACTCCAGCTTGCCATAAACAACTTGTTCAGTACTCAATAACAAAATAATGAACAAGAGTCTCTACACAACCCAGACATATGGTAATTCTAAGACCATTTTTATGTCATAGCCAATCGTAATCTTTATAGCTGAAATCTTATAATCTTAATCCATTCTCATTGGTTAAAAAGATGTTTCATACGTTTGATTGACAAATTATAAATAAAAGAAATGAATACTGCATTACAATAACACAAGTGATCGTATTTCTTTCAATGACATGTACCCAACTTCAAGAACACAAGGGAGGTAACACAATGTACATAGAATAGTTAGAGTAACTTCCCTTTTTATACAAAAAAAAAAAGAGAAAAAAAGAAGAAGAGGGAATTGCATTACACACCAGATTAAGAAAACTAAGTTTATTTGTTGGAAATAATGTCATATCAACACTCTTTCAGTTTTCTGGAGACTGCTTGCAGCAGGCTTAGTGCTGTCTATACTTTGATAGCATGACATATACACCTGACATGATACCACACCCAGTCACATTATCCCGACACTGAAACGACCACTTATGGAAGTACCCCCATAATGGCTGGAACAGAAGCTACATCTCTATGTTGTTCATAAAACTGATATCGCGCAGCCTGGGTTTGAACAAAAGTGGGATTCGCAGCTCATGTTTGTTTATTCAACCTGATATCACGCAGCCTGGGTTTGAACAAAAGTAGGACACGCAGCTTTATTTTGTTTATTCAACTGATATCGCGCAGCCTGGGTTTGAACAAAAGTAGGACACGCAGCTCTATTTTGTTTATTCAACTGATATCGCGCAGCCTGGGTTTGAACAAAAGTGGGACACGCAGCTCATGTTTGTTTATTCAACTGATATCGCGCAGCCTGGGTTTGAACAAAAGTAGGACACGCAGCTCTATTTATTGTGCAAACATGGCCAGTAAAAAAAACAAAGCATTCAGATGATGAGACTAAGGTTGCATGGGAATTATGTCAACTTACGTGTATGCCAACTTCCTTTGAGTTGAAGTTGCTGTGCGTCCATTTGTCAGCGTGATACTTTCTCTGGAACTTCGTGAGAGACCCTGCCCCTCTGATAGCTACGTCATTGGTGTGGAAGTATGCGTCAATCACCAGCTTACCATCATACACAAGGCAGGCATCATTAATGGCTGGAATATTATATGAATTTTATTAGAATGGTGGTTAGGGTAGTGGTTGTTGCAGTAAAGGTGGTGGTTGTAAATGGTGAATGCAATCTCAATGTTATAGGTCAAATGCCTCCCAACACACAGTAATCTCTGCCACTGCATATTGAAAAGGGCCAAATCTCAATTGAATAAGATTTGAAAATGATTTATCTTTGGTATTTTAAAAATATTAATGTTAAGTTTTTAATTTTAACATTAAAACTGAAGGAATGCAAAAACATTAAACTCTATTAATATTTTTCATTATATATGAAACAATAGAATCTATTTCTACACATTGACAGTGACAAAGTCAGGCTTTTTAAATCTTTAAAGGCACCGCCAATCAGAAATATGGGCTCATTGGGATTAAAGATGGGAGGTTAATGGATTTGAGGGTAGTTATCATGGAAAGAGTAGGGATTATTAGAGTCATGTTGACCAATGGCAGTGCAGAAAGCCCATGTGTACTAAATGTGAGTAGTTGTTTTATGACTTTTCCCCTTTTTGACATCCCTGTGTACTGTATACAAATTACATGGTTTATAACCATTTTCTCAGCATGGTGTCATTTTTGAGAGGGGTGAGGAGCACTCTAAAGTAGGCCATTGTCAATGTTTTTAAAACAGCCACGATAAATGTAGTGCAGTGTGACACAACAAGAGAAAGGAGGTGATGATGATAGTGGTCGTAGTTGATTTGTTAATGAAAGTTATGATTAAGACTATCATGATTTAGACAAAGATCATTGAATGTTCACTAAAATACAATTGAAAATCATACAATCAAAAAATTTAAATAAAAAACATTAACAACAAAATATATCTACTTTATCATTATCAATTTATTCTAACTGCTTTCAATATGTAATTTGAACTTTCAATAACCATAATTATTCTACACATAAGCAACACACCTTTAAAAGCTTCATAATTCACAGTCTTCGTGTAGAAGGAGAAAAAGACCTGAAAATAAACAAAATATCAGTATCTTTAGTTATCAATATATCAGTGCAATACAATTAGCAAATATAATAGTATTCACACTTCAGAACTATTACAATGTACATGAAATATTTTGAGTAAATGCCAACATATGACATGAAAAACTTCATGTGGTTTTTATTTTGTTTTGTTGCATCACACTGACACAATTATGGTCATATTTGCAACTTCCAGCTAATTATTGGTGGAGGAAGACCCCAGACTTATGCTTGGGAAGTACCAACGGCACACTGCAGTTTAACTGAAAAACATCCTCACATGAAAATTCTTGCCCCGAACAGGACTCAAACCCCAGTAGTGAAGGGATGAGAAGTTACAATTCAGCAACTCTAACCACTTTGGCCACAGGCGCCCCTACCTCATGTGGGGTTGTCTCCCAGTTGATCTTTGGTGTGATGGAGGTAATACTCAAACGCTCTTCCAGAAAAATGTCCAGACAACATTGTTGTGTGTTTCTGATATTTATTTGAAAGACAAACCATCAAACTTTCAAGAACACTTATTGTATTGATGTGAAGCTAGTATCAGACAAAAAAAAAGTCAGTTAATCTGACTACCCACCAAATGCCAGCTGGATCCAATACACTCTATTAAGCAACCATTCAAAAACATAATCCTAGACCTTAACCAACTAACATATTTTCTCACTTATAAGACAATTTGCTTATAAGATGGGCCCTTACTTCCCCTTGTGAAATTCGCTATTTCTGTTTAGACCCTCTTATAAGACGAGGTAAAAAAATTAACAGGAGCATTAGCCAGTCATGCTGTCTCAACACTAGGAACGACATATCCTTGATTTTAACTTGATTGGGTTAGTTGGTAAACTAAGACGAGCCCCACACTTTGAACATGAAATTTTGTGGAAAAAATCCCTGTCTTGAAGTGAGAAAGTGCGGTAGGTAAAACTAGATCATGCTTAAGCAATAAAGCAAAGATCTTATAAATAGTTCCCTCTGGGAACCACCTAATAAGGATCTGCACTACTTTCTGCTTCCTTGCAGTCTAAAGCAAGATGTCTCACTACCTTTGAAGATAGATGTTATCACACAACTTAGATATTTGTATTGTTTGAAAATAAATGAAGCATGATCACTGTAAACACTTACACCACAGTCCAGTGTGAGAGGTTGGGAAGATGTGGTGAATGCTGCCTGACGTATCTCCATGCAGTCTTCATCACCATCATTCCAGTGAGCCAACAGGCACCCTTGGTAGACTTGCACACCAGCAGCCTGTAGGGCCTTCTGTACAGAATCCTCGACCACAGGGTTGTTGAAACAGCTGGTCTACAAACCAAGCATACTTACAATGAGCAATTTATTTCGAAATACAATTTTGTATGTTTCAAGAAAAGATAACACTAAGCAACTAAGGCTATGAACCAGACAAAGGATGTGTAATGTAAATTGACACTTATTTGAGCAATTATGGTAAATGTAATTTAAGAGACACCAAAACTCTTCATGTTTTGGTTTTTAAATACATTGAAATGACCAATAATGATTATACTACGTCCAGCTATTTTGGTGGAGAAGACTCCCAGACTAACGTCTAGGTAGAACTACTAGTGTACTACAGGTTAGTTGGAAGACATTCCCAAAGAAAGTCCTTCCTCTATGAACATGACTCGAAAATCACATGGTGAATGGCTATGCAGTCTGAAGAGTTACAAATCAGCAACTCTTCCACTACGCCATGGGCATCCCCACCCAAATTTTGATTAGCATCAAAACAGTATTATAAAATTTGAAAGGTGAGCCCTTTTTGATAGCAATATGAACTTGTGATTTGAGTTTTTGGCATTACTTAGGACTTGTAAATCACTGTTAAATAAGGAGCTAAATCTTAACTCATTGTACCCGAATGACGCATTAAAGCGGCACGAAAAACAGCCTCCTCATGCCGGGAGACGACTTATCGCGTCGCATTTTACCCGTGTCTGGTGCCAAGTGCCGCATTAAGGCGGCCCTGAAAATGTCTCGGCTACTGCCAAACGCCGCGTAAATGCGTCCATCATATATGCTGGTTAAAACTCATGTTTTCAATCACTTTCGAGTCTCGGCCAATCAAGTACATCACAGTATTGTAAATGCTAATGTCATCTTAATCTAAATCTACCGGCTTAAATCCTTTTTTGTTATAAACATAAAAAAAACTTGATGAGGTCAATATTATTTCACTCTAATAATTTGAAATGTGTTAATTTTGATATTATCAATCTTACGTGTTCTTCAGATTTCACTCTTTTCTGAAGTATTTCTTCTCATACCCTGTTAAAAATTACATGGTTGTGTAAAGCACTTTCTGTGCTACAAGTATGCTACAAGTATGTGAAAATATCCCTTTAGAGTATTTCCAAAATGACATGTTTATTGTGTTGTGTATACAACCATCCCCGATATCTTCCACTGACCGGTAATTCACACCAGATGTGTCTCGGCATGAGGGGCAGATAAGACCCCCACCAGGTGTAGGGGATGACTGGAGAAATGCCTCTAGGGTATGACTGGTCAATTAGTTGTAGGGCTCAATGAGTTAATAAAAATCAATTTTAAATACCTTAATGGTTAAGCTATATAATGTTTTAGTTTGAATTTTTTCTGGTCATATGATTGGATAAGATTCATAGTAAACCTTTAAATTTCGAGCATTGGAATCTTTATTTAATTCAGAAACAGTGGACAAGAAACAAAACTCAACAAAACTTAGAACAGCTTTTTGATTTCTATCCAAAAAAATGCCATATATCCTGGTGTCTCCTATAAATGTAAATTATCCCTTACTGTTGTCTTGCTGCTCACCTCATATTGGGGTGGGGGTTGAACCATATAAATACGGTTCCCAGCTAGACCCATTGACAATAGGGTCTGGACCCACACAAAGGCATCTAGGGTGGACCCATACACTATTGCTTTCTCTGAAATGTAGAATGTTGTATTAAGAAAATTTGTTTGAAATAAATAAATGTACTTTTTAAAGTACAGGTACATTTTTACCTAACAGCAAAAATTAAAGACAATGATGCTTTTACTTAAAATGCTATGCACTTGTGACAAGAAGCTGCATACAGTTATTTGCATTATCCTGACACTTTGGCCACCCCTCTCAACTCACAAAATTAAAGCATGCAATGTGTTTTAAAATCAAACAATTTTAAGAGCAAAAGAAACAACAAAAGAAAAAAACTTACTCTGGGATTTCACAAGTGAATTTTCAATCCAATACAGCACACACTCTGCATCATAAGCATCATTGATTGTGAACAGGTTCTTTGGTTTCATCCCAGTGAACCGTCTTTCTGGATTGTTAACTACCTCGGAGTTAGTCGCACCTGACTCAACATCTGCACCCGTGGGAGCAGGTATCTGGTACTGCTGGCCTGTACACAGGATCAAATGATCATATGGAACAATGGTGCCGTTGTTGACAGTGAGAATTTTCTTCTTGCGATCGATGGCCGTCATCTTGCCGTAGACCACGTTGACCCACGCTTGAAGTGCCACCTTGGCGTATTCCTCCTGGTTGTAGCAATGGCTGGTAGACATTGAGAGCTCCCGGAGTTCATCTTTGGCCAGCTGGCCAGGAAGTCCATGAGGAGAAACAAGGGTCAGGTTGTTGAACTGGAGGTGGGGGCTACACAAGGTGGGATAAATATTGTTTAATTATTTGCAGATACTTGTTTTTGTGTGTATGTTTTAAAATGATTAAAAGTTTCATTAAGATGTATAATTTTAGGAGAATAATCTTTCCTTAAAAAACATAAACGAAAAAAACATACAACAGTACAATGAATTAATTGCACTCCTGATAGGTTTTTGCAGAAAAAATAAGAATAGAAATTACTTATTTAATGAGCATTTAAAACTGATGGTTATTTATTCTTTAGCATACTTTACTTATAATGTACAAGACTTAAAAAAAAAGTTTTTATACAAAATAAAACAGTATGAACAATGACAAGGTTGCTTTTACTAATAATGGCGCCCATGACAGAATGATAGGAGTCACCAACTTGTAATTCCTCACTGCGTGGGGTCAAGTCCTGGCCGAGGTGAGAACAGTCATGTGGGGAGGTTTTGCTGCCAACCTACAGTGAGCCAGTGGTTCTACCCAGACATTAGTCTGGAGGCTTCCTCCACCAATAATTAGCTAGACTTTGCGGTGAAATAAAAACTAACTTACCAATATGCCAGTGCCTCTAAGAACCCAATTCCCACGTCAGAAGCTCCTACAACTACAATCCTTGCATTAATTGTAACCTGGAAAACAAAATGAATATCATGTCATTTTCATTACATAAAAGTGCTTAATGTTTGTTATAAGGCCGTTCATTAACAATAAATGTATATAAAATTGATTTAAGTCCTGTACATAATATGCAAGATATGCGGAACATTAAAATGGAATGGATAGATAGTAAGTATATCTATCATATGCCATCCTTCAGGTGCACAGAAAAAAAATTGACTGCAATACCTTAGGCTCCAATGTCAGTTTCCTGTTGATATGGTTAAGGGCATATGGTTCCCTCTCAGCCAGGACACGGTCAGATGGGGCGTTGATGCCCAATTGTTCAAGTGGGTACACAACCTGGCGTCGGTGACGCACTGGCACCATCTCCCTCAGACAGCTAGGCATGGAGTAGCACTCAACAACCTGAAGCATCAGGAAAAGAAATAAAAAGACTATGGAAATATTGCTTTCAGGCTTGTGTTCTGCAAAAGGTTTTCTGAGGGAAATGGATTTTAAAACACTGTAAAACATAAAAATTATAAATTGTATTTATAAGTAGTAGTATAACTGAATCTCGTTATCTAGATTTTAAAGGGGACTAACAATTTTCATCAAGTTATGAATATAATTGACCTGTGTTCAATTTGTACCATGTGCATGAGAAAATTTGGGGGTGGGTGAATAAGGAAAATACAATGTTTTTATTTTACTTTTTATTATTTGTTTATTTGAAAATAAACCAGTTTAGTTGTTACACATAAAAGCATACAAAATGTAATTACAAACAAAAGCACACATTATTTAAGCACATCAATACAATAAATCAATGGAAATAGGGCAGAAAATTTGAATATAACATTTGCTTGGTTACATAACGAGGGAACAAAAACGTAACAATTACACAAACGTAGTCAGGCTCGTTTGCCTCCATTATTGTCATTTGACAGTTATCTTATTTTAATTGGTTTCACGGTTTTGATTGAGAGGAAAAGGTTTCACACCTCTGCAATCGAGAGCCAATCGGGGCAGATCGAATTAGAATAGGTATAATAAAGTTGATTTATTGATTTTAGGACCAGTAAAGTTAATAGATTTTTATTCACATTTATTGCATTGACTCATCAACTTTTATTTATATTAAATATATAAGAATTTAAGCTGGGACAGCTTGTTTTCATTGACATTTGCGTAAGTATCGACTTATTAAGGGACGAGTTAACAAAGTTCAACTTTGTTTACTTGTCCCTATTTTTGCTATTTTAAAAAAAAAAGAAACTAGAACTTCAACAGTTTGTGTTTCCAAAATTTTTAATTCCATCAACAGAAGATAATACCAAAAGCATGTGTAAAGTTAAAGAACAAATTATTTGTGGAGTTTATAAATAAGAATTTATCATGGATTTTCTGTGTCACAATACTGCTTAATTTTTAAATAAATAATAATATATAATAATTCTACTTACCTCCTTTTTAGTGTATGGTGGATACAAGGGGTAGTACAGACAAGTCTTGTGTCCAATTCTCAACACTTCCTGAAAACAACAGAAAGCAAATAGTAAACAAAAGTAATTAAATAACAAACAGCATCCAAACATAAAAAAAATCATAAATGTTTTGTTTTTGCAATAAAAAAAAATACAAAATAAGTTTTATGCATGGTTGTATCAATTTTTTAAGGCTGACATTTCTCTGACAGATGTAAACAAGCTCTTTTAAATCTCATTTAAAAAAATAAAGATAAACAAAGATTATGAAACAAGAATAATTATACTTTATTTTTATTTGGGATATTAAAATGTGATGTTTACAGGTCATATTACAAATTCTGATATTACTGGTGAAAGACAAGTCTTTCTGGCTTTGAACTGAACAGCTAGCTGAACACCTGCCTCATCTGGGGCAACCATGGCCATGCTGTAAGAATCACTGGCTTGTAACTCCTTTGCCCCTCGCTTGGGGGTAAGATTGGGATTGGGATTAGCAGGCATTTTTGCCGATACTGTGCAGCAACATTTCTTTCATTATAGCACAGAGGCACTTATGACGTGCCCAGGGACTGAAACTGGCCGGTCTATTATACTGACACCAACGAGTCAGGCATAATGCTGTCCCCTTAGACCAGAGCATTAGGAGGGAAGCCACTACTACCAACTTTAAAGTCTTTGCTTTGACCCGGCCGAGGTTTAAACCTACGACCTCCTGATCCGCAAGCCGATGCTCTACCACCTGAGCTATTGTGGCCGGTTTGGGGTAAGAACTTTCAAGTGGGGAAATCTTCCAGCTGATCTGCCATGTCCTGTCGGTCTATCAAGACATAAGTCTGGGGGTCTGCCTCCACCAGAATTAGCTGGTTATCACCATTATAACAAAAAAAGGACAAAGAAAAAAAAGCTGCCTTATCACTTAGTCCAGGTGAGTATTTGCTTGGCCATGCGTACTAATAATCATGACAAAATGCACAAACCTTGAGGAAGTGTTTGGTCAGATGCGAGAACATGGGGTTG
Organism: Sinonovacula constricta; assembly: GCA_007844125.1. Lineage (NCBI taxonomy): Eukaryota > Metazoa > Mollusca > Bivalvia > Cardiida > Solecurtidae > Sinonovacula > Sinonovacula constricta. The sequence goes on from CM017557.1 coordinate 61,933,170, forward strand.
AGAGCAAAGTGGTGAAGCCTGGCATGCTCCTGACGCTGATGGTGATTGTAGTAGATGAAATCTTCAATGTTGTAGTGGGACCGAATGTACTCTATGTCCTACAGAGAATAGAAACATTGTGTTAAAGGTTAAACAGTCAGAAATCAGGATGACTTTGCTCATTGGCAGCAGCAGCCGCAACATCAACACCTTTTCAATCAACATTATTATCATCATTTTGATTATCACAATTATTATCATCATTACCACCATACCTAGAACTAACCTCCATTTTCAAAATTTCTCCTCCTCATCATAATCATTATCAATATTATCACCATAAACATCATCATCAACACCATTTCTAGTATCAGCAGCAACAGCTGTGGCAGCAGCAGTAGTAGCAGCAGCAGCAGCTTTGCTGAATGTAAAGTATTAGCCTTATATTTAGACATTATAGGGTGGAGCTGGGCTGAAAGCTGATAATGAGACATTAATGGATAGTCTCCTCTGAAAATTCCTTAAATGCAAGTAGGTCCTTTCATTTGGTTTACTCGGTTTTTATGCTTGTGCTATTTGGAAGGTATGTTGACTTATCTGCCTTTCTTGTGATTCCCAGGTCCAACTTTCATCCCCCAAAAAACTTTTATTTTCTTTTTTAAATAACAAACCACTATTAGTATGTAAATGGATTTTAAGCTTATATTTATGCAAAAGTAAGAAATTTCACTGTTTGTAACTGCAATATCTACAACAGAACAGGCGATAAAGTCCAAGAATTTCTAACTAAAAGGACCTACCTACCATTTGGAATACCCCGGATATTATCTAACAAAGGAGACAATTTCCATTTCACCAGTGTACCCCATTGGCCCTCTGGCAAAATAATGATCCTGAAGGCCTTAAAGGCCATTATTAGGACTGGGGTCAATTATCAGCGCTCTGCTAGATCCCATTGTATATTATCATTTATAATACGTATTGTGTCATTTGAAAGTTACCTTTGCAGTCAGAAATAAGTATTTAATTTGAACTGTTTCTTTGTTCTTCGATTTAAACTGGAACATTGGAGAAAAAAAACAACAGTGATGAGTTCAACATCATTTTCTGTCGGTAATTTTAAAAATGATGTCATATTTTGTGATTGATGCCACTTGCTTTCATTGACAGGACTACTTATTGATAATTGGTCCAGTGAACTGGGCAGCAAAAATATGTCAGACAATGTGCAGTCATAATCAGCCAGTAATCACCGATTGGTTACTTTTTATATCTGATGATGGTACAAACCTCCTCTCTCCTAACAATGGCTACTCCCACCACTTGTGATTGACTCTCAGCAACAAAGGCTTGAATCTCTGTCCCATCCTGCAAACAAAGAAATAAAAATATAGCAATATTTTAAATTTAACACTGTATCATTTTTTTCTGTTTTTAACCAAAGTTAAAGATATGGAAACAAGACAGATGTGCTGTATTTGCAGGCTAAATGAACGCATTCCACTAAGTTTGAGTAGACTTTTATGTGAAGGTCTTCAATCTGACCTGTGGTGAGCCATTGGTTAAATGTCTGGGGTCTTACACCATCAATAATTGGTGTCAGCACAATTATTAAAAAAAAAAAACAGTAATCAAAGCAATCACATTACCCTGAAACCAGGCCACCAGGCCATCCAATCTAGGTCTAACATTGTTAGTATGGGAGCTTTACTATTCAAGAATTTGGTTATAATCAACCAGGGATTAAAACTTGGAGACATTAAAATACCTTAAGCTTACTGTCTTTATAAAAAATACATTGCAAAGACAATATGTAAAGATGGTCCTTAAAGAAATGTTTAAGCAATTATTCAGAGGAAGGCTATACACAAATTTCTAGGTAGAATCACCTGTGCAGCACACGTCACAAAAGACCTCCTCACTAAATATTTACCACACCACAAGAGACTTAAATCTGCGCAGTAAGTGACTTAAGAGTTAAAAGATGGCTTCTCTAACAGCTTAACCACAGACAGACCCTGTTGTAGATGTGACTACCATTTAAAAAAGGAAGGGGCAACTGTGCTCGAGTGGTAACAGTTGCTGACTCCTCATTGCGTGGCTTTAAATCCCAGACAGGGTGAGAACTTTCAGGCTGCGAGGTTTTATAGTTGACCTGAAATGCCGATGTTTCTACCGTAACATATTTGTGTGGTCTTCCTCGTCCAATTATTAGCTGGACATCAGCCAAAATGCCATAGCTGTGTCGATGCAATGTAACAACAAAAAAATCAATCTTCATTTAAATAATAAAGAGTTCAATTTTTTTTATTAGAAAAACAACAACCCTATTGTACTGCAAAAAGTTTGTTATAATATGCCATTGACTATTATAACTTAAATCAGTGCAATACTTTTCTATCTACAACACATTGCAATAAAATACATTTATTTAGCAAAGAAAGTGTCAAAAATAATAGTCAAGAAATAATTTATACTTCATACTTGCTCGATTTAAAAACAAAAATTAATTGAACTTTTGTACACACTATTAATTGTAGACATGAAGCAAACATGACTGAATCTAATTAGGAATTTTAAGATACATTTTACTGGACCCAAAGTAATCAAAATTGGTAGCGTTAAAGCTCTCTTGCTAACACTTAAGCAAATATAAGGGTAGTTCCACGACTGGTTGGCCCAGTGTCCGGATAATGTGGCCGGGTGTGGTATCATGCCAGATGTTCATGGCATGCTATACATAGTGAAGGCAGAACTATATCTGCTTCAAGTGGACACTGTCTCCAGATAACTGAAATACTGTATGTGGGACGATAAACCCAACAAACAAACATACAATTTCATTTTATCCTTTTTGTCTGAAACCTATTTTGAGACTAAATCATTTCTTGTCAATGACTTAAATGTATAGAAGCAACTTACATCATCCCTTCTTGCTTTGTTGAACTGTTGTAAATCCTTTAGTAGGTTCTCATGCAAGTCAACAGTCTTTACCAAATTTTCTACTCCACTGAAGTCTTTGGTGCAGGCAGGACGAACTGTAAAGTCCCTAAAACAGACAAGGTGATTGTGAAAATGTATAGTATGTAGGATTTCATATAAGAATTAAGCATCAATTTTAAATTCTGTAACAAATATAGAACTTTGATTCCTCAGCACATTAAACATTATGGGTGGAAGATTACTGCAATGTGTAGCAAGACATTTACTAAAAGAGCAAAATAGAGTTTATTGGACATAAATGCTGATTTATTTTTGTCAGACAGACGATGAGTTAAGATGTTTTTATAAGCATTTTTCTCAAATAAATATCGCTTGAAACCTTCTTGAATTGCATGACCATTAGACAATAACTGATATAGAATCTTATTCCCATAACCATTTATTTTTAATAAAAGTTATTTCTTTAAATAAAATTAAAAAAAACAAAACACAAAAAAACCCATCACTCAGCCATCAATATTTACACTGATATAAACGTTTTCATTAAGTACTTACTTGACAAGTCCATTCCTGTGGAACACATACAGTTCTTGCGCCAGAGTGCTGGGGCAGCGTGGAGTAACTCTCTGAACAGAACAATGATGAAATTTTCACTCAAAAGCAAAATATAGCTAAACAATTATAACTATCGAATCACGAGATTTCTTTTCTTGACAACAAATTTGGTATCTGACAGTTTGTCTCTATTAAAATAATTAACAAACCATTATGCCTGTTTATAAGACTTTCAACATTAATTCTGCAAAAACTTATGCTTTTTGTTTTAATGGTTGTATCTGACAGTTTGAACTAACAATATTTACATTTTACATCTGAGTAAACCATTGTTTTATGAACAGTAAAATGCTGTTTACTGGTGTCCTACACCTGTTGGAAATGTAAACCATAATGCCAAAATCTTCATTACAAACATGTATTTCTATCTGAGCCATGCTGCACAGTTAACTATTTTTAAACCAAGAAAACCATGTGACCTCTAATGTTTTAGTTCGATGTCTATTTATAGCAGGAATCCCAATCGTTCTTATCTACTGATATTGTTACATACATAACATGTAGGCAAACTGTCGGATACCACACTAACTCAAGTGTCATAATGTATAAGTTATAAAAAATTCACTATAAATGCTCAATCTTTCTAAATCTATAAACATGTACAATGGATATTTCATTTGTGAATTGATACCAGTGTTAGAAGCAGACTACCCAAATGATGTAACACGATCTTAAAAGTAAGTCATCACATGGTTTTCTTATCTTAAAATAGCTAACTGTGCAGCATTGCTCAGATAGGAAATGCATGTTGTAATGATTACTGTGGTGTAATGCTTCAATTTTCACATAGGTGTAGTACATCAATAAACCGTATTTCACAGGATCTGTTAAGGTAACAATAATTTATCTGTTTTTTAGAAGAAAAGGTTTTGGTCTAAACTGTTGTATACCACCTTAAAAAATGAACACTTTTTAAATTATCTAGAAAGAGTAAGCATTTGAACATACCACAAAGTTTTGCAGCAGAGGGAACTCAGGTACCAGATGAGGGACAGTGACAATGCAGAACTCACACTCAGGGAATTTAGAAAAGGCCACAGCCAGGAAGTCGGAGGACCTGTGATATAGGAAACATAATGCCTTAACATTCTTGGAAGTCTGTTGCACATACGCTTAAAAATATCAGATGGTAAAAAAATCAATCAAATGCAAGTCTTAAATATAACATTAATACAACTTTAAGAAAATCAGGTTTCAATAATAATATTTTCATTTTCACAGCTTTTTAATGTTTAATTTAACTGTTTATTAAAAAAAAAAATCCATGTAATAAAATCTTTTCCAAGTGTATGAACATTCTGATCTTTTTTTACATCTGGAAAGTCTCTTGATTTGTTTGAGAAAAAAACAGAGAAGGTATTAAACAGTTGAAAGTCTATTAATGTAAATGTGTCACATTCCATAACTTCATTTACAATAACTCAGTATCATGCAAGTGAACTTTTTCTGAGGCCAAAGTGGGAGATTTTCAATTGCAAAGTGGGAGATGGAAAACCTCCAAACATGAAAGTTCTTGCCCTGACCGGGACTCGAAACCGACGCGGTGAGGGGTTGAGAAGTTTCAAGTCAGCGACTCTAACCGCTCAGCTACGGGTGCCCCATAATATATATAATAATTATACCTCACCTCATTTCATATCTTTCATCAACACAGAAGAGCTGGATACAAAAGGCACTGGGCTCTCCTTTGTAGGTGGGTACAAATCTCTTAGTGATCCCTGCAGACGTGGGCTGGGGAACCTCCACTGTGTCACTGAACTGAAGAAAAGGTCAAACTATCCACTATGAATCACTGAGTTATGAAACAGAGATAGACTGTCATCTAACTCTGCATAAAACAAGTTTAAAACACATGTGTTATTCAAGAGTAATGCTGCCCCTTCTATTCTAACATGGCAGATAGAAGTAAAAAAGGATAGAAAAGAAAAAATGTATTACAATTTTAGTCTGAGAATCCTCTGGTGCCAATTTATTCCTGTTTTTCTTCCAAATCAAGCAGGAAACTATTTCAGGGCTAGGTCTTAAATCTTTAACACATAACTTGACCTTCCAGCTCCGGTTCAGAAAAAGAGTGTTCAAATTCACCACCAGAAGCAAGTTGATATAATAAAAGTACAATTTACCAACAGTTAATAAATATCTATCAATGCAGGTCTTAGGTTTTCTATCTGTCTCAATGAGAATGAGACTTCACCAGTACCAACTAAAAACTTTTGTCATGAGACGATCACTGAACAGTCTGCATCTATGGCACACACCTTACACTTTTACCTGGTAAAAGTACTAGTGGTAAAAGTTTACAGATGACTTACAGCTGATGAGGATCTGCGAGAGCCTGTTTCATTTTGAATCCCATCTCCGCTGAGCAGGGAAGTAGTACTGCCACCTAGCTGGCCATCACTCAATCTGGGCTGTACCTTCACATCACTGGCAGTACTGTTAGCTGTAGCAGTAAGCATAGAAGAACATTGATACAACATCAATACTTGTTAATACGATAGATGCCCAACTTATTTCTAAATACAAGAACCCCGTGCACTGTTAAGTACATACACAAGCTAGCCAAGCCTTTATTGTGTTATCGGGTGTGTCTCAGCCTACACATACATGCTTATGTAGCTTCGATTGTCAAGATGGTACGTAATAAATTAGTGATAATTACTAATTTAATTTATTTTAAAAATTCAATGTTAATTTCAAGTATGGGCTATTAAGGATTGACATTTTTACTTTGGATGACATCTTTTTGCATTGGCTGTAACTGGTAATTAAAGCAAAGGCTGGTAATTAAATGTAAATCTTCATATATAATAATGATAATTTAGGCAAACCCCTTTCAGCTGTTAGCACTTAGCTTGCTACATTAGTTATTAACCCATTCTAATTCTTAATTATCATCTTACATTGAACACTAAAGCTGTATAGACATATCGCTGAGAATCCCCTGCTGGGAGTTGGCTGATCTGGATCTACACTATTTACCTAAACCCTATAAATAGCTACCTGGGAAGCTAAGAGTTGAACTGATTGAAATTAATGAGCAAAATTATATTAAATGTGTAATTTGGACTGTCTCACCTCTAGATGATCTTCCGCTTGAAGCTTTACTTCCACTGGAGTCTTTCTTGTCGGAAGATTTCTGGATGCTGGATCCAGGAGCAGATTCCTTGGTGGACTCACTCTGTTTTGATTGATCAGGGTCCACATCCTTTTCTGACGTACCAGACTTGGATGAACTCCCAGATGGGGTCCTAGACTTAGCTGCAACAGAAAAAATAAATATTGGTTAGTCAGTGTCAATGGACAGTAACGCCCAGTCAAACATTTGTTTCCTTGTTCGGTTTAATGTCCAACAAACAATCTTATGGTTTTATGAAAATTCTGCTCAACGTCAGTGATATCGAGTAACTCAGTGAAAGAAACTTGGCTAAGGTACAAAAGTATGAACATCTTTGCTTTGTGTCTACTGAAAAAGAACAATGCAATGGCAATGCAATCGATTGTTGGGTTAGATTGCCCATAAAAATATCTTAACTTTCTTCAGATACATGTACATTTTATAAAACCTGGAGAGAAGTTTATTTCTCAACTTCAATGTATCGTTAATAGTTCTTTTATATTTATATTCACAAGAACCTTCGAAACTGTTTCTCTACTCTGATTGTATGACTTCAATAAGGATAGTCATAACTGAGGATAGACCTACACATTCTGAAGGTGTTAGCTAGTATTGAGACAGCTCTGTTTTGTTTTTTTAAATACACTGCTGCAATAAATTATGATCATTATATTAGTGTTCAGCTATTTTGGTAGAGGAAAACTTCAGACAACTATCTGGAAAGAACCACTGCAGCTGAGGACCTTACAACGCAAAGTTAAATCACTCTCAACTATACTTGAACACACACGGTAAGTGGCTTAGCAGTCAGAGGAACAACAGGTCAGCAACTCTACCACTGTCCACGGTGAACCCCTAGGGAGAGCTCTCCCATCAATGAATCGGCAAACCATGAACATGTAATATGACATAACACAGAATCTGGATGTTTTGACAAGAAGTCTATTAGCACTGAAACGTTATTAAAGCATTCTTTTAATGGCATTCAGAGCTAACTTCTATGTTTACTCTGAACCATGTTTATGAACACCATCACATAACATGAAGAAAAGCATCAAACCACAATCGTATAACAAGTAAGAAAAATAAATTATAATAGGACCAGCTTTTCACCTGGGGGAGGCGTGGGTGTTGGTGTTTTGGGGGCCTCTGTAACATCCTCAGGGTGGGGCTTCCTGAGGCCATGGAATGGTCCTAGCTCAAAACATTCATTCAGCATTGGGAAGTTGATGTCATCACTCAGACTCATGAAGCCATAAGCTGTACCTTCCACCTGAAAAAAACAACAAATATTGTTAATTTGATAACAATGCATCAAACAACAGTTGACGTATGCTAATGAAATAAAAAGAAAACATATCCAACCCAAATGAAGATAATCCCTAGTAAATAGCATATATTGGTGACATGCAAAATTGTCTCCCTTGTTATGTATGATGAGAGGAAGTCAAACAGTGAGTTGGTCCTTTTAGGTGGAATCCTTGAACTTTAAGACTGGTTCTTTTGGAGGAGGTGACATTACTTTCAGTGACATTTCTTAATTTTATATAATCTAAGTGTTGAATCCTGTTAAGTATTTACAGAGATATGTCATCTACACCAGAATAGGGACATATATGACAATTGTTAACCTGAGTATCCTAATATCAGCACAAAAAGTCACCATACACCACAAAGAAAACATGAATGAAAACTAAGAAAGTAAGAACCTACTTGCATTTAGTGAGTATTAAGGCGAGACTATTCAGTATGTCCCTCATTAGGAGTGCACTGATGAAATCAATCTAAAGTGTATGTGCAAACAGCTTGCAATTAGTTCATAATTTTAAGATGTTACATGTGTGTACTCAAATTAACTTAGTAAACCATTATTTTACTCACCAACAAATTTGCTAAAGCCCTTTGTATAACAAATCCTATTTATTTGTTTTTGAGCCAATAGGTGATCCTTTGTTAGTACATGTATATAATTTTCCTAATTCTAAATTATGATGAAAGTGCTTACAGGTTCTGCTATGTTACTTTAAGTCAACCAGCTTATATATGAAATTGTTTTGACAACACATGAATTGAAGATCAATCTACCTCTGCAACAAGACAGTGCATGTGATCATCTTGGGCTTCAATAAGCTCTGCCAGGAAGAAGTCCCCATATGCCATCTTCAGCATGTCACTCTGCCGGTTAAATATTGGTGTAAGGTCATCATGGTCCTCGACTCTGGAAAAATATTAATCATTGGTTAGGATAAAACAACAACAAAGTGAAGCAGGTTATTTAGGCATATGATATCACGGCGTGTCGCAAGATTAATGATTTGAAGTCTACCACTAGCAAAACATTGCTGCTCCATCAGTACAAGTTTATTTATTGAATTTTTCTTTTATTTTGTTATTTCTAAATTTGATGGAGAAATAGTTCGCAAAAACAACTGCTAGAGAAAGAGAGCTTTTTATTTCCTTTATGTTGATCGACACTTAATAAAATGTTGAAAACAGCTAATTGACGAGGCCTAGCTCCCTAAAAGTTTTGAGCTTAAAATTAACACAAGCTTAAGGTTTTCTCAAGGCAGAAGGCTTTTCAGTTACTTGTAAAATGGTATTTTGTTATACATGAGCACATGCTTCGTTTTTTTCTCCACCAAGTAATAGCTGAAGGTTGTCAAAAGTCTATGGCTTCAACTTGGTATTTTTACCTTATATTTAGTATTTGTCATCTTGGATTTTCTGTCCAGAAATACAAACAAACAAAAGCTGTCAGTGGACAGCACACTCCACTTTTCCTACTGTTGGATAGGATAATGAAAATTTTAAGTAAAAAAAACATGGGACACAACTCTGCCAAAAATAATTCTATGGTTACCAGCCTTTTGAGAATGAGTTCCCTTTTTTGACAGAGTACAAGAATCCTAAGTAAGATGTTGTTTTCTAAAAGTGGACCTAAACAAAACGATTATTGTTTTTGTTTTTATTTTTTGAAATACATTGAAGTGATCATTTATGATCATTACAACAGCATCCAGTTTTTTGGTGGAGGAAGACACAAGTCGAGGTAGAACCATCAACGCACCGCAAGTCAGCTGGAAGACCTTCTCACGTTTAGTACTCCGCCCTGAAAGGGACTCAAACCCATGCGGTGAGAGGATAAGGAGACAGAGGAGATACAAATCAGCTACTCTACAACTACACCAAAGGCACCCAACAAAAACATTAACCAATGCTAATGTAGCTAAGAGGGTTATGACAATTGCTCACATTTTTTTCTTTGAAAAGTGGAGATAAAAACCTACCTGGCCTGTCGGACATGGACTACAGGAACATGAGCATGCCTGTGGCAGGTAAAGATAGCACATGAACCAGGACCCTTCTCACTCTTAACTGTCTGAGGTTTGAAGATGTCCGCAATTGATGGATCTGAAATAATCGAAGACAATTTAACAAAAGAGTCATAAGAATAGATTCAGATGTCAATGGATGTTGGTGAAGGAAGTTTTGAAATGTGCTTTGTGGCTGAGGATAGAGTATTGAAATGAATGGATTAAATACCATTTGACAATTCTGGGACTAAAAATTTATTTTTACTCTAGTGTGCCTATTGAATACCATAAGTAAATACACTATATGTGCAGCACATAGGAATATAGTCTTAATAAATCCATCAGGTATTAAAAAATATTATGAACATGTTTACAGTGACTTTGTAAAATATAATTTGATTTAAGTGTCATACAAACATCTTTAAAATTGAAGAGTAATTTTAGGATGCTGGATTAAAAAGGGAATGACATAAAATTGAATCAAGTAAAACATTTTATTCTGAAAAAAATATTTTAACATATATGTTTAAATATGGTTTGTATATATTTACCTGGATAAGTTCCAATAGGCACAGCCAAGAACAGAAAATGAACATCTGGGACGGCATTGAATGCTGTGCGGACAACCTCCCTAGCACAACCATTGGAGTACCCCTTTTTGGCAACAAAGTAGTGCATGAAGAGTGTGTTTAATGGAGTGCACTGCTTGCAGTCATAGTACTGGTTCATCCACTCTTGCCAGCCTGCTTGGTCTACTTCTAGAAGGTTGGGGTAATCAAAGAATGCAGCATGGCCAAGGATCTCATCTTTGTCATTGCACAGTGTCACTGCTAGTACGGCCTTTTCACTATAAATGATTCATACAAATCTGTTACAAATAGTAACAAATTATAAGGGACTGTTAATGAATCATCTTTATAAGTCTAAGCATTGTGACATTTTTCAGATGTTATTTGTCCATTTTTGCTCAAGAGCCTAGTATATCTCTTCAATGCAGTAGCATATGTCATATCTTTAAATCATTCTTCATAAAACATTGATTACTTTGATAGAGATCCATACATTTTAAAATCGTATCATGTACCAAAAAAAAGTCTTTGACCAAGGTGCTTCAAATAAATAACCCATTTCAGTAAGAAAAAAAGTAGCAATCTGCCTATAATCTATTTAATAAATTAGTTCTTGGTACAAAATAATGTTAAGTAGTTGAACAGTTAAATAGATACTTCATGTGCAATATTTATGATACATATAATTATTGTTTTATAATTTTCTTGTCTTATTACTAAACTTATATCTTATAGTTCTATAGTTAACTTCATTTAAATTTTAGAAGTTTTTTTTTTCCAGTCAACTTTTGTTCCTTAGAAACCAAACTTTTGAACTAACTCCACTTCTAGTCTAGTACAGTCAAGTTGAAATTGGTTGTAATCCCATGACCAATTTAATTCAAACTTAATAAAAATCAAATTAAAACCCCATAGCAAAAAACAAAAAAGATATGGCTTTGCTATCAATAACAAGTCAAATGTCTGAAGAAGAAATCTGTTGTCTCATCAATCTGTTCATTTATTTTGTTTAATTACCATATGTCACAACTACGATATATCCCGTATCCAAATGTATACCATCTCAGTCACTGAAACCATGTGCTTTGAAATACATACTATAAAACTTATAAAAGAGACCAAAGAGACACAACAAATGACATATTATCAGTAATGTAATAATTCTAAGTTTATGGTTTTCTAAACTGGTACAATATTTCTCATCATCACCCTGTCTTTAAGTTATCATGATATCACTGTCTTGCAATACACACAAGGTATTAATGTGGTTTGAAATGCATTTCCGGTGCAGCGATAGGCTGTTGTATTCGTCTATTTATATCACCTTACCACGCTTTTCGTACCTGGGAACCAAACAATGGTTTTATACTAAAAGGCACTGAGAGCATATTATCTGTAGAAAAAGAATACAATCGGTTTCACTTTAATAATTGCTTATTAAACCTTACAAAGACTACTGTTCGCACATTGAAAGTTCATGTATCTTGTTACCAAGCTGTTTCTTTATCACATTTCCTCGATCATGTAGGCCTACTTTTACACTTTAGTATTAGAATCTAGTAAGCAATGACGATAATGAGGTCGTTTTTATATATTCTCAGCTAATTCGATGTGCTCCAAGTCACATCGCCAACTGAACTGTGACAGCATTTCTCTAAATCTTCTACGATATAGTTCATTTTCCTATATAATTGCGCTATTGGTTGTTAATTTTGTAAAATGTTTAAAGACTCTCGCCATTTTGAATCCTATTTATTGTCACTTAGACTGTGACTGATATTTATGAAATGGTAACACTCAATCCAATGTTACCAGATTATGGATGTATCTGTCCATAGGCTCTGACCTAAATTAGCATCTCTTTTTTTTTCTTGATACCTCGCCCATAAGATGAATAGAGTTTTCAGAGCAGTTTTATGACCCTTTAATTCACTAACTTATGGGTAAGCAAATATGGTTTATTTTCAATTTAACTGATTTCTTTTGGTTCTTTTAAGTTCCCCATTTAAGCATATCTCAAGGTAAAATCTATTCCTAAGCAGGTTGAGCAAACATCACACATATCTACTGTTTGGGTATAGTTAAAAAAAACATTCATAAAATTATGAGAATTCAGGAAACTATGAGATGTTAGTAAATCTAGAATTAAGTTGTGTTTTTTTAGAAGTCCACTTACATCAGGTTAACTACATTGACACGGCCAAAGAGTGAGTTTGTTGAATCATCTACAAGACTGAGTATCTGTGGAGCATCAATAGACTCAGTACGTCTGGCATTCACAACCTCAGGTGGCACACCTTCGGGGGCAATAGTGGTAGCCATCTATAAAGAGAATAACATAACATAATCACAATAAATATAATCTTGACTTATGCTATTCATATTCCTGTTTCAAAAACAAACTCGCCAATAATTTAGGTATTTACATTTTACGTAATGTGGATAAATAGTATGGAATTCGTTTTTTAAAGCAAATTGTTAAAATTCTGTATTTTTATATCTTGTAAGTCAAAAGAGTTTTTGACCCTAGTGAATGTTTACTATATTTATTTTAATATTTTACAGCCATTCATGTCTTATTTACTATAAAACAATCAAAGCAAATGTTAATGCTTCTAGAATTCCACGCGAGTAAAGACCAAACTACCTTTTAATCAAACTGAAATTTTAGATATCTCTTAGAATTGAAACTCTCTTCTTTTAAAATTCACTCATTCCGCCATTTTGAAACCGTTGTCCTGGTGATGTGTCAGCAGCAAAATGTTATAACACTTAAATATAAAAAGGATACATTGTAACACCATGATTTATTTTTTTATTAGTAAATATATTTAATGTATCACACAATTATTTATGAGAATATTAATTGTAAAACACGCACCTGTTAAAATTTACTGCTGTACTTCACATCATGCCCCTTTCGAGAAAAAAAATTAGCGCTTTACTCTCAGCAACAATGATACGTACAACATCTAAATAAAATAAGGTATAACATAAGGTATACTTTTAAATTTTGTGTTGACTCGATCTAAAAAAAGCAAGTTTATTTATATCAAATACTATTAATGTCACGCGACAAAATTAGACTTTACATGGCAGTGTTATTACAAAATTAACGATAATTCGGGTAATACATGTATCCGGATATAACTTATTTAACGTTCTAAATGTTCAAGCTGTCTTCAACGTTGTTACAGCGTTGCAATTAAGGTAGTATCGGAGAGTTAAATTCAAGTACATGTGCAATGTCTTCGCCTTTTTTGTGGGTGAACTGGCTGAATTACAGTTAAAACGATCACATAGATTCGTACAATGCTGGTCAAAATGTATCCCCCCAAAAAGTCTAAATGTCAGAGTTCTCCAGAAAATAAAAGGTACCAGGTTATTTTTTAAAGTAGCAGGCTGCATTATCATATGTCAAGCCGCGAAGCGTCGATGTTCGCGGCGATGGGGAGTGTGCGGGACGGGTTTCCCGTCCTGGTAAGGGGGGCCGGGTCCTCCCCCCAATTTTTTTTTGTTATAGCGGTGCAGAATGGTGCATTTTAAAGCTATTATGGTGTCTTATAAAGGCTACATTTTTATACAAAACCATTGTTCAAAATGTATCACTTTTATTAAATGACAGTTTAAAAATCAGAGTCTTGTAGTTTTACAAATAAAATCAGAAACCAAAGTTTGCAGTTACAACCTGGTCAATTCATGCAACTATAACTCTGAAATCTATAACATCATACTGCAAAATAAGATGATGGTTGGAGATTAAATAGGTTTTATAACCTTGATTTGATTGTAAAATACTGCAAATTTTTAAGCAACTTTTGAAATATAAGTGATATATTTGGGGGTCTACATCTCTGCTCCAAGTATATGTTTCTTCAATTATACATTATCATTCTCAACTTTAAAAAATCATCAAATTAATTTGTTTTCTTAAAAGTGGGGACAGAGTTTAGTTACTTATTTTCAGGAAATGATCGATTTCAAATTTTCAGTATTGCTGGATGGGTGGGGTATGGCCGGCATAGATATGAAGGCTATTTTTATAAAATATGATTTCATTGAAGTAAAACTGAAAATCACCTGCATGCAATCATTCAATATCGAAGTGTACATATTACCTTTCGTTAAAAAATCTGACATTTTTCTCTGATTTGTTTGATTTTCAACTTTTATTTTCCTTTTTGGTGGCATTTCAGAGGCTTATATACGTATATTTTGTGAAGAATGCAGATGAAACATCTATTTATAGCTTAATATACATGCATGGATGCACACGACTTTGTTATTACTAGTTTGGCAGAAAATGTTGAAGAATGACGAATGCTCAGTTATGAATTTCGACATCATTTGGAAACCACATGTACTGTCTGAATCCGACCTGCGCAAACGGATACGCAGTAAAACAATAACATCTGGGAAGTGTTTTGTCGATACTTTTGTTGATGTATTTTCAGTTTTTTGTTTATGCGAAACCGTTTTTTTTTTCTCGGTGAAAATGATTTTATTTTTTTGAGAAAGTAGCCGGCACTCATTTCTTAAGTATCAGGCGATACCGCCGGTGCTTCTGGAGAACACTGACATGTACCGAAGTAGAAGTAAAAACGAAGTAGAAGTAAAAACATACCAATATAAAATTTGATAAATGAATCTTACAAGTGTTAAGTAATATTTCTGGCTGTGTTTTCATATTTGGTCATTGTATACTTCCGCTTAATTGTATTTATTGATATTTTATGCAAACTAAACATGGTATTATTAGTGCAGTTTGGCTATATTTGCATGTAATTTTTAAATAATGCCATACAGGTAATGAGGTATTTGGCAAATGTGTGTGGAAGGGGTACCAGTCACTTCGGTAAAAGACCATTTCAGTAATTTGACCTTATATAGGGATTAGTCCAGTCATGTCTGTAAATAGGTAAACATATAGTATAATACCTGATTGAGAAGGAGAATTGGTAGGTCCACGTGTTTAAAATCCTCATGTAAGATCAATTTACTAGAATGGTCATTTACCGAAATGACTGTAAACTGGTGGAAGAGGTGTGAAAATTGTTAAGTCATTAACATTGTAAAAAATACTATACTCATTGATGTGTATTAATGGAATTTAAAAAATAAATAAGAAGAAACAGCCATAATGAGTTTTACTGTCTAATATATTGCTCTGTCAGACTTTAAAGCTCAAGTAATCAAATATATAAAACAAGCTACAATCCCATTTAAATAATTAATCCAACAGTTATGTAGGAAGTGTGTACATATCTTAATGTGATTGCGTTAAACTACTACGATCAGGATATTAACTAATTTTCAGTGTGGTTGGTCTTTATCAAATTAAAAAAAAATGCTTAGAAAATAAGTAATTTAGTATACAAACAAATTGCACACCATGTATTCAAACATACTCAATCTACAAATATTGTAATGTATAGTAAATGGAGAAAGATGTTTAATTTATGTTATATTGTTGGGTTGTAAGAGATAACACTTGTGCGAGATCTTCTATACACAGGCATAATTTTATTCCGCTTTAAAGCGAAATTCCGCTTTTTGTCGCGTCCGATTCTGATTTTTAATTTCCGCTCCGGATTCAAAATCATGTTTCGTCGATATTGTTCTGCTTAATACGTTTACCGGCATGTTTCCGGTTTGTGAAATGTGAGCTGCAATCTGATAGGCTTAGATCGAAGCGTTGGCCAATGGTTAAACGCGTATAAAACGAGTTTGGGTTACAAATGCCAAGTGAGTATCATGGCTACAAAAGTTATGGAGAGGCAAGAAAATACAAAGCTCTTAGTGGATAAAGGGCTTAAAAACCCGTGGAAATGGGAATGGCTTGAGAAAAACGTTGACGGGGAGCCAGTTCGACGTTTTATTAGAAAGCTTGACATGAGAGGACTGACAAAGTGTGAACTTTGCAACAAGAATATAATTACCAATGTATTAGCTGATGATGAAAAAGATAAGTATGATTTGGAGGTCAGGAAATTTCAGACTGATAAAATTCCAGACATTGAGGAAGGAGAACGAATAGATGTATGGTGGGGTAAGAAGGGAATTCAGCTGAAATATCCATGTTGACAAAGATGGTGAAGTCCATCTTAAGCTGCTTTCACAAGTGGTCCACAAGTAGAAAGTTCATTTAATATAATGAATGATGTAATTGACAGTAAATCAGGGAGGATTAACATTGACACTTACAATTCAATACAAAATGTGAAATATTCCCTCAAGTCAGCTGATAAGAGTGCAGTGGAATATTTCAAGAAGAAGGACTACTTGCATGAAAAAGTTGATGCATCATTAGGTGCAAATTTGAGAAGTTCATGTCGCCAGTACAAAGCTGCTCTTGCCACAAAGAAGGAACAATCAGAGGAGCGAAAACGAACATTGAATATTGTCATTTCAAGAGATAATGTGTTAACAAAAGAGAAGGCAAAAGAACTTTTTGCAAAGGCCGCCAAAAGACGAAACTGTGTCATTCTGAGTCTGCAAACAAAGCAAAACAAAGGGTTAAATAATTTGTATTGAACACTGAAATCAGTTGGACTTGTTATCAAGTTTATTGTGTCACTTACTTCTTACTTGTTGATACTGAATACACATGTTTAAGATAATTTTCTTTTTCTTTGGTCTTAAATTGTTTAAGAAATTAAGCCAGTTGCCAGATTTGAAAACAATGCATTAGGGTAATGACAAAAGAATATTAACAAGCAACTAAGAACAAAAAAAGATTTTTTGAATTACCAACATCAATGTTTGACCTTTATTTCCTCTGTACACGAGGATCTTTTGAAAAAAAATCCCCCACTGGGATGTAGTTTTAATGGAATATCAAAGTGTCCCAAAAGTATTTAGTTCTGGGCATGAAAAATCATAACATTTTTTTCAAGTTTGAAAAAATCTGTAAAAAAAACACTTGATTTTGAAAACACCAAAAGGTGCTCAGGAGAATACAGGATTTTGCACCATTTTTTCCCAGAGCTTTTGGGGGCCGCCTAAGGCCCCCAGACCCCAGGCCGTAAAACCTTTCATTAAACTGGTAAAACACTTAATTTTCCTTTTCAGCTTTTTTTCTTCAAACTTAAAATCATGCCTGTATACAGAGTCTATTCAAGTGTGTGTGGTACCTAACATGTAGCTAGTATATATAAGAGCATGCGCAGTATCATGTTATATTCATCTTCTATATTAAAGTGACCAATATACTACAATTTAAAATATAATGCTTTTTTATTTGCATATTTGATTATTATAAATGCACAAATGGACACAATATAATGCTTTGGGATTAATAAACAATACAGTTGTTAATTGTTATATTAATTATGTTTAACATTTTACATAGCATGTTTTGACTCTTTTTTGTGTTCATATAGACTTCTCCTTGGGTATGTTTTGACCAGAAATGTCTGGGTACATTTAAGTTTAGGTACATTTTGATCTGCTTCCATCTGGGGCATTTTTTACTTCAGTCTGAGTAGAGACACAATGGCTTAATTGTCCAAAAGAACAAATCATAAATGAATTGCTCTAACTGTTCACTTTTTACAAATCTATAAATTAGCATCATCAGGATTTCTGCTTAAAATAGAGATCAAAGTCATAATGGATTACCTCAATGATCATATAAAGGATCTCAAAGGTAAGATGCAGACCTGGTAGAGCACATCATTCTGTTTCAGGGCCGGCCTTAATAGCTTAATAGCTCAAGTGGTAGAGCAGATCGAGAGGTCTTGGGTTCAAACCCCTGCCGGGTCAAACCAAAGACTTTAACTTTGGTAGTAGTGGCTTCTCTCCTAACGCTCTAGGCTAAGGGGACAGCACTACGCTTGACTCGTTGGTGTCAGTATAATGGACTGGCCGGGTTCAGTCCCTGGGCACCTCATAAGTGCCCCTTTGCTGTAATGATATAAAATGTGTCTGAACAGTAGTGGCAAAATTGCTGACAAATCCCAATCCCATTCTCTTTCAGTACTGGAAGCCCTGGGTTCATTCATGGTCCACAACATAGCAAAGCCATTTAAAAAGGTAGTGGTAGTGCTTCCTTGCTAATTCTCAAGCAACTATACCGACTGAAGGCAGTGCTATATCGGTTTCAAGAGGACACCGTCTCTAAATTACTGAATAGCTGTTTTTGGGGTAATGAATCCAACAAACAAATCCTTGATGTATGATGTAAAACATAAGCTTGCACAACATCATTTGTTTTGACACAGGGCTTTTTCAGGGGGTTTTGGGAAAAAGGCCCCAGCCCAAATTGGGAATTTTTGACGCGGTAAATAGTAAAATTTGGGAAAAAAAGTATCGACAAATCAAACCAATTGGGAAATGTCAACATTCATTTTTCTGAATTAAAGCTTAATCTGCCTTGCTTCTGTGTCCCTGAAAGTGTTACAGAGCTCTTTCAGAGTTTGTGCAGAAAGCTCTGCAGGGCCTTTAATACAGATTCTCATTAAATTGGAGAATTTTTTCCTGGCCAAGGGAGCTTCTCAAAGAAGTGCATAGTAGGTTCAAGATGGTGAACCCTCTCTCCACAGCTTTTGTGCTGGATGGTATTATGGTCATCATCTACAGAAGTTGGTAGATTCTAGATCGCGTAGTATTTAATATTGTACGAATTTTTCGTAACTATATTTCGCGTGTCAGTATAAAAGCCGGTACTGCATGTACCGTTTTTGCTTCATTACTCCTTTCAGTTTTATACGCAGTCAAACAGTTATGGCGAAAATACTTTTGTTTATGAAATAAAAAATAATTCCTGTTAATTTTCAAACCATATATTGATTACAATCTTATCTGGAATGGCTCCGTGACGCATCTTCAACTTGCGTTACGGTATACGGCTGGGTAAGAGTCTTTGTTTTCACCGGTTACATTCATACATAAATTCACGGAAAGTAGTTTTCACAGATCACCGATCAAAAGTAAACAAACGATTAGCTTAATTAGAAAAGTCTCTTGATTTTATGGTTTCTTGGTTATTTATTTTTTAAAGGTCAAAGGCATTTTGGTTCAAATGGGAATTAATTTATGAGATTGGGAATTTTTTTCTTGAAATTGGGAAAAATGGTCGCTATTTGGCATTGGGAACGGGGCCGAATATCGGCCCTGTGAGACAGGCTGAAAAAGCCCTGTGACATTAATATAATAATTGTTTTTGAAGTGTTTTCATGACATGCCAATAATAACTTTATTGTCAATTTAAGATATTTTCAATCTGTTTTTGTTTAAGAACTGGTGTTTTAAAGATGGACACAACTGAGCCTTACCCACGATTGATGGGCAACAAATCAAGCCATGCCCTGAGGCTGCAACAGCATCTGTATGACCAGATGTGTTCCTCATCTGACTACTGTGATGTCACGCTGGTGTGTGGGGGCATTGTAAGTTAAACCTTTTTTAAAAGTTTGTTCAAGTACAGTCAATCTTGTATTAAGCAGCCAACATTTGGACAGCCTAAAATTGGCTGCTTAAGACAAGTTGGCGGCTTACTACAAAATATAACATAATTGATTGTTCGCATGTTACTGTGGGCATGTATGTTGCAAAAAGTAATAAATAAAAGATCTAACGCAAAGTACTGTTTTAATATTTAAAACTACAACATAACTGCTTTTGGCACGTCAACATATGATTGAGAATATCAGAAATGTTTTACTAAATCAAAGAAAATATTGCCCCAGTATTAGTACCGGTAGTTTGGTCACTTACAGTACAGAGCATACCATTTTAAATTATTCACATCTAATTTACACTGAGTGTACCAAAATCTTCATCAAATTGTTATGCCACAAATTGCAAAAAAATATTTTGGGACAGCCAGATTCTCAATGGTGCAAGTTTTTAACTATTCTTTAATAAAAACAGCAAGGAGTGTGTTACTAGATGAAGTGAATAATTTTAAACATTATTTAAGGGAGGCAATTATTCAGGGGAGATAACAAAGGTTATTAAACAGGACTATACAGCCAACAACTTGAAACTCTTCAGCTCCTCACTTCGTGGTTAGGCTTTGCATCCTTGACTGTACAGGGTATTGATGGCTATTTACTGTCCTCTATCTAGGGGCATTACTTTGCCAATATGACCGTTAGAGTGTCAGTGTGTTGTATTGAGAAAAAATAAAATAATAATTAAAATTTGTGAATGTTAAATGCTTTATTACTGTTAATGCTTTTCTGCTTCAGGAGATACGAGCCCATTGGTGTGTGTTAGTGTCTTGTCAATACTTCCAGTCACTGTTCTACAGTGGAATGAAGGAAAAGCGAGATGGTAAGTTAGTAAGTCCTGACCATTGTACAATATTTTAATTTCTATGAGAAATAAAAAGTAAATATCTAGTAAGCAGATAAAATGTCTATCCACAACTTAAGGCTTATTAAACAAGGCTTTTTTTTTTCACTGTCAGGGGAAGGGGCCCATGCCATATAATTTTGTGGAAAATAGCATGATTTCTTCCTTAAAGGGGAATGAAAAAACCTGATGTAAAGTTACTCATTGGAAAAAACTGCATGATTTTAGAGAAATTTTCTTAGGGGAAAGTGCCTGTAAATGGCTCCTACAAAGAAGGAAATAAAGTCCTGTTACAGCGTTTTTTTTCCTTCTTTAGCCGAGTCCGGTAAACGGACCCGTTCCCAATCGGTACCGGTCTTTCCCAATTTCGCGACCGGACCCTTCCCAATTCCGGGAATGGACCCTTTCCAATGACGCCGAAGAAGCATTTTTCCCAATTTCATCAAAAACAACCCACAAAAAAGTCGAAAAATATCAAAAACAAACAAAATTCCGTACTTACTCATTTTCACTTACGCCGCTAGGATCGAAAAGTTATAGGTATGAACAAAATGTTAGAGACTGGTTTGCAATATCTAATGGCAAACCACCAATCTCCTCACAGCGATTACATCACGCGTTGCTACTTAAATATAATGTACTGTCAAGGGAAGTAATCACTGCGGGGAGTTTGGCAAACCACGAGGTATGAAAATAGAAACATAAACCAGTCGATTCACAGAATATGTGACGCGCTGTGGCAAAAACAATGACGTGATGGTATTTCCCCAGTTTGGGATACGCTGATTGGCTAACAGCGAGAAATTCCTTTACCGTAAATCGCATTTTCTGTTGACGTAAAAAAAGGCATGGCTGCTACGAAATTTTAAAATGACAATCGTCCAAATTATTTAGAATTTATGCAGATAATGCTTCACTAAAAGCGTATTATGAAATAGCAATGGATAACTTTTAAATACAAGCATTGTTTTTCAAAAAACCCAGTAGATTTTGAGTTAAATCATGCACGTTAAGATGTCTAAAACCTTTAAATGGCACATCGTCTCGAATTTTGATCCCATGTTGTTCTTTTCTGTTGCCGTTTTGGTCCTGATTGAGAATTGTTTTTCTCAGTGAGTAATCAATATTTTTAATGTTATAAACAGAAAGACTTCAGTTTAGATGGTTATATTAATAACAACACTGGTCACAACAGTCTAAAACAAAACTGAAAATTGTCATTTACTGTATTTTTAAGTGGGTGGGGAATGATGATGTATACTATTCATTAGTGCATAACATTTCATAATTATAAATTAAGTTGCTTGTTTAGACAAGTCTATCTAGACAGTTTTATAACAGTGGTTAACATTAAATATCTTTTATGTGTACACATTCTTTCATCAGTAAATTATTATACTATTTTTTATATCTACAGATTAAATAAAAGGCAGCCCCAGGGTGAGCCACAACAGTAAATACTACCGCAAACGACTAAAAACCGATCATTTTTTTTTTAACTTTTTCTACATCAAAGTGATATATTTTATTGCACCATCACTTTGCTGAAACATTATCCTGTTTCAAATAAACATGCTGATAAAAATATTTTAAGACTTTTTTCACTTTATTCCTCTCAAGTCAATAAACTTACATACAAAGAATGCTAACCATTCACATTTATGCAAATATTGCAATATATTCACCTTGTACATGAAATTCCCAATTAGCCTAATTTTACGACGCGAAAATTCCCAATTTGGCACTTTTCACGATTCGAAAAATTCCCAATTTGATGGTACCGGACCCATTCCCAATGAGGCAAAAAAAAACGCTGTGTTATATGAAATGATATAAAAGTGAAGAAGTTAATATGTCCCTTTCATGAATTCTGCCTCTTGTTAAGGTAACTGCAATAGTTCTTTATAAAAAAACATTTAAAAAAAAAAAAGAGTTACTGACCCTAGACATGCCAGAAGCTTATAATGATATATTGGTTACCTTGTTACAGTAGAATTTATATAGGAGTCCCTTTTGTCACAGTAGGTTGACTAATGGTTCACAGTCTATGTGGATAACAAAATCACATTTAATTCGCAATGTGATATAGCAATCATAGGAAAATAACATTGACATTCCAATGAAAAACATAGTCTAGTACTATATATACAGCAAGTCAACACTGTTTCTTACTCCATTTTTAGCTAACATGAGCAATGCTCAGCTATTGTGATTGCCCACCATCCTGTGTCACATGTCATGATAGATGCAACCGTCAATATTCATTAAACAACATCTCCACTGAAATCGGCTGGCCCAAAACTTCTTTAGTAGCTGCAGCATGCAGGGGCAGGGGTGTGGAAATTAATCTTTTTTCTACGTGCTTTAAAAACCTACTTGTCCATCATGGAATTCCACTTATACAGATATTTAGTAATATAAATTGAAATTTTGATAGGACACTTCCACCCATTCACTATGCATAGCATATAAAAGACTTTGCAAAAGAAAAATACACTTGTCTGACAATGGAATTTCCTGTGTTGTGCAATTCAGGCATGGGGTTTCTGCATCTCTGGATGGAGAATGACTAGTTGTTCAAGGAATTTTGACCTGTCAAAAAAGATGGCCACCAAGGACATTATCATTTCCCATATATGACTGTATAGGAAAACTTTAAGCTTTGAAAATGTTATTGTCAGAAACTACAAGAGTTAGACTTACAGCCTTTATACTTTGTATACTTGTTCCTTGGATGGCAATATATCAAGATTGTTCAAAGGACTTTGATCTGTCTAAAATCATGGCTGCCAGGGCCATGGCTATTTCCCATGTATGGTTATAAAGAAAACATTGAAAATCTTCTCGTCAGAAACTGCAAGAGCTGGAGCCTTGATATTTTGTATCCATTTTTCTTGAATGGCATCTGTCAAGATTGTTTGAAGAATTTTGCTCCATTAAAAAACATTGCCACCAGGGTCCTGGCCATATTCTCTATATGGCTATACAGGAACATTTTTAAAATCTAGTCAGAAACTAAGGGGGCAAGCGCTTCAATGTTTGGTATACATGTTTTTTAGTTGGCCCTGTATCAATAAGAATTTTGATGTGACAAGACATAGCCACCAGGGGTTGGCTATTTTTCATACATTGCTTTATGTACCAGTGTAAAGGAAAGCAATCTGAAACTGATCATTTGCTTGTATACATGTATTACAATTATTCTAGATTCTGTTTGAACATTGCTCATATTTCTTGCTCACTATCATTAAATGTCTATGGCGCTCTGATTAGCGATATAGGGCCATCATGGCCCTCTTGTTTTAGTTTTGTCAAATGGAGCACTGTTTTTATTGTAATTATACCCTATAAAACAAATTACATTTTGGGGGACAAAGTGGAATTGGGTTGTCTGTAGACAAAGTTTTGTCTAACGTCTACTACAGTTTTGCAGCAACTTTGATGAAACTTGTAACAAATCTTTCAAACTTAAATACAAGCATTTTGCATCAGATGCTGTTATGATCCAAAAGTTGGAGTTTTTGCCCTTTTTTTAACACTATTTTTGGACGTTAATATTTGTGAGAGATTTACTAACAGGAAGCAGGGTGAAGGGGGGTGCTATCTGCTAAGCCTTAACTTACAGTTTTTGTTTTTTCTAGAATTTTCTAGTTTTGTTTTACTTTCCAGGTAAAATTATTTTCACTGTGGGTAACCCTGTAGCTGTTCGCAAGGCCATCACTTACCTTTATACAGGAAACACAGAAATATCCTGGAGTGACGTAAACGAAATCCTTGAGGTTGCAGACTATCTGCAGATGGATGACCTGAAATCAACATGTGCTTCCTATCTATCTTCTGTGGAGATAACCACCCAGAACTGTGTGTTCCTTACCTTACTAGCTAGCCAATACAACCTAGACATTTACTTCACAGTATATGACTTCATGAGAGCACATCTTCTTGAATTGATGACCCGAGATGATATCCTCAGTATTTCCGCAGATTCAGTGCTCTGTATCATTCAAGATCCATACCTGAACTACATCTCTGTTGAGGACTTCTTTACTTTCCTAGTCAAATGGGTACAGCATGATATGGACCTGCGTCTGCAGTATTTTGAAGATTTCTTCTGCGAACTTGATCTCAAGAAAACTAGCAGAATTTTCCTAGAGAAGACAGTCGAGGTGCCATTAGTGCTAAATTCAGACAAGTGTAAACTGCACGTGCTGAAATTCAAATTGAAACATATGGCAGGGTTGCTTCACGATGAACCGAACACTGATGTTGTACTTGTTGTGGGAGGTTGTTCATTGGGTGAACACTTCAGTCCATTCTTTGCATCGCCATTTTTTCCTGTGTCAGACTGGATGATGGTTGACCATATTTTTGGTTATGTCATAAGTGAAGATCGATGGACGGAGTTGGCTCCCTTGCCATACAAAATGCAAAGCCCGTACGTTACTTACAACCCAACTAATACTTGCCTGTTTGTGTATGATAGCAGCAGTGGTACAACAACGACTGGGGGGGTGGAAACTTTGGGAGTGTTTCAGTATAATGTCACAGAGAAGGTATGGACCTCTCCAAGATTTCCTGTACCTGCTCCATATGAAGATATAACTGTGCATAACATTTTTGTATGTAACAACTCAATGTACTTGTTGGCATCTGGAGCAAGTCAGGGAACAAGTGTTGAGTCGCATGATTGGCAGGTGTTTGTGTTCAAAGTGAGCGAAGACTGGTCCACAAGTACCATCATCCGAACATTGTTTGCACGCAGTATTCAAACCACAATCACATCATGTGTGGTGAATGGCAGATACATTTGTGTTCTCGGCAAGAAGTGTAGACCAGATGTTCAACCATATCGTGCGAGGAATATGAGATTCTTCTGCATAGATTCAAGAAACGATGAACTGTTTGAAGCATCGAAGGGCGTATTGCAAGAAACACTAATGATTCCACATAAAGATCAGCTTTTTCTGACCAGAGCTGGCTTCCACAAACATGGGGTGTTTAACTTTTCCAACCGCCGGTGGAAAACCGTCAAAAGTGTTTTCCTACCAAACCCCCCTAAAGATGTTGCCAGAAAGGAATTTGTGTTCACTGTACATAATAGCCAGGTATTTATGTTCGGTGGTAAGACTGATCGGAAAAACAAAGCCACTGCGCTTGCCAGTGTCTATGATATAAACACCCGGAAGTGGTCTAATGTATCCGAACTTCCCAAAGCGATGTCTGACAGCGGTATCACAGTAGCCAAACTGCCAAAGGATCGTGTGCGGTGCCATATTGATTGTCTACACTGTAAATATCAGGTCGCCCGAATGCAAGCTGTCTATCATATAGACTATCCTGTTGAAGATGACGACGATGATGATGATGACGATGGAGACATGTCGTACGAAGATGAGGAGATTTACTCTGACTTTTGGGATGATAACGATTATGACCTGGCACCATATGATTGGTTTTAGGTGTACAATGTCAAGTGCTTTTGGACCAATGAAAATTTTCACAACTAGATTGTGGAACGAAGAAATCAGCATTATTGTCTGAAGCTTAGTATAAGATGTGATTTTGAACAACAAGTTTTTATTTGTGTGGTTTTGTGCATCATGAAGTGTTGTTTTGTGGCGTACAAAAACTACTTCACACTTTGAAGATCTTATATTTAGTTGCTTTTAGCACAGATTGTAATGCAACTGATCAGTGCAGAAACATCTTGTTTTTACCAGCATGCTTGATTGGTTTAGTGTTAAATGCTAAAAGCCTTACAAGCCTCTTAACGTCATAAGTGCCATTTTTTGTGCAAACTATTTAGAAGGAGGCATGATTTTAAGTTGTAGTGCTCAGTTCTTCTGTTAGTAGTTAATTGCTGAATTCATAAAAAAAAGAACTTCATACATAAACTACAGTCGAGAGCTTTTATGTAAAATATATGGAGTCATGTTGCAGAGAAGGTCTTGATTGGTTTTAAATCAAGGGTTACAGTAAGTTAACTGTGCAGTTCATTTCACCAAACATCGTTATTTTGTGATATTAAATTTGGTTACTTGATATTAAACAGAGTACTTTGTTTGTTTGAGATAGGGTGTTAGGTTAGGTGGTATTCATGCCTGTGAAGAATCTCTAATGCACACATGTGGCACACTGAAAAACAGAATCTGTATCTCCATTTTAAGTTTAATGTCTGTAGATTTTTTTTTTGCTATGTGTATCTTGTTTCATAGTAGCATTAAAGTTAATTGACATACATGGACTTGTTAAAATGTGACAGGTTTTGCAACCTTTTAGAACCAATACCAATTTATCACACCAGTCTAGTCATATGCTAAGTTGATATAGGTATGTTAATTGGTGGCTATTCTATGGCTGCTGCAATTAAAACATTCAAACATTTTGGCCACAGTCATGACACAATCATCAGCACTTTATTTGTTTTATATCAAGGTCATCATTGTGTTGTTAAAAAATGCTGAATGCACAGAATGGATATTATCGGTACTGCATTTTAAAGTTTTGACATTTTTGACAAAGAATCACTAATGACCAAGTCATGACAACTAACACAAAGCAATGTACTTTTTAAAATAATATCTTGGCATTTTTTATGAAATAATAATACCCTAATAATACAATTTATGCAGACAGATTTGAAACTAAGCACAAAAATGTAATGGCTGTTAATTTTTCCAGTTATCTAAAAAAAGAGCCAACAGCTAAGAAAAAGTTTAAAGGAATTGTGATGCTTCTGATTGTCCAAGCTGCAATTTAACACTATTTCTTTGAAGGACAGCATTTTTACATTAAGTCTAATGAGCAAAGGTAATATTTTACTTCATCATTTACTGTGCTTCAACAAAGGGTTGCTTTTTGAAACAAAACATTTAACAATGGAAATTTGACCAGCTGTGACCAAGTCACTCTGATGTGGCCAGGACAAGACATTCTACAGTAGGAACTTTTGTTACCTTTAGCCCAATACTAACCAACCAGCACCATCATTAAGCTCTGATCATAACAAATTCAAGTTACTTTTTTTATGTCAGCATGTCCAATTGAATTAGCTTAAATGGGTAATCCTATGAAATGGTTGAATCATATGGCACAGTCTGTTAATCAGTACTAATATTAAAATACTATGATAAAAATTAACAAATTTGTTAATATAGCAAGAAATTATAAATATGATTTTTTTAAAAAAAAATCAATTGAAAAAAAATGTTAGAACTACCGGGTATGTCTGCAGTTCATTAGGAAATGAGTTCTTGACAGAGATTTAGTATTCTAGACTGTCAACTTGTTGGGTAGATCCTCTATTTGGTTTGTGGATTATATAGTAAATACTTCAGTCTTGCCGAAGGGCATCAGAGCTAGGGGTTGAGCCCACTTACCAAGAGTTGAAAACTTTAAAGTGCATTGGTACCCATTCGGAAAAAGAACAAACTTGCATTTGTTAATTTATTGTTGAAAAACGCAAATATCATGTTGAATCACAATGTAAAAACAAAAACATTTCAAATATTACTCCCCATCATTAGATTATCATATTATATACAGAATTTGTGGACAGTCAGAAGATTGGGAAGGTTGTGGTGTCTATGTAGAAAGAACCAAACGTGTTGCGATGGTTTTCGACTTAATTTAGCAGTTTCTTGCTCAACAATTTAGATTATCTCAAAACTTGAAATGATTGAAAATACTCGCAATTATCAGGTATATGTCAGTTATAACCAGTACAATGATTGGCTTGATGGTGGTTATTTTAAGAAATAGGAAGCATTGCTTGTGGGGCATTGTGCCATCTACCTATGTTGCTGTAACCACTTGATGACAGAGTCCACTAAAATGCTTCTACATAGTATAATCACCAGCTACCTTCAATATGCATACATGTGAACTCTCCAACTTTTGGAGGGAGACTTCCACTTTTAAGGATCAAATTACTTGAAAATGAGTGGTGTTTTACACATTTTCAAAAATCTACCAGTTTGAAAACAGATCCTTCCTTCTTTGTTTATATGAAAATAACAAATCTCCCACTTTGGCCTCAGAAAAGTTCACATGTAAGAATATGTACACTTTAATAACCATCTTAATTAATTTTGAATCAAATAACACATTAGAAAACAGTTTAAAATATGCTGAAAATAAAACTTCACATTTTAAGTGGGCTTTGTTTTTAAACAAATTAATTGAAAATCGTTAATGAAAGCTCAATAAAACTTGTATAAACTGTAAATTAAAAAATAATTTGTTTGAACACAAGCCTTATATGTTGTTTAGTTCAATAAGGATATGTATTATATTGTTACAGCATACAAAACTTGTGTTTGTGTCTTTTTCGTGGTTTGTGTCTTTTTCATGTATGCTATAAATATGTTACTGAAAATCACTTCCAAATTGTTTAAATTTGAATGTCTGAATAGTTTAATAACTTGCCAATATAATAAGCTAATTCACTTGGAATTATGAGTCAATTTGTTTAAAAGCAGATACTTAAGTAGAGTATGTTTACATAGTCTTAGTTTAATGGGACCATTGTGTAATGCGTATTAGGCATTGTATGTTATTTTCCAAATTAGTTACGTTTTATTGAAATTAGTTATGTTTTATTGAATAATTTCACTCCGTATTGTTTATTATAGTTTTGTACCTTTGAATACCTGCTGATCTGTTACGTAATAAAATATTTTTGTTCACTCTTGTTGTTGAGAGAATTGCCCCAGCATTTATACAAAGTCGCGCAGTCATGTTTTTGTGGGGGTAAGCGGTGTTTTTTTTGCAGCACTTCAAACTAAACTTGCACTACTCGGCAGTAAATGTAGGAACACAATATTACATCTGATTATTTCATTATATGTGAACATGCTTTTTTTGGAAAGAAAGTAATTTCTTCGGAATCAGGTTATCAAAAGCATTGCGACGCTTTTCAACTTTGTTTAGCTCAGCTGAGCTCTGGGTGAGTTATTGTGATCGTCCAGCGTCACGCATCCGTCAAACATTTTCTCTGAAACCGCTGGGCAAAATTCGGTCAAACTTTCTCTTAAGCTTAAGCAGGCAGAAGGGACGAAAAGTTACTTCAATGAAATTTGATCCTTCAAAAAACACAGCCGCTAGAGGCATGGCTATTTTCCATATATATGGCTTTACTGGGGGAAAAATCCGTCAAAAATATATATTAAACAACATGGCCACCAAAGGCATAGCCATTTTCCTTATATGGCTAAATAGGAAAATCTTGTCGAAATCGTAAGAGCTTTGATATTTGGTACACATGTTCCTTGGGTGGTCCTGTATCAAATTCAAAGAATTGTGATCGGTAAAATAAGATGGCCGCCAGGGGCATGACCATTGTCTATGAAGGCATTTAAAAAAAATAATCTTTGTCTCAGCTTTATGATACTAGTAGTATTGTCGCATATATTTCCAGTGCTACAGGTAAGACTAGTAAGCGCGTATCTACACCTAAAATGTATTTGGAAAAAACGCATTGAAATTAAATTATTTGTGTAAAAAAGCACATAAGCCATCATAATTTAGGCCTTCGTAGCAAGTAAGTTGCGATTCCTTGTAATCTACATTAAGCAATGGGAAATAATCCGAATAGGCTAACTTTGTCTGGCCGGTTGTTAGTTTTATCCTTCCTTCTTTGTTTATATGAAAATAACAAATCGCCCACTTTGACCTCAGAAAAGTTCACATGTAAGAATATGTGCATTTGATTGCAGTTTTCAATGCGTGAATTCAATAAGACATAATCGCGAAGAGATAAAAAAAGATCCTACTGATGCAAATTATACATAAACAGAAAATAGAAACTTCAGTTAGATCGAAGTTGTTGATCGATAGTATTGTAAAGTTTCTAGCAGCTTCTAAAATGCAGGAAATGGATCTGTTTGGCAGCTACATACCAGAAGTAGTCTGGGGGAGCATGCCCCCAGGCCCCTCCAGCTCGGCAAGCACCTCTGGTGCTCGCTCAATTAGGACCCCACCACCCACCCCTGAAAAAACCTGGACCCGCCCCGTAGATGCTGTTGGATTTACCCAACTACTTCTGGAAAGAGCACACACAGAATTTTTTATTTTATTTATTTGTTTGTTGTTTGCTTGTTTTTAAAAAATAGAATTGTCTTGTGTTGCAAAACAGTATGCAGTAACGCCGCATTAGAGATAATAAACAAATATGACAACTCGAATAATGTCAAATAACACCGTAAAAATGATGCATGAATACAAGATACGTTTCCTATTCGGGCTTATAAACATTTTTCTACATAAATAGCCAAACAAAATTTCAAACATTATTGTCGGAATTATAATTTTAACAGAAACCTAATAAGTAATTTTTGTCATAATAGCAATAACACAAAAAGGGTAACAAAAAATCCGAAAATAGTCTAATTTAAGCTAGTGCAATTTCAATTAAAATGTGTTTGTTCAGTCCCAATATGGTACTGCATACACAGTATTCTGGTTGATTGTGTTGTTCATGGTCGATCCAAAAATGAATATTTAATATTAAGCTGAATATTTATCCTAAAATGTCTTTGGCCAAAAAACAACAACATAAAAAGCACAACAAAACATGTTTAATCATTGCTTTCCACAAATATTCATTCCTTTGTTAATATGCTAAATGTTTAAGAGGAATACTTTGTTGTATATATAACTATTTCTTCGGTGATGTGGTATTTATAAGTTTGAACTTTGTGTTTGATCCTATTAACTATTTTAATTGTTAATTGTCAATTTTAATAACATTTTGAAAAAGAAAAGCTATATATACATCTTTATTAAAGCATAAGCAGTTCAACATAAAAAGATCATAGCTTTTAATCCATCTTTATTTACTTACCACTAATAAAATGTATCTTATGATAAAAGTTGATACATAAGTTAATAATTTTATTTTTCTCATAGCATACATTTTATTAGTGGAAAGTGAATAAAGATGGATAAAAAGCTATGATCTTTTTATGTTGAACTGCCCATGCTTTAATAAAGAGAAAGAGAAAATATAGTTTAGAGAGTTTTGAAGGATGGGTTTCTGGAAGAATTTAAGACCACTTTTTTGAAGCTGATTTTTTTTATTGGGGGGGGGAGGGGCTTCGCCCCCTGATACTCAACAGGGGGTGGGGGCCTTGCCCCTTGACCCCATGCCTAATGTGGCCTAATGTGGCCCCCAAACACTTCGACGAAAATTTGCCTCCCTTTTTATATCTGACAAATCACTCCCCTGATAATAATCAGACCAGAATTAAGGACAAACTGATAAAGAACGATAACAGCGTTCACAGGAGAAGCTAATGTTAACAGAGTTGTCAAACATTTTTCCATCTATAAGAGACGCGAGTTCAGTTAAGTAGAATACTGGCAAAGTGCCATTTGATTTACAGCTGTAAATGGCACGTATCAATAAAACATCATTTAAGATATTAATAATGGAATATTACCATGTCTCTTACCGGAAAAATAGTAATTACAATTTGAGGATCCCTTGACTGACAGATGTCAATCATGCTCGTTTCAATCATTAAGTCATCCATGCGTCTATTAAATGTAACAAACAATTTAAGTATAAGTAATAGGCGACGCCCTATATATGGAATGCTCACTGAAATTTGCGCATGGGGAAAGTCTATTTCGCGGACTGAAATAAAATACGGGTAACAATTCGGTACTTGGAGTTATATTTTTCATTTTATTAATTTTTATTGTATTAATTTAAGTTTAAAAATGTATGTCACAATTTCTTTTAATAAAATTTGTTTTAAAAATCGTTTGCGTTGCCTTTGATGCTTCGCATCAACGGTTTTCTTGTCAGTATGATGGAAAACATGATTTTATGTGATGATAGCTACTTCAGTTTTGACCTCTTCCTTTTTTTGATCGCGAAATTACATTCTTAGTTTTTATTTTGATGACAAACTAGGTTATTGAATTGTGTCTACTTGATAAGTATAACATAACCACATTCGTCACACAGGTTACACTGTGCAGCAGTAACCGCTGGTGTCTTGTCAAAAGGCATGTGACCATTGTGGCGATCGTATTTGTTATTCGGATCACCTCAGCTATATTACTTTCGGAAATAAAATGTGAACGGAAAGGACCAAAGATGATGCGAATGCATGCTTGTGTAAGTCTGTATTAGTGTCAACGTCAAACCGTTTCATTACTATTATCAAATGTGATTAAATCAAACCAATTTAGTTTTTAGTAAGCATTTCTCAGGCTTCATCATGGGAATAAATCCTATTTTAAACTATAAAAATATTATTATATCGCTCAAATCTCTTTTGTCAAACCCTTTGACGATTTTCCTTTTTTTGTGGCAGAGGTATCTGTGGTCGTGAGCTCTGATGTAGATCGTTTTGGCAGACATGTCGCAGCGACCACTTAGTTTGTTAAATCTGTCTTTTAGATATCCCCACAAATAAAAGTCCAGAGGGCTCAAAACAGGTGAGTGTGGAGGCCACACTTATTGCGTCTTTAGGGACACCACTTTTCTCCAAATGTCTTTGCAAGCCATTCTAGAACGATCGTAGAATGATTATTGAACAACAAATGATGAAATGGCATGTGTTCAAAGTAGTACCGGATATTATGAGACACGCTGTAGCAATATATCTAACAGTTAAATATAAATCCGACACAAATTGTATAAACGGAATTGAAACTCATTGTATAGCGAGGTCGTTTAAACTATTCCTTTATAAGTAAACGTGTACATGTTTATACAGGAATTTGCCGGCATTTTTGCCGATACTCTGCAGCGACATTTCTATCATTATAGCACAGGGGCACTTATGAGGTGTCCAGGGACTGAACCCGGCCGGTCCATTATACTGACACCGACGAGTAATGTTGTCCCATTAGCCCCGAGCGTTAGGAGGGAAGCCACTACTGCCAACTTTAAAGTCTTTGGTTTGACTCGGCCGGGGTTTGAAACCACGACCTCCCGATCCGCAAGCCGACGTGTTTATACAGGTGCTTACTGTAAGTTGTCTGACTTTGACTTGATATTTTTATTGACACTGTTTGTTTGATAGAAAAACCTTCAGGAAGTGCGAGGCTGGAGCGCTCGAAAAACCAGGGTTAAACACCCCTGTCGTTCCTTTTGCCGACTGACCGTTCCAAGGTGGTAACTGTTGGTTTTTCTTTTTGTGTGTTATGTCTCGTCTCTGTGTTTTTGTCACATTTACATTTACCCTGTTTCCCTTTGCCTAGAGGTAACTTTAGATTTAAATGTATGTGGAAATTTTGATAGGACATTTTCTTATTTACCTATCTAGAAAAAAAAAAATCCCAGTCACCAGCATACACCAGTCCACTATCCTAAGATACAGATTCTACGCATCGTAAGTTACTTAATTTGCATGGAATGTAGCCGATTTAAAATTTCTAACCGATATTAATATTGACGTCATTTTGAGTAACTTGGCCTAAATTACTGTGAGCCTGTGACGGGAGGTCACATATAATGAACCGACAGTGTAAGAGAGTGGTGCTGTTTAAGGTTCTAAGTACTACTGTCAGCTGACTCTATAATACTTGTATGCGAAGTGCTAAAAGTCAGTCAATATTCCAATCATCATACAAGTCTCCTGATCCTAATTAGTTGTCACTGTCCTCCAGTCAAATTGATTTAAACCACACCTTGACAACCGCTGAGAACACCATGAGGCGAGTCAAATTCGATCGACTATTCTACACTTGAGAATGATACTACTTTAAAGCTAATTTAAAGCCTATGACTTTCCTGCTCACTCAGAATGCCTCGGATAATCCACAATGATTGTCCCCAATCGGAACTCCTCGTGTAATTCCGTCCTCGGGACAATCAAATCTGAGGAGTTCCGATTGGATTGTCCCGAGGTCGGAATTAGCCGAGGCGTTCCGATTGTTTCTCGCTGTGTTCGGTACGAATCGTCTGTTTCCGCGGTCTTCCGGAAGAATCCGAACAGTTCCGAACAATTCGAATGGCGCGAACGTATCGATAATTCTAGGTAAATATCTGATAGTTTTCTAATAACATACCAGCGCTTGGTAGTTAAAGTAGACTGCATCTAGCGTCATTAGGGGAAGCACAGAATAGAAAATACACGTCGCCAAGTATGGAGGACACTTATTGCGTGAGAGTGATAAGAGTGTATCCGAGAATAATGAAGGATTATTTTGGAAAACAACTATTTACTTCAAGTGATGTAGAAATCTTAAATAGAAACGAGAAGGTATAGCGGCTGCTTATTAAAAAGGTAAGACTTATCTGTCGTGATATAAGGGGCTTTTGATGTGCATGTTATACAAAATAAACATACATATATAAATGTACTACATGTATGTACACACTGGTTGTAAGTGTACATGGATTCTCGGTACGCCCTTACATAGTCATACTTCCGCAGGGGCGGATCTAGAGGGGGCTCAGTGGGCTTGCTCGAACCCGCTTTTTTGGTCAGAAATATTTCATTTTCATGGGGATTTTGGCCAGAAAGTTGGAAATTATCATGTAACTACCTTAAGACGGCTCCAAACGAATCCCCTTTATGGAAATCCTGCATCCGTCCCTGCTTACATAAGTAGCTAGGAATGCTTCTCGGTACTTCTTTCGATGTTCAGACTGCATGTTAACAAAGTGAGATCATCTTTAGCAAAGAAACACACAATAGCCAAACAATAGCTTGTAATATGCTTGAAGTGTTCTTGAGAAAAGAGGTTAAGGTCATAATTGGGATTGGAGGGTTCACATTCAAAGTCTAGACCCATTTAGTTTTCAAACATATCTTTTTTGGGTTTAGATGGTCATTAATTAACGTCTAAAACACAAAGAAAACATTTGTTTGTTTAATGGGTTTACCGTCCCACGAACAGCATTTCAGTTATCTGTAGACGGTGTCCACTTGAAGCAGATATAGTGCTGCCTTCACTGTGCATAACATAAACAACTGGCATGATACAACACCCAGTCACATTATTCTGACACCGGGCCAACCAGTCGTGGAACTACCCTTATATTTGTTTGAGCGTTAGCAAGGGAGCTATGCCGCTACCGTTTTAACGACTTTGGTATCCCGCGGTCGGAATCGAACCCGCGGCCTTCCGTACCTGGAGCGACGCTCTACCGAATGCGCTACCAGGTCCAGTTATCCAGTATTTAATGCGACAAAGTTGAATAGATTTTGATTCATACCCCCACCCCACGAACGTTTTCTGGATGCGCCCCTGACACGAAGGTCGGGTTTTAAAAAGTTGTAAAGCACATAGTTCAAAGAAGATTTACTGGACACCAAGCACTTATTACAGCGATACAAACATGTTTTTAGATTTTCTTTAATTTTGACAAATTTGAACTACTGACAAACAGGGTGTTGAAGATTATGTTCCTTGGACCATTTGGTAGTCTAAAATCAGAATAGCTAAAAATATTCACATACTATATGGACGGATGTGAACTGCATAGCTGTTGTCTAGAGTTCAAAGTCTGGTGCTTAAATTAACACACCACACGTGGTTTAATTAACACCCAATAGGCCTATTTATGAAACATAAACTAGTGTTTTTCTGCGTCACAAGGCAAGTGCATTAAGTTTGTTGATCCATTTGGTCTGATGGCTGATTTATGGCACGTAGTCTGTCTTTTTTGCGCTAGCGACAAGACAAAATGTCGAAAGGGCGAACCATGACCAGGGTGACACAACGAATAGTATGCCGAAAAAAATCGGCAACTTTTAAAAGTGATATCCTACAGTTTGTCTATATAGATCTAATACATAAAACAAACATCTTACCCTGTTCTGGGGAAATTGTGTATTATTGCTGTCAGGGGAGGATCTAGAAAATTTGGGGGGGGGGGGGGGGTAGGGGGTGGAGGGCGGGAGGGGGGGGGGGGTATGAATCAAGATCCATTCATCTGTATCGCAGTAAATTCTATATTAATATATACACACACACAGTAAGAGACCATAACTTCGAAATAAGCAGTCAACAGACAAAATTTACTTTAAAAGTTAGTATTTTAAGCTTACATGTATGTGTATTCACAACTCTTCTCTTTTACCTGGTTGGTGTGTGTGTGAGAGAGAGGGGTGCATTCCGCCACCCAACCCCCGGGATCCATCCCTGATTGTTGTTAAAACTTGTAGTTTAGTTTAAGGCTGTTTAAAGCATAACCGCAACTGTTAAACGGTATCCGTCCAATATATCGCTTTAAGGTAGAGCAAACGAATGCTGCATCTCCATTTGAAGAGTATAAAAATAAGGGTTAAAAGGCTTCAAAACTTGGGGTTGAGGGTTCGAATCCCGGAATGGGCACGAATGGTCAACTTTGTTTTCTTTCTACTTTTTCACTTTGACAATTATTTCTGCATTGCTCTAACAAATTAAAACGGAAACATGTGAAGTTTTAAATTTTATTTTTGTAAATGAATTTTAATTTTATGATTTGTACTAAATTTGATCACAAATTCGTTACCTAGTATATTCAATGTCTAAAAAAACAACCATGTGATGAAATTATTATTATTACTATTTTGCAGCATCCACCAAAATATTTTATAGAACATTTTGGGAAATTCTGAAGTAAATCGTGTGGCTATCAAGAGCTCGGAGATTTTTGCAATGAAGTACAGTAAGCAGAAAAAATTGGAAAATCAGTCTTAAGCATGTTGGGTTTGTAAACAATTAAATACTTATATGGGATAATTTGAGTCCAACCAGTCAAGCAACGTGTTTGTTTTGTTTGTCTTATCTTATACGTCGTTTCCAAATTATACCCAATAGCAAAACACTTCTCCTTAAGAGAATATAACATAATATTTGACGTTTTCTTATTTCTTAGAATAATATCAATCTTATAAGACAAAAATATCTAATATATTAAGAATATTTTCTTAAAATTTAGCATACACGTCTACATAAAAGTGTAGGCTACAACTCATCTGTTGTGTTAATTTTCAAATTCTTAATATTTTTTATTTCACTTGCTTTACCTTAAAAGTCCATATTTCTAAAGGTAAGCACAATGAGGTTTTCAGCTAAAAATAGACATCGACGGTAAAGCTGGATGATCATATAACGTGATCTAAAAAAAAAGTGGTCACGTGTTTGTCTTAGTTTAAAAATAGCTAACTGTGCCATTGGCTCGGATAGGGAATACATGTGTCATGAAAATTAGGATGTCATTCTTTACTTTTCGAATGGATGTAGGGCACATATAACTAGCATTTCGCGAGATCTTTTCAGGTAACAATAATTTATTTGGTCGCATGAGAGAAAAAAATCGCTTCAAACTGTCAGATACTTATTTTAAACAAAAGTAGAATGTCAGTTCTTGGTCATTTTGTACTGTACTCCTACTTTTCATTGTGTCGTCTTGGTCTCTTTTCGGATTTCAACGAACACTGCATAAAACTTATATTGTGTCTAAAATGCGCTGTCATATTGAGTTACAGATACACAAATCACGAGAATAACATGTCCTCTAAAGGTAGGGAGGGATAAGCCGGCCGATACTGCGCAGCGACATTTCTATCATTATAGCAAAGGGGCACTTATGAGGTGCCCAGGGACTGAACCCGGCCGGTCCATTATACTGACACCGACGAGCCAGGCGTAATGCCGTCCCATTAGGCCCGAGCGTTAGGAGGGAAGCCACTACTACCAATTTTAAAGTCATTGGTTTGACCCGGCCGGGGTTCGAACCCACGACCTCCCGATCCGCAAGCCGACGCTCTACTACCTGAGCTATTGCGGCCGGTCTCTAAAGGTGGTATTCGACAGATTGGACCATTGTTTCTCTCTAAAATAACCAAATTATTTGGTCCTGCAAAATGTTGTTCATGGATGTATTAGAGCTGTGTGAATAGCGAAGCAAAAATCCCAAATCGTCATTAACAACAGGTTTTACCTATCTGATCTACGCAGCAGAGATAATTCTTTTTAAACGAAGAAAACCACGTGACACTTTACTTTCGTTTGGATATCGCATTATATCGTCATCCGATTAGTCCGCTCTGACGTCGATACCTACTTTTAAGAAGAGATCACAATCTTATTTATAGATTTTGGAAAGACATGAACATTAAGAGTTATTATTGTCACAATATGTAGGCCTACTGTCTAATTCAAACTGAATATAGATAAATATCCTCCAAAACAGTGGAAGAAATGTTGTTATATGCATTTGATAAAGGTAAACTACCGGATTCCACCTTTTAAGAATGGTTACAATAAAGCATCAAAAGCGGTTTTATCTTTTCGGACTATTTTATATCATACGAAGCCAACATGTTATCTTATTTTATCGCATATTTTCTGTACAGTAAAAAGGAACTAAATTTTAAGCCAATTTAGTTTTAAAAATCGTGTTTGGTCAAATCCATTAATTGTTTAGTTCAAACACATTTATTTTGCACAACAGTTTCAGATGAAAATCGTATGAAATAACATGAAGGTAGGTAATGTCTCATATAATGTATAAAACAGATATAAAAAGACTTTTCCCCACCCCAACCGGATTTTTTTCATAAAACGCCGTAGATGCATTTTGGTGGGGGAGGGGGGCAACTACATGGCCAATACTGTGTACAACGCATTAGTGTACAAAGCAATTTCTTGGACAATACCATTTATAACGCATTAGTGTACAAAGCAATTTCTTGGACAATACCATTTATAACGCGTTAGTGTACAAAGCAAGTTCTCGGACAATACTATTTATAACGCGTTAGTGTACAAAGCAATTTATTGGACAATACCAATTATAACGCATTAGTGTACAAAGCAATTTCTTGGACAATACTATTTATAACGCATTAGTGTACAAAGCAAGTTCTCGGACAATACTATTTATAACGCATTAGTGTACAAAGCAATTTCTTGGACAATACCATTTATAACGCATTAGTGTACAAAGCAATTTCTTGGACAATACTATTTATAACGCATTAGTGTACAAAGCAATTTCTTGGACAATACTATTTATAACGCATTACTGTACAAAGCAATTTCTCGAACAATACTATTTATAACGCAGTAGTGTACAAAGCAATTTCTCGGACAATATTATATTTATTGTACAAAACGATTCTATCTATCGTCAGTTATAGAAAACCTAAGCTTATATTCATGAATAAGCGAACCGATTTTTTAAATCTTGCCATATATGTAAAAAAAAAGCTCATGCCTTTATTTGAAAAAATGATGAATATCAACCATTTCATTGATAAGAGAAACTCAAGAAAACGCTTTTAACAGATGTTTTAATACACCAAGCCTGAGGAGCTAGACGTTATTCTCCCGGAAGCTTTTTGCGATGAGTGAGAATTTCCTTCGCGCCACTGGTAATTACATAACTTGCCAGCGTAACTAGTTCTAACCAGTCTGATACTGTACACGATATCATCTGTCTCGAAATAGATCACATAAAGTGCAATTATTGGAGATGGAAAACACAAGAAAATAGAGTGCAGTCAGCGTTTTGTCGGTGTAGCGAGATTAATTAAGTGCTATGACATTTATTGTACTCATTAGTGAACAGCACGACTCACTGGAATTATTACATTAGTGTACAAAACATCGTCTTAGACAATATCATTTACAACGCATTAGTGTACAAAGCATCTCCAAGGACAATACTTTTTACATCACGTTAGTGCACAATACAGCGCATTAGTGTGCAAAGTAACTATTTAGACAATACTGTTTGCAACGCATCAGTATACAAAACATATACTTAGACAATACCATTCACCACGCATAAGTGTACAAAACATCGCCTTAGACAATACTAGTTACATCACATTATTGCACAGCACAGTGCATTAGTATACACAGTAACGCCTTAGACAATACCATTCACCACGCATTAGTATACACAGTAACGCCTTAGACAATACTAGTTACATCACATTATTGCACAGCACAGCGCATTAGTATACACAGTAACGCCTTAGACAATACTATTTG
This sequence comes from Sinonovacula constricta, assembly GCA_007844125.1. Classification (NCBI taxonomy): domain Eukaryota; kingdom Metazoa; phylum Mollusca; class Bivalvia; order Cardiida; family Solecurtidae; genus Sinonovacula; species Sinonovacula constricta. The sequence continues at coordinate 61,973,963 of CM017557.1, forward strand.
CAACGCATTAGTGTACACAGTAACGCCTTAGACAATACTAGTTTCATCACATTATTGCACAGCACAGCGCATTAGTATACACAGTAACGCCTTAGACAATACCATTCACCACGCATTAGTGTAAACAGTAACGCCTTAGACAATACTACTTACATCACATTATTGCACAGCACAGCGCATTAGTGTACACAGTAACGCCTTAGACAATACCATTCACCACGCATTAGTATACACAGTAACGCCTTAGACAATACTACTTACATCACATTATTGCACAGCACAGCGCATTAGTGTACACAGTAACACCTTAGACAATACCATTCACCACGCATTAGTGTACTAAATATCTCCAAGGACAATACATATTTGAGACAAAGCAAGCCCATGGACAATACTATTGTCTACTCATTGGTGCACTTCGCATCTCAATGGTGGATAATAGTTTCTACAATGGCGAACAATTCAACTCCTTGTTAATACATTTTGCTTCGCTTTGGTGTACAACGCAGTTCCAAGAAAAATACCATTAACTACACACCGTTGCACGACCTATCGCCATAGAAATCCCATTGACTACCTAGCGGTACACGATGCGACCAGATGGGCAGCACTATTTACTTCTCCGTTGGTACACAGTCCCTCTACATTGAGAATGGTTTTTACTACACCTTGGTGCTCAATGCAACACAATGGACCAGACTATTTACTTCACACTGGAGCGCAACACAACATCCTTGGCAAGTCTATTAACAATGCATTTGTCCACCCCGCAACTCCTTGGACAAAAGTATTTTTATTCACTCCGCAACCCGTTGAGCGATGTTATTTTTTATACCGATTGATTCAAAATGCAACTTATTAGGCAAAACTGTTTACTACATATTTGTGCACAGCGCATTTCACTGGACAATACGATCTACTACATATTCATGCACAACGGTTTGTCACATATTCGTGCATTTCATTGAACAATACGATTTACTACATATTGGTGCACAATGCATCTACTTGAAAGTATTAATTTAAAACCATTGGTTTAAATCGCAAACATAAGGACAAGACAATGAAAAACTTATCTGTCCAGACAAATGCTACCCGTGTACTCGTCTTACCCAGCAAGTGGACAACCGAGAAAGGTTTATATCAGATGAGAAATAGCTGATTCGACACGAGTTGCCATTTAATACAAACTTTTGTTAAAATCGTTAGGGAAAAGTAATAGTATGCTAACCTATGGCGAGCTTACCATCATTTTCCCTGGACGAGTTTTATAAAAAGTTATATTAAGCGACAACGAGTGTCAGATTCTTTTTATCACAGGATTTAAAGACGATCTGCATTATGATACCCACGATGACGTTATCAGTCAAAAGGCTGTATTACACTAGTGTAATATAACAAATATTATATTCCATATGAATTTGTTGCTTATAAGCCTATATATGGAATGCTCACTGAAATTTGCACATGGGGGAACGTTTGTTTTGCGGGCTTTCTTAACCCGATAAAATACGGGTCCTAATTCGGTAAACGACGTTCTATTTTATTTATTCATTTTTAACTTTATTTTAGTGTGTCTGTGTCTTTTAGAATAACATTGAAAATAAACAATAAAATACTGAGAAAGCAAAATACTATCTGAACAATAACTGTTTGTGTAATGCGAGGCTGCCGCACGTGTGCAATTTCTGCTTGTACACTTTAGATTTATAGTTAATATAATACTTTTGCAACTTTTTCATCTTGGAAAACTTATTTATATGGTGCCGGTTTTTGCTTTTTTTTTATTTAAACCAATCTATGGCTCGGGAAAATACGTTATACATACTTCTTCTCAAGATTTATAGTATACTGAAAACTTTCAAATAAAAACATTTCTTTTCAAATATGTCTGTTAACGCCTTAAACTTTTTGATGCTTCACATCAACGACTTTTCTTGTATGTTAAGTTGAGGTCAATATTATCAAACCATCAGAATGCTTCAAATTCAAAGGGTGTATAGTATACTCGTAACAAGTAATACTAATGTTGAGGTCGATATGTAGTTTTGCGGACATGGGTAGTGTGATATCGATACCAGACACTCAGGTCCGCAAAACTATATATCGACCTCAATATTAGTATTTATTTGTATAATATGTGGTGGGTGTACTGAATGGAAAGCAAGGTAAATCATGGGATACAACTTGTTTCTCAAATTACAATAAAAATAAATTTAAACAATGCGAATAATCACGTCCATGTTTCATTCACACAAACAGACATGGTAAAATGTCAATTTCCCAAGTGTGCTTGTGAACGAAGACAAGACAAATTGCAGAGATAGAACCATATTTCAAAAACAAAATGGAATTCTTCATGGCATGTACAATGTTGTGAACAGATAATACTAAAAGCTCAACTAATTTGTTCCTGTCATCATTATATATACGTAGTCAAATTAAGTA